>BSBK01002849.1:0-600000 GCA_027943335.1 Chamaecyparis obtusa
ATATATGTATGTATGTATGTATGTATATGTATATATATAGATATATATATATGTATGTATATATATATACATATATATGTATGTATATATATATATAGATATATATATATAGATATATATATATATTATACATATATATATATATGTATATATATATGTATGTATGTGTATATATATATGTGTGTGTGTGTATATATATATATATATATATATATATATATATATACATACATATATCTATACATATATATATATGTGTGTGTGTGTGTGTGTGTGTGTGTGTATGTATAGATATACATATATATATATATACAATTATGTATATATATATGTATGTATGTATATATATACATATATATATATGTATATACTATATATGTATATATATATATATGTATATATGTGTATATATATATATAGATATACATGTGTATATATATATATATATATATATATATTTGATTAATCATAAAATAGATAAAACATATATATATATATATATATATATATATATATTTGTTTCACAAATAAATCAAAAACATCAATTGCAAGGATTAATCTGGGTATATTCTAAAATTTATTTTCTAAGGTTGATTTGATGCTTTCTTTAAATCCATGTACAAATCTAAATTTTCCTAAAAGAAATATTGTAGAATTTCAACCTAGGGTTTCCAGGCAAAGTTTGCTTTCACAGAATTTGACATGGAACAATATTCTAAATTTTAGCAATACTATTAATTTCAAACCCTAATTGAATTTAAAGCGAAAATTGAATCAAGGATTACATACACATCCATTTTCTTACAAATATTTTTCCAGAATTTCAACATGAAAAGAAATCACAAAACAACCAAAATATCCATAACTGATAGGCATGAAGAAGACAATTATTTCAGAAATACTAGAATTCATCTACAAGTGTTTCTAAATCCTACCTCAAACCACCAAATGAATAAATGTGACGAAGACCATAAACGAAGACCAATCCAAGCTTTCATAGAAATTCTTCCAATTTGAATCCTTTACCAAAATTCTTCAAACCTGTGTGTTGAGAATAATGGCCTTGAAGCTTTTCCAATATAAGAAATTCTTCCAATTGGAACTCAACTCAACTCAACAACCTTGTTTTCATCAACTCCATAATTCTCTCAATTTTAATTTTGAACTCAAGTATATTCCTTCCTTGTTTTTGTCAACTCACTTAACTCATAATTTACTAATTCTTTTATTTATTTATTTCCAATTGATTTGTGCAACTAAATTGCATTTAAATTAAATTAAATTACTAACATTTAGTCCAATGTTATTTTCCACATGTTATTTTATTTTCAATCAATAAATTACATTTTATTCAAAAAATTGAATTTTATGAATAATTAAATTATAAAGTGAATGTATTTAATTAATCTTCATTAATTAAATACCTGTATTTCCACAATAAGCCTTTTAATTAAATCTTTAAATTTAATCAATGTACATCTAATTAATTTCTATTAATTAAATACTCCCACAATTAAATAGCTAAAAATAAAAAGATCTAATTTATTTAAGTTACATAATTAATCTAAATAACTATCTAATTATAGCAATCATATCAACCAACCATAAATCAACTGAACTTAAAGAACAATAACCATGCTCAAGGGAAAGACCATAAACTCATGTCACCTAGATAAATTCAAGAAGGGTAAAATATCATAATCGTGTCCACTATTTCAGTACAATAGAATGGCTTAGGTTGGGATTTTGATCTGAACATAATCTCCCCTCTTTTACCATTGAGACTTGTGATAGGACACACTCATCCTGAAAATCTAGGGAAGTCGATGCTCGATACCTACAAACTTGCATAAAATATGAGCATATATATATATATATATATATATATATATATATATATATATATATATATATATATATATATATATAATATATATATATATATATGATACAGGAGCATCTCGGGTCCTTGGCAATCATGTGTCACCAAAAATAGATTTGTATTTTCCTATGTTGCTCGGTTCCTTCTTTGACCAAGTTGGTTCAGTGTTTCTCAGTTTCTTTTGTTTACCGAGGTTGTTCGGTTATCTCTCTAGCGCTCGGTGAATTTTCCTAGCACTCGGTGATGCTTGTCTGATGCTCGGTTACCCTTGCTTACCAAGTTGTTTGTTTTAGTTTCATGTTGAGCTAACTCTTGTAATTAATTATGGTCACAGATTTAATGGTAGAATCTATCATTGGGAAGCGTGTGGACCTAGACCTAGTCATTTCTTCTATTGATGGTGGATCTAAAGGCTAACTTGTTTGGTAGCCTCTTGTATATAATGTAATCTTTGGTTGTAGTTTAGGGAGTAAGTTTAGCTAGAAGATAGAAGCTAGAAGTTTGAATATTGTTTCATATCCTCACATGTTAGAGGACTTCTGTACTTGAATTGTAATATCTAGCCTAAACCAGGAAGGCCTTACAGCCCGACATGTATGAATCAATTGAAATAAATATATGAAAGATATCTACATTCTCTCTCTCACTTGTGTGTTTATTGCTTTCATGTGTGATATCTGCAAGGTGGATCTGGTTAGGGTGTGGCTTTGGCCCATCTCCCTATCCTCCCTTGCGTCATGTGGTATCAGAGCGAGGTGAGATCTGGATCTAGGTTTGAGAATCTAGGTTTGAGGGTTCCTTCTTGTCAAACCCTAGTTGATTTTTCATGGGGTAGCAGATTGTGGTCTAGCCTGCAATTGTAGAGGGTTTCAAGATGGTTCCTGGGAAGCGAGATGGGGATCTAGGATTGGCAGACATGTTGAGACAACTTGCTGCTAGATTAGAAGTTGTTGAAATAGGCCAAAGAAGAGGAAGACATCTTGAAGATGTTAGTGATGATGAAATTAAGGAAGAATAACGTGATGTAGAACCTGCACAGTGATGGATCAAGGTGAGGAAAGATTATTGAAGGCTTTGACAAATCTGAAGTCTACACCACACTTCAATCCTCTTGAGTATAGTGGAAAATTGGATTCTGATGAATTGGTGGACTGGATCACCGAGATAGAAAAGTATTTTGAATATGAAAATGTACCTAAGGAAAAGAAGGTGAAAATTACAAGCACAAAGTTAAAAAGTCATGCATCCTTGTGGTGGGAACATCTGTAGTTGGACGGAAAGAGAAAAGGCAAAGACAAAATTAAGGTATGGAGTAAAATGGTGAATAAATTGAAAGGAAAGTTTTTACCTTGTGATTATCAGATTAACATAGCTAAGCGAATGCAAAGTTTGAGCCAAAAAGATAGCTCGGTAAAAGAATATATTGAGGAATTCTATAGATTAGATATCAGATCTAGACATGATGAAGATGATGTGGAAAGAATTGCTAGGTACCTAAATGGATTGAGAGTTTCCATCCAAGAAGAAATCAGTTTGGTCAAATTGGAGAACATTGAAGAGGCTTATCAATTTGCATTGAAAGTTGAGGAGAAATTCAATAAGAGACATGAGAAAAGACAAAGAGGTAGAGGTGGTAGATTCCCTAGAAGAAGAGGTTGATCTTATGGTGAAAATAGTAGATCTGAACCTGAAATGACAAATCTGGATAAAGGCAACACCGAGTGGAAAGGTGAAAGTTCATCTAGAGGTCGAGGCAGTAACTATCGAGGTGGTTATAATAGAGGTGGTTTCTAAGAAACTTGTTACAATTGTTGAGAAGAAGAACATAGATCATTTGAGTGTACACATGCAAGTAAGAAGGTCGGTAGTAGTAGAAATGATTTGGTGCAAGAAGAGTCACCGAATGAACCTAAGAAAGAAAAGAACTTGATGGCAAGGAGAGCACTTTGGAGTGAAAGTAATAAGGAAGATTCGGTAAGAAAAAGTTTTTTTCAAGACCGGATGTAGAGTTTCTGATGAAGTTTGGAAGGTAATCATTGACAGTGGTAGCTCAGAGAACTTGGCATCTGAGAAAATGGTTACAAAGTTGCAGTTGAAAAGGTTGGAACATCTGAAGCCCTATCATATTTCATGGATCAAAGATGAGCATACACTCTTGGTAAGTGAACAATGTTATGTGAATTTGAAATTTGGAAAGTACTATGATAAGGTGTTATGTGATATCATGCCTATGGATTGTTGTCATATTTTGTTGGGTAGACCTTGGCAATATGATAAACATGCTATATATGATGGGAGATTGCATAAATATACTATATGGTTTGATGGAAGAAGATAAATCTTGTTACCTTTGATTGAAGAACCTGTTAGTAATGTTTGCACATCTATGAAAGTTTTCTTGATGGAAGGAATAAATTTTGTTAAGGATTTGAAGAAGAATGATGTATTTTTTTCTGTGATCCCTAACAAACTAAGTAAGAAAACAAAGGATAGTATCCCTGAAGATATTGATAAGTTACTCACCAAGTATAGTGAAATTATTTCTAATAATGTACCTGATGGTTTTCCACTGAAGAGAAGCATTGATCATTGCATGGATCTAATCCCTAGAGCTAGTTTACCGAATAAGGCACCACATCGGTTGACACCTACAGAGAATTAGGAATTGAACTGACAGATTCAAGAATTGTTACAAAAAGGTTTGATTCTAGAAATTTTGAGTCATTGTGTAGTACCTATTGTATTGGCACCTAAGAAGAATGGAGAATGGCGAGTGTATACTAATTCCAAAGAAATCAACAAGATAACAGTGAAATATAGGTTTCTTATACCGAGAATGGATGATATAATGGATAGTTTGACTAGAGCAAAGTATTTTACCAAAATTAATTTGAAAAGTGGGTATCGTCATATCATAATCAAAGAAGGTGGTGAGTGGAAGACTTCTTTTAAGACAAAAGAAGGTTTGTATGAGTGGTTGGTTATGCCTTTTGGTTTAACTAATGCACCGAGTACTTTTATGAGGTTGATGAATGAATTTTTGAAGAAATTCTTAGGTAAATTTGTGATTGTATACCTAGATGATATTTTGATATTCAGTAAGACCAGAGAAGAACATGTGTTTCATGTTAAACAAGTATTGCAGAGGTTGAAAGAAGAAAAGTTATTGATAAACCTGAATAAGTGTTCATTCATGAATGAGGAGATTGTGTATTTGGCATTTGTGATTCTAGTTGATGGTTTGAAGATGGATCCTAAAAAGGTTGAAGCTATTTTGAATTGGCCTACACCTGAAAATACTAGTGAGGTAAGATCATTTCATGGTTTGGAAATTTTTTACCGAAAGTTTATTAGGAATTTTAGTTAAATTTGTAATGTTATGACTTAGACTATGAGAGGAGATAAAAGAGAATTCAAGTGGACACATGGAGCTGATAAAAGTTTTGAGACTCTAAAGCAGAAGGTTGTTGAATTGCATGTTTTGGCATTGCCTGATTTCAATAAGATATTTCAAGTGGAATGTGATGCAAGCGAAAGTGCAATAGGAGTTGTGTTGAGTCAATAAGGTAAACCTGTTACTTTTTTTAGTGAAAAGTTGAATGATACAAAAAGAAAATACTATGTGTATGATCAAGAATTATATGCTATTGTTCAAGCATTGAAGAAATGGAGACATTATTTGATACCAAGTGAATTTGTATAGTATACCAACCATAAAGCTTTATAGTATTTGGGTAGTCAGGATAAGTTGAATTAAAGACATGAAATGGGTTGATTATTTGTAGAGTTATACATTTGTGATAAAACATAAGAGTAGAGTCACTAACTGAGTTATTGATGCATTGTGTAGAAGGAGATCTTTGATGACTGAGATGAAAATTGAAGTTCTTAGATTTGATGATATGATAGATTCTTATGAATTTGATCCTGATTTTTCTGGGCCATGGAGAAAGTGTAGAGTGTTGGTTCTTGGATAGGATTTTACACTCCATGAGATACCAATATGCCTATGACTAATGTTAAGGAGTGGTTAATTCCAAATATGGGAAATCTATAAGCAACTAGACCAACTATAGGGACAAGACTTCCCTCTTCACTTCTGGTTCTGCAAAACCACGGTGGGTGCACCTGATCTAATAGATATAACTCTATTACTTACTCAATACTGGATCTAACAACAGATGACAGTGAGAAAGTACTAAATAACAACCTATTATTCATTGACTCTCCATCACTGGGTAGAACAACTGTAAATGTAAATAAAAGTAAAATGACTGGTAATGATTTATGACTTCTTACAAAATGTAAACAACCATGCAACGCATGTAACAGCACATGAGATACTAATTTCTGATTAGTGCCTTATCCATTGGGCATCACACCTAAAGCAGACATGGAATACAACACCAACTACTAGATTCATCCGAGAATCCAAGCCATAAACATAGTTAAACATCTCCTACACTACTTACAAATATCCTTCCTGATTGAACCAAATGAATCTATGCTTCACTCAGAGACTTTTAACCTAATCCTAGATCAAGGCTGAGAGATAAAACATATACACCAGTAACCTAATGCAATGAGTTGGAAAACTCAGAATTCATCAAGAACAACTAAAGGAGAGATCCAAGAATGAGAAACTATATTAAGTATGTGGACTCAAATCCTTGTATTAAAAACTGATTCAGTAATACCATAGACAATTTGCAAAAGATACAGAAGGTTTCTCCCTAGTATTGATACAACTAGCAAGAAATGTTACAATCTGGACTGAGGATACACACTTAGCTTTTCAGCTTCCTGTGTCAAGAATTTCCAGCCAGCCCTTTCTAAATGATCATAAAATTCCTTTTATAGAGACAAAGATACATTGAGAAAAATATCATTTAAGGCATTTTTAGGGCAACACAGTCAACCCTAAGACTTATCCAAAATATATCAAACAAATATGATATCATTTACATTCTTGAACAACTTTTACAAATATCTACATCTTTACCCAAATCTGACCTCAAATTACACAGTCCATCACTACTCTCACCAACTTTGTCAAATCTAATTTTTATTGCTGCCATTAGATTCCTCATTTTGTGGCAATTCTGAAAACATATAATATGTCCATATTCGGGTAAAAATGAAGCCTTCAAACATTATTTCTGTGAACAACCTCCATTATTTAAATTTTTGAATTCCTGACATAGTCTCAACTTTACAAATTCAAAATTAATATTTATGCAGACATTTGAATTTTCACTATGGGCCCATGTGCCACATGGCACTACATGATTCATCTGTTGATCCATCTCATCGCCTAGTTGGACCCGTCAGCATACCCCTGCCACATGTTGCTCTTTGGTTGGCCTGTACTACTAACCATGCATCCACCTGATAGCTCACCTCGGGACATGTGTCACACTATCACTCACCTGTAATGGTTAACCAGTGAGCAACTTTGCTTCACACTTTAGTGACCATCGTCAGATCGGCACACATCCTGAGGTGGCCGACCAATTACTCGATGCTCTACCTCATCACCACCTTGTCATCATCCTCTACCAGGTGTCACATCCTTACTGGCTCGCTAATCCACCAGGTGTTGATGTCATCAGATGACACATGTCATCCTATCGCTATACCATGAGTTTATCGGTCAAGCATCTTCCTCATCGCACTATAACGACATCTGTCGATCTCCTAACATGTATCCTAAGGAAGTCGACCATCCTATCCACCTCATCATCGCTCGTCTGCAAAATTTCTTATCTCTAGGCCCACCAGCATGGAAACCGAGGCAACCGCACAGCACGCATGAGCATAGCCTCCTCCAACCTTCAATCAACCTTATATGTTTGTTGAGTTGTATATATTTACTTCAAACTTCACCTGTGGGAACAATGTGGGATTAATGGTTTTGAGTGTTTTAAGTTTCCATTCAAAATTTTGGCTTTACGCACAGCTAGCGCACATGCCCCAAGGTGGGCCCACAAGGCCAAGAGATAGCCACAGTCCCTTTCCACTTGACTTTACATTATACGCAAGCTGTGTTTCTTTTAAACATTTAAAGTATTCAAAACATACTCAATGTGGGCCAAATGTCTCCACATAATACAACCATCGCGAATGGTCGCCTAGCCTTCATGCTCGTGCGCCATACTCTTACCTTAGCACTGGCTTGTGAATGTCTTATTTGTCCCTGCCTGGGCACCGTACACCTCTTGTGTTCCTCTCCTAACCCTCATCCTATTGGTATTGTTTGGGTGTTTTGAGGGCTCACGTAGCCTTGTCTGCAAAGGAGACACAAAGTGGAGAGCACAAATGTGGAATGAGAACTCATGCAAGTAGCAAGCGTGGCAGACCTGCTCCTCCAAGGTGCATGTTGTGTGCTAAAATGTTGTCGCACTTATATGAATCATTACATCCAAGATCTCTCAAGAATGAAATCTCAAATAGTGACTCATAGCTCTCTATTCATGGAGTGCAAGGGTTTGTGATGAAGGCCCTCAGATTTGACCTATGTTTGTGCCCATGTAGGTACACCATAAAATAAGAGATTCAAAGATGCATGCAAATGAAAATGAGATCTATTCTATATGATAACAATGCAAATTAATCTATGAAAGGAAATGCTTATGCAAGATTATTCTATGAAATGAAATATGAATCTAATCTAATATGGAAAATGCAAGATTAATCTAATGGATTGCCATGGGGCATGAGAGAAGAAGACAAGAAGAGAGAAGTTTCAATATCCAAGCTCAAGTACTCAAAATCTTCTCCAAAATCACTCTTCAAACCTGTAGCATAACAATTCACAAAATGCACATATGAAAATGAGAAGGAGAGGTCTCCTTATAAAGAGTCTTGGACGGTCAAGATTAAGAGGCAAAAAGAAATGGGCAATGGTGGAGAATAAATCTTGGTTGATCCATGTGCTCAAGAGGCAAAATCAAAAGATTCTATCTCATAGGAAAGTGCACTTTACTTTATTTTTTTTATTTTTTTATTTATTATTTTTAGCAAAGTGGATTCCAATATTTAATTAAAAAAAAATTATTTATTTAAAAAAGATTTATTCTTTTAATTAAAATGAGATTTAAAATAAATGACTTGATGATTTAATTAAATGATTTTTATTTAATTAAAAGAGATTTTTATTTAATTAAAAGGGATTTTTATTTAATTAAAAAAAATTTATTTAATTAAAAGGGAGCAAATTCTCTCAATTAAATAAAACTTGGAAAATATATTAAAATTTTTGAATTAATTACAATTTGATCAATTAAATTGATTTGAATTAAAAATATTAAAAATCATTGATTCAGAAAATTGATAAAATAATTTCAACATTGATAAAATGAAGAATGGGGTCCAAAGTCTAGGCGACCATTTTAGGGTACATACATTTGCCCCTCTTTGGGTGATGTGTGGTCATTCTGGGAACACATGTGGCCAAAGAAAAATTAAAATGTGAGGTCGATTTAGGATCACAAAATAATCCAGACGTGTGATCATTCTGGGAACATGCCAGGACAAAGATAAGCTAATTGAAAAAGACAAGGCCAACACCATTGTAAATAGGTAATTATCAAGTCTCAAATAAGAGATAAGAATCTCAAACAAGAATTGAATTGATAAAACTGAATCAAAGATTGAAGTTTGATAGGTACTGCCCCCTCATGATCGAAATTAAAATGAGATAAATGAGAAACACTAAATCGATAAATTTGATCAAATCGAACTAAAGATAAGGTTCTTGATGCAAGATGAAAGATATAAGAATCACAGAACCAAGGTAGATCATCAAAGATTATGCCCCAAGGTTAATTAGAAGAAAAGAAGTGGGATGTGTATACACCTAAAAATGGTCACCTAGACTATTAGCCCCTTTTACTAAATCATAAAATGTTTGTTCTTGATCAAATCCTAGCTCTATCATTTATTTGATTATTTTCTATGGGCTAACCATTTTATCCTAAGTTTTTATTTATTTAAAAAGAATATTTCCTCTCTTTTTATTAAATAAAAAGCCCCCACTTTTCCTCTTATCCTAAGTTGCACAAATAAAAGATCATTCTTATTTTATAAAAAGGGAAAAAGTATTTTTTATCTCATATGGACACTAAAGTCAACTCCTATTTTCCTATTGGAGAATAATTGTGCACAAGGATCAAGCTTCCATTTTTCTCCACCGTTGATTAAGTCTTTTGTCTCTTAATCTCAATGGTCCATTTCACCTCATTTCTTATAAAAGGAGAGCTCTCTCCTTCATTTGGGTATCCATCTCTTTCATGCTAATGTTATGCTACAGGTTTTCTAGATTATTTGGAGTTCTCTTTGAAGACACTTTTGCATCCAAGCTTTGAAAATCTTTGTTGCATTTCATCTAGTTCATATTTGCTTTCTTAGTTGCATAATCATGGCATATTAGCTTAGTTTTCTTTTATGCAATAGATTAGCTTCACATAGCTTAATTAGGGGAATTGTAATCCATTGCTATTTCTTTTCATAGTTGCATTGTACTTTCATTTTGATAGATTAATCTTGCATATTCATATTAGTTTGCATTGCATTGCATATCTTGATTCCATTTGAGGATATTAGCATTGTTGCCCTTATCTTTTATTTGAAATCTCTCATTGTGTGGTTGACTAGCAAGGTCATGAGTTTATAGCTCTAGCTGATAGCAATGTTACAAATCTTGCAACTCCATGCATAGAGAGCTATGGATCGATTTGTGAGGGCTCATTGTTGAATTTTCTTGCATGTAAGGATTCATAGAAGTGTGGTCACATTTTCACCATACATTTTTTGTGCCCACCGTGGGGCTAAACATTAGCGTTTTGTCTTTTATTTTCTGCATTTTCGTAAAAAAAAATTATCAATTTTCAGCTTTATTTTTGGTCTTTGATTTTTCTGTCTCATAGTGTCGCGTGACATTTTGCCAGTGTCGTGCGATAGTTCTTTGTATAGCAGCGTGACACTTTACCAGTTAAAAGTGTCACCCCCTTTGACAGAAAGTGTTGCACTATTTGAGGAGTTCTGTCACCTGCATATAGCGCGAACTGTCGCCCAGAGATAATGTGTCGCACCCGTATACGAAAAAGTGTCGCACGACATTTCTAGTGACTGTGTTATCACCTATACCTGGCAGTGACCTTATTTTTAGCTTTTTTTGTTATCTTGCAAGTTTTAAGTTCTTTGCTATCTTTTTGAAAAAAAAAATTAAAAAATTTTAGAAAATGGGCACCCATTTTTGAGAAATTTTTACAAATGGTATCGAAAATCAAAGTGTGATATATCGTTGGAAAGGTCTTTCTGAGCCTAATCCAACCATGATGGTTTCATTTTCAGATTTTGTCATTTGATCAATTATTTTTGCAGATTATCTAATTTTTTATGTGCTAACCATTGTTAAATTTTGGATTTTCCTAACCTTTTGTTGGTCTAACAAGTTGTTTTGAAGGTGCTCTTGCTTTCATGGAAAATGCTTAAAATCTACTAAACGTGTTATGTTGACTTGAGGTACTTTGTTCCATCTCTACAACATTTGAATTTTGGGATTAAAATTGAACCTCTCATGTGTTTGGCTTGAGTGTTTTACATGCTTTCATAAAACACATTTCAATTGATACTCTTAAAGAACATAGATTTGTTTTTACAAGTTTGTGTAAGTGAATGCTTGTGTTTAAACCTTAAGTAATTTTTGGTTCCAATATCAAATATCTCATTAAGTGATTGAGGGCATGGATTCATTCCTTGTTTATATAAGGAGTTAAATGCACCACTTTGTGGACTCACTCTATGTTTACTTAGAAAGTTAAATATTTCATTGTTCAACCCTTTTTCATTTGTGAGTAGTATTGATAAACAACTTTAGATTACTTTTGATTGAGCTTGTTAGCTAAATTGGGTGTTGGGCTCACTTATTTCTAATCACCCCTCGTTATTTTCCCTTTGGGTGCAAGGTTAGCATTCATACATGGGAGAGGGGTCTACTTGAAAAGATTGTTAAATATTCCACAAAGTTCTCCCTTTTATGCTTTCTTGATCTCATTAGTTTTCTAAGGTGTGGACTCACTTTGAGTTTGTATGAAGGGTTAAATGTTCCACTTTTGGACTCGCTTTAAGTTTGTGTGAGGAGTTAAATGTTCCACCTTGTGGACTCACTTCACATTCACTTGAAGGGTTAAATGTTCTATTTTTGGACTCACTTCACATTTACTTGAAGAGTTAAGTGTTCCACCTTTAGTGCTTTAAATACTTTTGATAGTGAATTACTTAATTTTATTTTTAGAAAGCCTACTTGGGGACACACCACCTCAAGGGACAACCTTAACTTCCATGTTCCGACGGAGTATAAATAGCGGGTGGTGAATCAAAAGACACCTCTCTTGGGAATTGAGTTTGATATCACTCTTGGCTAAGCCTCAAATAACTTTATACCTTTGAGAAGTGAAGGAGGAGATTTGGGTTACCATCTCCCTCCGGCTGTGTGATTTTGAATTTTTCTCATCTACAGATTTGGACCTCACCTACCTTGTGTATATCGAGGACTCCTTTTAGAAAGTCACGTATATCGTTATAGACAGCTTGTTAAGGTGTTGTTGTGTTCTGTGCCTGCTAAAATATTTTCAAGAACATACACAAGTGGAATCTTTAAGGAGTAGCATATTAAGTCACTATCTTTGTTCATGCACAAGGTTGATTTGTCCCTTGTCCATTGCTTGAAGACTATTTGCTTGAACTCCCTGGTTGTTGTTCTATGTGCTTGATCATCATTGCAAAATCTTTTGAAATATCTTATTGGAATATTGAAATTGAGTTTCATCCTACTGTAGTGAGTTCTCCTTAGAAGCTTGGTCTTCCTTGGTCAGTCTAGATCTCAGATCCTAAGTGCTGTCATGTTGCTCAAAATCTCAATGAACGTTATGGTATCAATTGCACAAGATGACTCTTAGTCTTTTTTCTTCTCCATTTCTCATGTTCTTCTGAAGTCTTCTATTCCCATGGGAAATTCTTTTTTTTCTTCTTGATTCTTTTCCTCTTACTATCTAGTCTACCTTCTTCTATTCATCTATTCATTTCTTCCATGCTTGATTCCTCCTCCTCTATAACCATGAATCTTGACTATCTGGTTTTGGAACCTTTATTAAGAATAGATGATCTTGAGCTCATTGATATATTCAAAAAGTGTTGTTCCTCCAAAATTCTCATGAGTGACGAATTTATGACAAAAATAAATAAAAAATTGATTAAATCAGACACCTTTGCTAGAATCATACTCATGATCTCATCCAAATATTCTTCATCTTCTAAATCTTCTCATCATTCCTCACATTCTAAATCTTATCATGATTTTTCTAAACATTACTCGCATTCTTCATCTTCCAAATCTTACCATGACTCTTCTAGGTATTATTTGAATTTCTCATTATCCAAGTCCTCTTCCTACACTAAGTCTTCAATTTCATCTTCTTCACGATCTCATTCTTCTTCTACTTCTTAAAAGAGTCTTACTTCTCTTCACAAGACATACCATAATGAACAACGTGATAGTTCTTATGATACCAATTCCACGAAGAGTGATGCACCCACCTATGATGACTATGATGATGGACAATGTAGTGATACCTATGACACCTCTATTCCTAAGAGTCCTCCTAGTCATGTCCTTGTGCTTACTGGAAATGGGTCCTCACATTGGAAAGATCATGATGGTGATCTATATGACTCTGATTTTGAGAGAAATTATGATATTTGTTGTGAACAATATGATACATCTACTTCTATTGAGGAAGAGAAATCTTTCTGTGCTGATTATAAACATAAATACTATGAGCATTTCTCCTTTAAGAACATTCATGCTGAAAATAAAGATGACACTCTCAAGCATGATCATGTTAATGTTGAACCTTTGTCTTGTGATGGTTCCCTTCCATCCCCTACGTCCTTCAATACCCATACATTTTCTAAAGCTTCTGAGTCTTCCAAATCTGTCACAAATCCTTCATCCAACAAAGATCCTAATGCCTTTCATGTCGTTCCCTATAGTTATCCTCAAGGGCTACCTCTTAAAGAAACTCAAGCTAACCTTCACTTGGTTGCAAATATTTTCGATAATGCTAAATCCAAAGAGCCTAAGCCTTTGTGTGCTATAATGTCTGCTTCAGCTGGTCCTTCACCATCTCTTCCAAAGTCTTCCATACAATCCCAACATGCTTCCTTGTCCTTAGAAGTGGCTTTATGTCAAGAGGACTTTAAAAATATAAATATAAATAAAAATACAAAGAAAGATCAAGATCAAGAACCCTCCATGTCATCCAATCTTTTTCATGATCTCTCTCCTCCATTTCATGGTTCTTTTGATCCTTTACGCCCTTCCTCATTCATTCTACCATGTCTTAATTTTTTCTCTAAGCAAGATCAAGCTACTCCTCACACCGTTGAGCTTATTGATAATCAAAATAACCTTACCCCACTTGTGATTTCCAAAGATGATACTTCCATTGAGGTTATTAAAAATGATGTTGTTACTTCTGATGTTAAGCCTATTGAAAATCAAAATAAAAATGATGCGCTTATGCTATCCAAAGATCCTTGTCAAGATCAAAGTCTTTCATCTTCTTGTTCTACCACTCCATGTTCGCTTCCACTTTCTACTCTTCCTAAGTCTTTGCAAGCTTTGAAAATTCCTATCGAAGAAGTTGCTCCTATTCAAGATGATCATGATCCTATTGAAAATCCTAATGCTCACTCTAAAGATGCCGATGTCCTTGGCTGTCATATAAATGCTGATGAATTGGTTGATTATCCTTTTGTGTCTTCTACATCCATCCTTGAACTTCCTCCACCAATACCAAAGGCTTCATGTCTTCCTTCCATCTTGGGCCCTTATGTCCCTTCACTTTCTCCTCCTAACTCTCCTAAATCATCATCTATCTTGGGTCTTTATGTCCCTCTATCTCCTATCTTTCCTCAAGATCAACATAAATGCATACTTTTGAATTCTTTTCATCCACCCACCCATCTAAACCAGTCATATTATCCTCCTTCTTCCACAAGTCCCAAGTCTTTTGGAAGTAACTTAAATGTTCAAAATAAGAAAAAAAAGCAATACAAGAATCCATCAAAAAAAGAAGATCACCATGTCTCCTCTAATCAACATGGGGGCATAAAGTCAAAAGAGATATCTAAGAAGAAAACTACAAGACAAGTATGGGTTCCAAAATCCATCATTCAAGATATTCTCTCTAAATCATCAAAATGAAATGAAAAGCCTAAGGCTATATGGATTCCAAAGTCTCTCTTGAGAGAGTCTAATATTGAACAAAAAGTAAAGTTGACATTCAAGCTTCCAAACGATTCCACTTCATCTTCTTCCAAAAACATTCTTTCATTCCATGTGCCTAAATCGCAACCTCTGCTAAATATTTGTCATATTCCTTCTTGTATTCCTTCATTCACATTTCTTCCATCCTCTCACCACCCTTCAAGGTGTGTGTTGATGTTGATCTTGCCTTCCTTTCTATCTACCATTTCACAATCTTTCCATTTATTATCCTTCTACCTTCTATCTTTTTTCCTCATTTGCCTATTCCTCATATCCTCCAACCTCACTTGCTTTACATAAAAATTTATCTTCCATTTTTCTCTTCCATCTTCCTTTCCCTATCAGCATCTTTGAGCATATCATTTTGAATCCTTGGCATATTATGGTTTATCCTTTCAAGGAGCATTATCTGAAAAACTTGTCTTCTTCCAAAAATTAAAAAAAATTAAAAATGTGCCATGGTGAAAACTTGGAAACAGGCGCCTTGGTAGAAAAAGTAAAGAGAAATAAATTCATCCTATGGTTAAAACCACTCCTTTGTGGCACCTTGGATAAGTACCATGATGAAAACCTGGCAATCAGGCATCATGCATAGTTCTTCTACATATTTCATCCATTCCATCTTCTCTCTTTGATCTTGACAATGTTGACATATACTTGAATATTTGGCTATCTTGTGAGCTATTTTACAATGATCTTGTTTTCATTCCTTTCATGTCTAGCTTTCATTTTCCTTCATTCATTCTAGCCTTTCGCTATCCTTTTCCCCTTTGGTCTTGATCTAATATAAAAAAAAGAGTAAACACAATGCTATGAAGCCTCTTGACATGTCTACTCCTTTGGACTTCATCCTTCCTTCTTTTGCAGTGCGCTTTTGTGACTTATCCTATGCTAGTCTTTCATTGCTTGTCCAAATGTGTTTTGCATGAGAATTTTTCCCTAGCTTGGGTACTCTTGAGGATTTTGCCTTTGAGGATTTCTTCCCTTCACTCTCCTTCATTCTCATGTCTTCTATCTCTTCCACTAGCTTGCTACTCCCTCTCGTTCCCCACCTTGCTAGACATTGGGACTACATGATGTGATCTTGCTTGGGAGTTTGATACCCATTCTGTCTGGGGGCATCCTTTGTACATACTTATTGATCTCGAAAAAATTTTAAAAAATGATATATTGTCAAAAATTCTAAAAATCATAAAATGTCCTGAAAAAAAGAGCATCCTAGTGAAATCTTAGCAATAGACGCTTTGATGTTTCACCAAAAAAATTATATATGCAAAAATACAAAAAATTTATTAAAAGTCCTAAAAAAAATTGCAATAAATCTATCAAGTGGTGAAAACTTGGAAACAGACGCTACTTAAGACCCTCTGCACCTATGTCTATCAGTCTTGCATGGTGCTCATTCGCTCCACTTCTCGCTTTGCCTCTCCTAGCCTGGAATTGACACTTGTCTTAGTCTAGGGGGCATACGTTGTTTTAAGCTTATCTTGGGTCTCTTTGTGCATCTGGGTTTCTTAGGCACCTTGCCAATGGTGTTTTTCAACACCACCCCAACTGTGTTTTTCAACACTACTCTAGCGTCGAGTGTTTCTCAACACTTATCAGATGTCCTACCCGCAGTCTAGATGATGTGATATTTCTCACTAGTAGATGCGATACTCAAAGTTTGACTCTATGACCTACACACACGCACTTGACTCGCTAAGATTTATTTGACTTTATTTCTTTGCGTGCTATCTATGATGATTTCTTTGCTGAGTGTTCTCCCCCTATGATCATTTTCGATGATGCATAGCTAGAAGACTGAGGGAATGAGAACATCTTTTATTATTTTTTCTGCTTGTGGATATATTTTGTTGGTCCTACTTCTCATTAAGCATTTATGCTTGTTCCACTTGACATTGGGATCTACAAGGTATTATCCTTGACTGTTTCATAAGTGCATGCTTATAGTCTTCTTGACTTTCTTGTGTCTCGGTGCGAGCATAATCTTGCTATATCAAACTTAAGTAATCTCACTGCACTAGTCATCTTGACCTGCATGTCTTTGATGCCTAAGTGGGATTTTCACATTTCTATCTGATATAGATCATATTCAGATCCACATAGTTATGCTAGTGTGTATTGTATGATCTTGTGACGCTACCAATAATTCTCAATGATGAATATTAGATGTCTATTAGCATTGTGACCTTGCAAATAAACCACTTTTTATGTAGCTTGCATTCTTAAGTTCATGTTAGTTTAGTTTTGCATCTTGCATATGGAGAGAGCTCTCATTTTCATCTTACGTGGACTTGTTAATCAACTGCACTCACCTTTTGCTTCTTCCTGATCATATTTTTTGCTTCTTGTTGTATGCACCCTAAAATGGTCGCCTAGACTTTGGGCCCCATTTATTTGATTTATCAATCCTGAATCAATTTTATCAATAATCAATATTTTTCAACAATATCAATTTCTTAATCAAATCCTAAATTCGATCATATATTGGATTCTTATCCTTGGGCTAACCATTTATCCTAAGTCTTTATTTAATTAAAAAGAATATTTCCTCCCCTTTTAATAAATAAAAAAGCCCACCTTTTCCTCTTATCCTAAGTTGCACAAATAAAGCATTATTCTTATTTTTTAAAAAGGAAAAAAGCACCTTTTGTCTCACATGAGGCTCAAAAGTCAACACTTCACTCTCATTGGAGGATACTTGTGCACATGGATTGCTCCTCTTTCAAGCTCCACCGCTGATTAAGACTTTTTGCCTCTTAATCTCCATGGTCCATTTCTCCTCATTTCTTATAAAAGGAGAGCTCTCTCCTTCATTTGCATATCCATGTTTTGTGCTATTGTTATGCTGCAGGTTTTGGAGCTCTCTTTGAAGACACTCAAGCTTTGAAGCCTTGACATTCTTAGTTGCATTTCATTTAGTTTTCTTTCATAGTTGCATTCATGGCATTCTTAGTGTAGATTTCCTTTTATGCAATCTCACATAGTCTAAATAGGAAGGATTTGTAATCTATTGCTATTTCCTTTCATAGATTAGATTTTTTTTCAAGCATTGCATTGTTATCATTTAGCTTAGTTTGCACATTCATACTAGTTGCATTTACATTGCATTTCCATTTAGATTCTTGGGGATATTGGCATTGTTGCCCTTGTCTTCACTTGAATCTCTCATTGTATGGTTGACTAGCAAGGTCACCTTCTTGTAGCTCTAGCTGAGAGCAAAACTCATAGTCCCTTGCAACTCCATGCATAGAGAGCTATGAGCCGCTTTGTGAGGCCTCACTCTTGAGTAACCTTGCATGTAATGGTTCATAGAAGTGCATATTTTAGTGTGTACATTTCTGGCGCCCACCGTGGGGCTGAGTAGATTAGCTTTGTCCCTTTAATTCTGCATTTTCCGTCAAAATTTTCGTCAATTTTCGGCTTGATTTTCAGTCTCTGATTTTCTGTCTCAGAGTATCGCGCGATACTTCTCAGAAATATCGCGCGATATACCTTTGTATAGTGGTACGATACTTCGCGCTTGCTAGAAATATCGCCTGCTTTGAAGAGAAATATCGCGTGATAGTTCGCCCTTGATGGACTATCGTCCGACCCGCCTGGAGTATATCGCCCACCAGTACTGAGGTATATCGCCTGGCATAAGGCGAAATATCGCGCGGACTGAGAAGTATCGCCTGGTGTCGGGCGAAGTATCGCGCGATACTGTGTCTGTACCTGGCAGTGACCTATTTTTGAGTTATTTTATCTATCTTGCAAGTTTCGGGTTCTTAGCTATCTTTTTGAAATTTTCTGAAATTTCCAGCGTTTTCAAATCCGTGCCACACTGGAAAACGGGTGCCCATTTTTTTTGAAATTTTGCAAATGGTATCAAAAGTTTAAGTGTGATATATCGTTGGAAAGGTCTTTCCGAGCCTAATCCAACCATGATGGTTTCATTTTCAGATTTTATCATTTGATTAGATATTTTTGCAGATTATCTAATTTTTCATGTACTAATCATTGGTAGATTTTGGATTTTGATTCTCCTAACTCTTGTTGGTCTAATAAGTTGTGGTTGTAGGTGCTCTCATTACTTGAAATTTGTCAAAAGAACGCATGTCAAAGAGGGCTACTAATGGTTTTTGTAGGGCTGCCCAAGCATAAAAACAAAAAAAAAAATTATTATTTCTTGCTTGTTTATTTACTTTCCTTTCAAGTGTGGCATTTACTAATTGTATTAGGAATCTTAATACCTTGTGAAAGGGATTTTGAGGTGGTAGGAGAAGTATGCTCTTCACCTTTAGGTGAATCAGAAAATCTTGACCCATCTTAAGGTTTTGGAAGCAAGGGGGTAATTGATTTCTTTGTTTGGTGTGTTTGGGAAAAATTCTTGAGATAGGGGAGTATGCTCTTCACCCTTGTGGTGAATCAAAAACCTTGAACCTCAAGATTTGATCCATTTTGTTTAGTTTAGGAATCCTTTAGAGGGCCTGCTCTTGAGCAATCAAGAGGAACGACTCAAGTGGGGACAACCTTGTCATCATTCTCCTTGGTGGCAAGTGATTCCAACTCACTATAATCTCAAGGCTATCAAGGACACCAAAAACCTTGATAGACATAACACTTGTCTTCGCTTGATGTAAGTACTTGTGGGATTGTGACCATGAGGAAAATATTGAGCAAGAATGCTTAAGGTACTCTTGAGGCCGCGAGGTCCTAGTCCTTTATGAGGAGCAAGAGGGGTGTTGTGAACGGAAATCCTTATTAAGAACCATTAGATAGAAGCCACCCTCTTTTAGCCGCTTATCTTCTTAGTGCAAGGATTGATCCAAGTGGTTTACCCGGATCACCTTAAGATACTCACCATATGTGTCCCTTTGGTTGTGTCATTTTGACATTTCCATGATAAAGCCAATATCTCTTGTGGGCAACCACTTGGTGTGAGGCAAGGGGGCATCAAGTTGTGGGCTAAGTTGGTAAGTATTGAGCCTTGTCTTGTAGGTAGCAACTACTTGAATTGTCTTCGATTGTGTGATACCAGTGTAAACGTTCTCAACATACAAACAATCGGTAGCATTCATAGGGTGCTTTTTCAATTTTGATATCACAAGTGTTTGTCTTGGCAAGGTTGCTTTTGCCCTTGTTTCAAGTGTTTGAAGACATGTTTGATCCTTTACTGTTTGCAAACCTGTCCAAATGCTGTTGAATTTGTGACTGAAACCAAGAACATCAACCCTCAGACTGAAAATTTTGATCAAACAGACTCAAAAACGCAAATTTCACACAATTCTGGTCAAGAGTTGAATAATTCTGTAACAGTATCGCACCCTGTAAGGCGAAGTATCGTGCGATACTTCGCACATGCTAGAAATATCGCACCCTTTGAAGAGAAATATCGCGCGATAGTTCGCCCCTGACGGACTATCGCCCTGCCTGCCTGGGGTATATCGCCCTATAGTATTAAGAAGTATCGCCTGTCTTAGGGCGAAGTATCGCACGGGTAGAGGTTTATCGCCCCAGTAGCCTGGAGTATATCGCCTGACTCATTTTTGTCGTGCTTAAATTTTGGTCAGTTTCAGTTGCTGTCAATTAGGCCAGGTCTTAGAACAGGCTTCTCACCCTGACGTTTGAGATCTGTCTTGACTCCAAATCTCTGGTTCTTAGTTCTTCGGGATAGCATCATTTGGTTTACAAAGTCACTTTGGAATAATTGTCAAGTTAGAAAGCCATTCTTGGTGCCAAGGTTCACCTTTAAAAGCGTTAGCTATATTCTGGGAAAATTTCAGTTCTCTTATTGTCCAAATCGCTTTCATTTTCAATTATCTTTTGGCCTAGTCCAACCTCCTGATTCAAAAGTGCAAGGGTAGTCACCCTTTGATTTGAAGCACCTCTTTGACAGTGTTGGTAAAGCCCCCTTTCTTTTCTTTTTTTCATCTTTCTTTGGACAATAGAGGATTTCGATTATCCTAGTTTGGTGTGGACACTTTGAAAGGTCACCTTATCATTGAGAATATTTCTCTTTCATGTCAGTTACGACAAGGTACCAAGTTAATCAAGGGAAGCGACCCCCTGTTGCCTTTAGCCAGTTACCACCTATCAAGACCCGTCGACAACCTAAGGGAAAAGGACCCCTTTTTGACCAATCTCCTAAGAGTGAATCCGAGGTTTGTTTCAATCCGGGAGCTAACCCTAGTGAAGTGAGCACCTCTTTCATACCACTTTCATCAAGCATGGACATGAGTTACACTTTCACCCGGCAACAAAGAGAAGCCATGAATCAAACTCTCGAGGATATCTTTCAACGACACAGAGGAGAGTATGGTGGTTCTTCTCATGCCAGTCCACCCGGGTCACCTCCTAACAACGCGAGGTATTTTGATGCTCAACAACGAGCTGAAAGACAGCATAAGTCAGCCCACTCAGATTCAGGGTCACAACACGAAGACCAGAACAACGAATCTAATGATCACCACATCAACGCAGCTAATGCAATAAGGCATTCAAGACAAACCTCCCCACTTAAGGACACTTCTCGATATGCAAATACAAGATTAAGAAACATTGAGAGAGAGAAGCAAGCCTACTTAGATGAATAGGCTGCAAAAAAGGAAAAATTCCGACAACTAGAGGAAGAGGAACGTGCATTGTTGGATATACAGAAAAGAGTCGCCCAAGAAGAAGAAGATAGACTCTATGCACAACAACTCCAAAATCGATCTAACAGGAGGGGAGCCAATAGTGGGACCAACTCGCCCCCATCTACCCCTTCCCCTAGCCCTCGAAGAAGATCAAAGACACCCTCACGATCCCCAAGTCCTAGAGGAAGAAGGACTTCAAGATATGACCATCATAGGAGACAATCGTCTCATAGACATTCAAAGCAACCCTCCCAACAAGCACATCATGGCTCACAACATGGAGGCAGTTATGCTAAATCTGATCATATGGACTTCATGACTATGCAACAAGAACCATCCTTTCAAGCCTATGTGGAGCAATACGTGGAACAAAACAAAGACCAATTTTTGGAAAGTCTTATCAACAAAGGCGCTAAAGTTCCATATAACTTTGATGTTCACCAAAAAATCAAGAAACAGAATCCTTCAACTGATGAGTTAATCTTACAAATGCAAAAGGATATAGACAGAATGAAGGCTCCCAAGAGTACATTTCATTTGGACTCCATATGTCCTAATCCCATTGACAAAAGTGTGGTGATGGTAGAATTTCCTAAGAAAGTTGAATTCCCAACATATGACAAATATGATGGCACGGGTGACCCTCATGACCATGTTCGACAATTCTACATAATGAGCTTTTCCTTTCACCACGAAGACTCCTACTTGCTGAGATTATTCCCAAGGAGTTTAAAAGGTCAAGCCATGGAGTGGTTCACCAACCTTTCCCCTCCAGTAAAGACATTTAGAGAACTTGTCCAAAGATTTGTACAACATTTTGCTTACAATTTATCTAGGTCGGTCACCATGCTTGATTTGTGTAAACTTAAGCAAAATCAAGGGGAATCTTTTGTCACCTTTTTGCAACGATGGAGGCGATTGTGTTCAAAATACCCAAGGACAATCCCTGAAGAAGAGAGAATTGATATCATTGTGAACAATCTAATACCAGAACTCAAGTATGAAGTCAAGAAGATTCCATTTAATTATTTTGATACTATGGTAGAGGTGGCATGTCGCATTGAGGATGTCCTAAAAGAACAAGGAATTTTGGCTAAACCAACAAATAACAACAATAGCCAAAATAACAATACTAATGGTAACAAGGACAAAAAGAACTCTTATTGGAACAAAAACAAGCAAGTCGTCAACGACGGAGTTGTTGATTCATCTCAGGTCAAAAATGAAGGAGTTCTTAATCTCTCTCATGCAGTTCAAGCTATGAAGTTGCAAACATCATCAACGCAACAAGACAGACCTCAGTATCAAAAGAGATCTAAAACGGAGAAAAGACAATTCACTAAATTGGGAGAATCCTATGCAGATGTTTTTAAGACACTAGTTGCTCATAATCTGGCGCACCCACAGGATCCTACAAAACATCGAATACCAGATCCTTTACCTCATTGGTGGGATGCTAAGGCTTTTTGTGTTTTCCATAATGGGATTGGACACGACATAGAAAATTGTTTCAAACTCAAGCATCTTGTCCAAGACCTTATTGAGAAAGGACAATTACAAGTGGATGGGTTAACTACTAATGCGGACCATAAAGCCTTTAAAGAGCCCTTGCCTAAATATGAAAAAGGAGAGAATTCTAGTAAGAATGGCAAGGCGGCTATTAACTATACATACACACACGCTGATAATGTGATTAACATGCTTGAAGTGGCTGACGATAATATCAACATGGTGAGAAAGAAAGATCCTTATGGACATAATGTGGACTCAGTTCCTATGACTAATGAAAGACCCGCTGTGGTGATAAGAGGTCCTCACACACAAGGAATGCCCCGGTCCCTCAATGTTGTCACTAGGGGTCAGGCTCAAGCACCCATTATCATCAAAGGTCCTAGCACTAGCAAGTCTAAACAACCCACGTCCAAAGGTGCTCCTCCAAAACCTGTCGTTGGTCCTGATTCCAATTATAACCTTATTGACCAACTACAACGAACACCCGCTCAGATATCCATTTTTGAGCTTTTAGAATTATCTCCTAAGCACAAGCGCGTCCTCGAGGATGCCTTGCGAGCAGCCAATGTCCCTAATAACTTAGATGTCGACCAATTCCAAAACATGGTCAACCATTTGGCTAGCCCTCATTTCCTCACCTTCTCAGAAGAAGATGACAAATCCATTAGTCACCCACATAATTTGGCCTTACACATCGAGGTCATGATTCATAAAACCCGTGTTAGACGTGTACTGATAGATGGGGGTGCAGGGCTCAATATTTGTACTCTGATTTTGCTGCTAGCTCTAGGGTATTCTGAGAACGTCATTGACACAAAGAAAAGAATCACAATCAAAGCATATGATGAAGCAGAAAGAAGTTCTAAGGGATTGGCTGTTTTGCCTATTCGTATCGGTCCTGTAGAAAGAGACATATTGTTCCAAATTGTTGATGTTGGACCTCTCGCCTACAACATTTTGCTAGGTAGGCCATGGATTCATGAAATGCAGGCAGTCCCATCGACATATCACCAGTGTGTTAAGTTCCCCCATAATGGTGTAGAAATTTGCATCCCGGGAGACAGTGCTCTATCAGTTAATAACATTTCTGCGGGATCACATGTACCTTTGAATAGAGAAGCTGACAATCTTAGTAGTTCACTAGAACAATGCAAGCAGAAATTCAAGACCATGGACCTTGGGATGGGAGATTATAAGATTGATTCTTTTACAAAAATGCCAATCTCTCCTCGGTCTTATGGGAGACCCTCCCCAAATGCGAAGCCTTCATCATCAGCAATGATGTTATTTGGGAAATTTGTTGAGTCTTCGGTCCCCATTCAAGAGGAGAAAGAGGAAGTTGCTATAAGGAACTGGATATATCACGAAGAGAAATACAAACATAATGAGAATTTTGCTCCTTCACCTGAAACTTATGGGAAAGGATATACACTGGTCAAAAATATGGGATATCCGGGATTTGGTCCCCTTAGTCATAGGCTGGACGCTAAAGCTGAGCCTCTTGATCATGCTCTTTTTGGACGCAAAAATAAGTCCACGATTGGCTTAGGTTTTGACAATAAGAAGCAGAAAGGTATCCCTGTCCCAGCTGCAACGGACAGTGATAGTGATGCAGATTATACGCCCGATCTCTCCAATCAACAAGATGTGTCTGATGATTGGGTGCCCTCCACGAATCTCCTTTGGGGAGATTCCACAGATTTGATGCTTAATAATCCTACTATCCCAGCTGCGACGGATAGTGATTGTGTAACTTCTAGATCGACAAAGGAAAATGTTACTGTCCTAGCTGCGACGGATAGTACCAATACTAGAAAGGGGGAAACCCTCCCTAACCTTGAGGCTTCTACATCACGAGGCCTAAATGATGACTCAGAGACAGACTCCCATGAATATGAATGGGATTCGCTTTCAGATGCAACAATTGATCTAGATGTGGATATTATTCATGCCTATAGTACCCAACCCGATGCAACTAACGATCCTAGCGTCAGACTAGAGGATTGCCCTCCTCAAATCGCCTTAGTAGACGACGCTTTGTTTGATAGGATGAGCCCCAATTCAGGTATCTTAGGAGAAGACTTGACGAGCTCCGATTATATGGTCACCAGAGATGACACCTTTTACATTCATAACATCGAACCTACCATTGATTTGCCCCTTGTCCACTTTGACCTGATTGACTGGCCCCAGCGCCACCACGAGCCCACATTCCTCACATTTCGCAACGATTACGAAATTGCTTGCTATCTGAATGCTCTCAAACCCGTGGCTTCTTCCACCAGTGAACCAACAACCAGCATGACGGAGCCTGATATTAAGTACCTCAGTCTCAAAACAAAAGAGAAAAAGAAAAATAGGTCTGATGGCGAAAACCACTTTGTAGCGGTGTCAGAACCAAAAATAGTAAAAAGAAATGACGCATCCAAAGGTGAAAACCTCTTTGAGGCACCTAAGGATGGGGTACTTAATAACTTGCCGAGTTATTTCCAGGATAGATCATCAATATTGATTGAACCAACAAAGCCGGTCAATCTAAACACAGAAGAAAATCCCCAGATAGTCCATCTTGCTCAGTCTTTATCAGAGGAAGAGACCAAGGCATATGTACAGTTTTTACAGAAAAAGAAAATTAATTTTGCATGGACCTACTCAGACATGCCAGGGCTTGACACAAATCTCATAATGCATCACTTATCTATAGCTCCAGGAGTCAAGCCAGTCAAACAGAGACTAAGAAAAATGCATCCACATATAGCTCTACTTGTCAAAGGAGAATTAGAAAAGCTTTTGAAAGCTGGATTTATTAGAGCCATCGATTATGCAGAATGGATCTCAAACATAGTACCGGTCTCCAAACATGATGGGTCCATTCGTGTCTGCACAGATTTTAGAGATCTAAACAAAGCATGCCCCAAGGATGACTTTCCACTTCCAAACATTGACATGATAGTGGACATGACAGCGGGCTATGACATATATTCCCTAATGGATGTTTTCTCGGGGTATAATCAAATCAAAATAGCTCCTGAAGACCAAGAGAAAACAGCATTCACATGTGCATGGGGAACCTACTGTTGGAACGTCATGCCATTCGGGTTAAAGAATGCAGGAGCAACCTACCAAAGAGCTATGACAACTATCTTTCATGACATGATGCACAAAAATATGGAAGATTATGTGGATGATACCCTGGCAAAATCAAGAAAAAGGGACACACACCTCAATGATCTGGAAGTAATTCTAGATCGTATGGAACAATTTCAACTCAGATTGAATCCAAAGAAGTGCGCATTTGGCGTCACCTCAGGCAAACTTTTAGGATTCATAATATCAGCAAAAGGTATCGAGGTTGATCCCGAAAAGGTCCAAGCAATCCTAGATATGCCACCTCCTCGAAATATCAGCCAAATGAGAAGTCTTCAAGGACGTCTTCAATCAATTAGGAGGTTTATTTCTCAGCTTGCAGATAGAGCGCAACCCTTCAACAAGACATTGCATAAGGGTGCTTCTTGTGTTTGGAACGAGGATTGTCAAAAGAGCCTAGATCAGATCAAACAATACTTGGCTAATCCTCCGATCTTAATGCCTCCTATTTCAGGGAAACCATTGCTTCTATATATCTCAGCTACAGACACTTCCCTGGGGGCATTATTAGCTCAAACAGATGATACTGGGAAAGAACGGGCCATCTACTATATCAGCCGTACTCTAGTCTCTTATGAGATCAATTACAATAATATTGAGAAGTCTTGTCTCGCGGTGGTGTTTGCTTCTCAAAAGTTGCGCCACTACATGCTTGCTCATACCATACACTTGATTGCCAAAATTGATCCCCTTAAATATTTGCTTGGTAAGGCTGCCCTGACGGGTAGACTTGCTAAATGGATGATGGTCCTCACTGAATTTGACATAGAGTACGTTGAAAGGAAGGCAATAAAAGGGCAAGCTATTGCTGACCAATTAGCTGATTTTCCAATCCAGGATAGTATGCCAGTCCAAGTGGAATTCCCAGATGAACACATCTTATATACCACTACTCGCACTTGGACAATGTTCTTTGATGGCTCCCGCATGCAAAATGGGTCAGGTGCTGGAGTGTTATTTGTTTCTCCACATGGGTACAACATTCCGAAGTCTTATAAACTATTATTCCCATGTACCAATAATATTGCAGAATATGAAGCATTAACTAATGGCTTGAAAATGGCTATAGAATGGAATATCACAGAATTACATGTCTTTGGGGATTCTCAGCTAATCATCAACCAAGTCAATGAGGAGTATCAAACCAAGGATGACAAATTGATACCCTATAAAAAGATGGTTGATTCTTTGAAACGCTATTTCACATTTGTGACGTTTCAACAAATCCCTAGGATGGAGAACAAAGCTGCAGACGCCATGGCCACATTAGCTTCACTTCTTCAGTTGGAGACACATGAATCCAGATTTGAATTCCTGGTGGAAGAGCTACACCATCCCGTCTTTGACTCATCTGAAAGCCGTGTCATTTGTGCCATTATCACACACGAGTCCTCCCGATATGGTGCTATCTATTCATATCTTCGTGATGGCATCATCCCTGACACATTCACCCGCTCCGAATGCCGAAACCTCATCCGTAACGCCTCTCGCCACACCCTCATCTCTGGTGACTTGTATAGAAGGGGTTTAGATGGGACACTCCTTAGGTGCTTGGAAAAGGAGGAATCCAACCGAGCGTTAGCTGACATCCACGAGGGCATTTGTGGTGGGCATTCTAATGGTCTTGCCATGGCCCGGAGGTTGCTTAGGGCGGGATATTATTGGCCCACAATGCAGATAGACGCAGTCACCTTTGCTAAGTCATGTGAAAAATGTCAGAAACACGGCAACCTGATTCATGCTCCGGGTAGGGAGCTAATCCCTTCTATTTCTCATTGGCCATTTCAGCGCTGGGCCTTTGATCTGGTTGGGCAAATTCACCCCAACTCATCAGGTGGACACAAGTTCATCATTACTGCCACTGACTACTTCACAAAATGGGTGGAGGCTGTACCACTTTCTGTTGCTTCAGGAAGGACCATTTCTTTGTTCATCTTGAACCATATCATTTGCCGATTTGGAGTGCCTTCTGAGATCATTACTGACAATGGAGGTCAATTTAAGAATAAAGACCTAAAGCACCTATGCAAAAAGTTTAAAATCAAGCAACATTGGTCCTCCATATATTTCCCACAAGGAAACGGACAGGCAGAAGCTTCTAACAAAACCATTCTTAAGATTCTTCATAGAACAGTACACAAGAATGGTAGGGATTGGCACTTGCAAATCAATCCAGCACTATGGGCTTACCGAACAAGCATTCGCACACCTACAGGGGCCACTCCTTTTTCTCTCACCTATGGCATTGAAGCAATATTGCCTTTAGAAGTCGAGATACCATCCCTTAGAGTCTCACTCAAAGGTTTGATTACAGATGAGGATTACCGTGCCATGAGGTTGCAGGAACTAGAACTTCTAGATGAGAAGCGTAAGGCTTCCTTTGATCATATGAGAGCGTATCAGAAACGTATGTCCAAGGCATTCAACAAGAAGGTTCGCCCTAGAGAATTTCAAATAGGTGATCTTGTTTTACGAGAAAACCCTAAGAACCAGCAAAACAGAGAGCAAAAGGGCAAGTTTGAACCTAACTGGCTTGGACCATATGTCATCATAGCTGCTTTTGGTACTGGTGCGTATTTACTGTCAGATCCTGATGGAGAACAGCTCCCTGATCCCATCAACATTGTGCACCTTAAGAAGTTCTATCCTTGATGCCCATTCTGTCTGGGGGCACCTTTTGTATATATTTTATTGATCCTGAAAAAATACCAAAAAAATTCATATATGATGCTGAAAAAATCCTAAAAAGCATAAAAAGTCCTGAAAAAAATACAAAAAAATCAAAATATTCAAAAAAATCAAAAAAAAAAAAAAATATAGAAAAAGTGCCTTGGTGAAAACCTAGCAATAGGCGCCTTGGTAGCAAAAAAATCAAAAAAATGAAAAAATGAAAAAAATGATTCCAAGTGGTGAAAACCTGGAAACAGGCGCTACTTGAGGCCTTTGTACCCCTATTTGTTAGCATGCGTCCTCGACACTTAACCACTTTCCATCATGCCTTGACCTTATTTGGCCTAGTCTGGAATTGGTCTTTGTCTTTGTCTAGGGGGCATAACTGTTCGCATAGGTCCTTTTGGTGCGTTTGTCTCTTGGGGCATTTCACAACAGGTGTTTTTCAACACCACCCCAAATAGTGTTTTTTTCAACACTACCCCTGCGTCGAGTGTTTCTTAACACTTATCAGATGTCTTACCCAGCAGTCTCGCATGATGCGATATTTCCCATTTGCAGATAAGGTACTCAGAATTTGACTCTATGACCAACACACACACACTTAAACAATCAATTCGCCTGAGATATGTTGACTTTATTTTTCTTTGTGTGCTGTCTATGAGAATTTCTTTGATGAGTGGTCTCTCCCTGAGAAGTTTTCGATGACGCATAGCTAGAAGACTGAGGGAATGAGAACATGTTTTCTTTCTTTATCTGCTTGTGGGTATATTTTGTTGATCCTAACTGTCATGAGCATTTATGCTAGTCTTACTTGACACTATGGATTGATGAGGTATTATCCTTGACTGTTTTGCGAGTGCATGCTTTTAGCTATCCTGACTTTCATGTGTCTTGATACAAGCATAATCTCGCCATATCAAATTTAGGAGATCTCACTGCATTAGTCATCTTGACCTCCATGTCTTTGATGCCTAGGTGAGATTTCCACATTTCTATCTGATAAAGATCATATTCATATCCACATAGTTATGCTAGTGTGCATTGTATGATCTTACGACGCTACCAATACCGCTCGATGATGATAATTAGATGTCTATAAGCGTTGTGACCTTGCAAGACAACCACTTTCATAGTAGCTTGCATTCTTAGGTTCATGATAGTTTAGTTTTTGCATCTTGCATATGGAGAGAGCTCTCATTTTTATCATTTACGCACTAGTCGGTCAACTGTGCTCATCTTCTAATTCTTCTTGATCATATCTTTCATTTCTAGTCTTTCATATCACATCATTTTCTATCCATTTTCGGACTCGAAATCGAAATCCGAGTCGCATTTCAAAAATTTTTTCCTTCTTCTGAGCAGTTGACTGACCTTTTGAGGCATAATTTGATTTTCGGTGGAATTTCTTCCTTTTCATGTCTCTCAATTTTCTAGTCTTTCATTCGCCCTATCTCTTTTCTTCTAGCTCATCGCTGGGGCATGTTTCATTGCCTAATGGTTATCCTGTTATCATTTACCTTCGATTATGATTTCGATTATGATTTGATCAAATCTTTATCCATTTGCTGTCTCTCCTCTACCTGATTTCGATTTCGATTCTGAGGGGGCAGTACCTATGGGATTCTCATCCCCAATCGCTTGATTCTCTTGATTCAGACATCTTTTGTGAGCTTTTGCTCAAAACTTGAGATTCTTATCTCCCAGTTTTAGACATTGATTATTGCCTAGCAGCGACGGTGATAGTTTTGTCTAAAGCTTGATTTGCACCTAGCAGCGACGGTGTTGATCTAAGCTTTTGTTTATGTTTGTCCAGATGTGATCCCGAATCGACCTCATATCTGAGTTGTTTTGTGATCCCAAATCGATCTCACATTGCAACTTCATTCTTTGACTGCATGTGTTCCTAAATCGATCACACATTAGTCAAAGAGGGGCAAATGTATGCACCCTAAAATGGTCGCCTAGACTTTGGGCCCCATTTATTTGATTTATCAATCCTGAATCAATTTTATCAATAATCAATATTTTTCAACAATATCAATTTCTTAATCAAATCCTAAATTCGATCATATATTGGATTCTTATCCTTGGGCTAACCATTTATCCTAAGTCTTTATTTAATTAAAAGGAATATTTCCTCCCCTTTTAATAAATAAAAAAGCCCACCTTTTCCTCTTATCCTAAGTTGCACAAATAAAGCATTATTCCTATTTTTTAAAAAGGAAAAAAGCACCTTTTGTCTCACATGAGGCTCAAAAGTCAACACTTCACTCTCATTGGAGGATACTTGTGCACATGGATTGCTCCTCTTTCAAGCTCCACCGCTGATTAAGACTTTTTGCCTCTTAATCTCCATGGTCCATTTCTCCTCATTTCTTATAAAAGGAGAGCTCTCTCCTTCATTTGCATATCCATGTTTTGTGCTATTGTTATGCTGCAGGTTTTGGAGCTCTCTTTGAAGACACTCAAGCTTTGAAGCCTTGACATTCTTAGTTGCATTTCATTTAGTTTGCTTTCATAGTTGCATTCATGGCATTCTTAGTGTAGATTTCCTTTTATGCAATCTCACATAGTCTAAATAGGAAGGATTTGTAATCTATTGCTATTTCCTTTCATAGATTAGATTTCTTTTCAAGCATTGCATTGTTATCATTTAGCTTAGTTTTCACATTCATACTAGTTGCATTTACATTGCATTTCCATTTAGATTCTTGGGGATATTGGCATTGTTGCCCTTGTCTTCACTTGAATCTCTCATTGTATGGTTGACTAGCAAGGTCACCTTCTTGTAGCTCTAGCTGAGAGCAAAACTCATAGTCCCTTGCAACTCCATGCATAGAGAGCTATGAGCCGCTTTGTGAGGCCTCACTCTTGAGTAACCTTGCATGTAATGGTTCATAGAAGTGCATATTTTAGTGTGTACACTTGTCTTTCATATCCCATCATTTTCTCTTCATTTCAGGATCGAAACTAAAATCCTTTGATCTTCGCTGGGGCATTCTTCACCTCTTCATCCCCATCTCTTTCAAACTTTCAGTCTTTCATTCACTTTCAAATCCCAAGTTCAACTCCTCTCTTCGTGGTGTTTATGGTTTGAGGGACCGATAGGTTCATACCTTGTGTCCCATGTGTGGGGCATATCTTCACTGCTTGATGGTTATTCTATTCTCTTTCTTTAATTATGATTTCTAGTGATTTGATCATGTCTCTCTTGCTTCTGCTTTCCCTCTACCTAGATTTCACTTTCGATCCCGAGGGGGCAGACACATCATATCTTATTGGCTATCTCTTTCCTAAGTGTTCAGTACTGTCACTACCAGGCTGACCATGCAGGATTTGCTATTTTTCTGCACTTCATTCTTTAGAGTCAGAATGCTATTGCTTGCCTTCTTGGCTATCTCTTGCTTTCTTAGCTGATCTAAGTTGCTTTGTGATCCCAAATCGATCTCACATTTTAACTTCATTCTTTGACTGCATGTGTTCCCAGATTGATCACATATTAGTCAAAGAGGGGCAAATGTATACACCTAAAAATGGTCACCTAGACTATTAGCCCCTTTTGCTAAATCATAAATTGCTTGTTCTTGATCAAATCCTAGCTCTATCATTTATTTGATTATTTTCTATGGACTAACCATTTTATCCTAAATTTTTATTTATTTAAAAGGAATATTTCCTCCCTTTTTATTAAACAAAAAGCCCCCACTTTTCCTCTTATCTTAAGTTGCACAAATAAAGCATCATTCTTATTTTATAAAAAGGGAAAAAGTATTTTTTGTCTCATATGGACACTAAAGTCAACTCCTATTTTCTTATTGGAGGATATTTGTGCACAAGGATCAAGCTTCTATTTTTCTCCACTGTTGATTAAGTATTTTTCCTCTTAATCTCAATGGTCTATTTCACCTCATTTCTTATAAAAGGAGAGCTCTCTCCTTCATTTGGGTATCCATCTCTTTCATGCTAATGTTATGCTACAGGTTTTCTAAGTTATTTGGAGTTCTCTTTGAAGACACTTTTGCATCCAAGCTTTGAAGATCTTTGTTGCATTTCATCTAGTTCATATTTGTTTTCTTAGTTGCATAATCATGGTATATTAGCTTAGTTTTCTTTTATGCAATAGATTAGCTTCACATAGCTTAATTAGGGGAATTGTAATCCATTGCTATTTTCTTTCATAGTTGCATTGTACTTTCATTTTGATAGATTAATCTTGCATATTCATATTAGTTTGCATTGCATTGCATATCTTAATTCTTTTTGGGGATATTGGCATTGTTGCCCTTGTCTTTGATTTGGAATCTCTCATTGTGTGGTTGACTAGCAAGGTCATGAGTTTATAGCTCTAGCTGAGAGCAATGTTACAAATCTTGCAACTCCATGCATAAAGGGCTATGAATCAATTTGTGAGGGCTCATTGTTGATTTTTCTTGCATGTAAGGATTCATAGAAGTGTGGTCACATTTTCACCATACAGGATGAAAGAGAATGGAAGATCGAAGGTTGGAAGACGTGAAAAGAAATGGAGAGAAGAAAGAGAATCTGCCTCAACATAGAGAACACCTCAAAAATCAATCAACTGTTTAAGATGGGAAATTTCGATTGAGATCATGAAAGAAGATAAGGAAATGAAGATCATAATGTGATCACAGCTGATTAAATGTCCAAAAGAAAGATGAAAGAAAACCCTCTCAAACTCATAATGCAGCCTAAAAATATAATTTAACATGAATTCTAACAATGCAAGCTACATGAAAATGCAAAGGTGTACTTGCAATAGAGCAACTAGAGGATCTTGTGTTCATCATTCATTAGAGAATGTCAAAGAACTTATTTTTATCATTGGGCCATTATTAACAGACATTGGAAAATCACACAACCATCACTAGTCACAAGCGCAACTATGAATATATGAATGCGATTTATATCGGATTGGAATGTGGAAAGATTCTAACATAAGTATCAAAGACATAAAGGTCAAGATGACTTCAATGTTAGCTTACCCAATTTAATGTAGCAAAACCACACTTGCATCAAGGCAAAGATGTCAGAATGACCATAAGAACGGTTGTGCAAAATAGTCGAGGATAATGCCTCAAATCTCCAAAGTGTTTCAAGGGAACAACAAGAGACATTCAAGATCTTCAAGAACACACCCACAAGCAGAACGCAAATAAAAACATGCCCCATGCCCCAAGTCCTGTAGCTATGCATCATGGAGAGATTTATTAGACAAGGACACTCAACAAAAATCAATAACAATCAGCACATAAAGAAAAGATCATGACATACCTCAAGCATTAAGTGTTGCATTTAAAAATTTAAGTGCGTTAACTGATACTGAGTTATGAGGATAAGAATCGAATGCTTGCGAGCAGGTAAGATCACATGACAAAACTAGGGAAGACCAAACCAATAAGTGTTGAAAAACACTCGACGTCGGGTGGTGTGTTGAAAAATACATTTGGGGAGGTGTTGAAAAACACCATTTGCGAGGTGTCTTAAAGACAAACGCATCTAAGAGACCAAAGCTAACACAGTTATGCCCCCTAGACAAAGACAAAGACCAATTTCAAACTAAGGCAACAAGGACAAGGCATGATGGAGAAAGACTAAGTGTTGAGGATGCATGCTAAGAAATAGGGGTGTAAAGGTCTCAAGTAGCGCCTATTTTCAAGTTTTCATCACTTGAATTTATTGCAAATTTTTTCTTCTTCTTCTTTTTTTAAGGACTTTTTATAATTTTTTTATATTTTTGCTACCAAGGCGCTTGTTTCCAAATTTTCACTAAGGCACTTTTTCTATTTTTTTGAACTTTTTAAATTTTTTTATTTTTTAGTATTTTGGAATATATAAAAAAAAATTTGAGATACATCAAAGCACCTATTGCTAGGTTTTCACAAAGATGATCATTTTTTCAGGACATTTTCCAATTTTTAAAATTTTTGACAATATATCATTTTTTAAGATTTTTTCAGGATCAATAAATATGTACAAAGGGTGCCCCAGATAGAATGGGCATCAAACTCCCAAGCAAGATCACATCATGTAGTCCCAATGTCTAGCAAAGTGGAGGACAAGAGGGATTAGCAAGCTGGTGGAAGAGATGGAAGACAAGAGAATGAAGGAGAATGAAGGGAAGAAATCTTCAATGGAAAACTCTTCAAGAGTACCCAAGCTAAGGAAAAATTGTCATGTAAAGTACATTTGAACAATCAATGAAAGGCCAACATAAGATAAGTCATAAAAGCGTAATGCAAAAGAAAGAAAGGATGTAGTCCAAAGGAGTAGACATGTCAAGAGGCTTCATAGCGTCGTGTTTTACTCTTTTTTATTAGGTCAAGACCAAAGGGGAAAAGGATAGTGAAAGGCTAGAATGAATGGAGGAAAATAAATATGAAGGCTAAACATGAATGGAAGGAAAGTCAGATCATCGTAAGATAGCTCACATGATAGTCAAATATTCGTGTATAGGTCAACATTGTCAAGATCAAAAAGAGAAGACAGAATGTATGAAATATGTAGAAGAACTGCGCATGATGTCTGATTGCCAAGTTTTCATCATGGTACTTATCCAAGGCACCACAAAGGAGTGGTTTTCACCATAGGAAGAATTTATTTCTCTTTACTTTTTCTACCAAGGTGCCTATTTCCAGGTTTTCACCAAAGTACATTTTCAATTTTTTTTTTTTTATTTTTTTTTTTTTTGGAAGAAGGCAAGCTTTTTAGATAATGCTCCTTGAAAGGATAAATCGTGATATGCCAAAGATTTAAAATGATATGCTCAAATATGTTGATAGGGAAAGGAAGATGGAAGAGAAAAATAGAGAATAAGGTTTTATGTAAAGCGAGTGAGGTTGGAAAATAGGAGGAATAGGAAAATGAGGAAAAAGGATAGAAGGTAGAAGGATAATGAATGGAAGGATTGTAAAAGGGTACATGGAAAGGAAGGCAAGATCAACATCAACACACATCTTGAAGGGTGGCGAGAGGATATAGGAAATGTGAATGAAGGAATATGTGAAGGAATATGGTGAATGGATAGCAGAGGTTGTGGTTTAGGCGCATGGAATGGAATAATGTTTTTGGAAGAAGATGAAGTGGAAGCCTTTGCAAGTTTGAATGTCAAATTCACTTATTTCTCAATATTAGACTCTTTCAAGAAAGACTTTGGAATCCATATAGTCGTAGGCTTTTCATTTCTTTTTGATGATTTAGAGAGAATATCTTCAATGATGGATTTTGGAACCCATACTTGTCTTGTAGTTTTCTTCTTAGATATCTCTTTTGACTTTATGCCTCTATGTCGATTAGAGGAGACATGGTGATCTTATTTTTTTTATGGATTCTTGTATTGCTTCTTCTTTTTATATTGAACATTCAAGTTACTTCCAAAATACTTGGAACTTGTGGAAGAAGAAGGATGATATGACTGGTTTAGATGGGTGGGTAGATGAAAGGGATTCAAGGGTATGCATCTATGTTGATCTTGAGGAAAGATAGGAGATGGAGGGACGTAAGGACCCAAGATAGATGATGAATTAGGATAGTTAGAAGGGGAAATTGAAGGGACATAAGGGCCCAAGATGGAAGGAAGACGTGAAGCCCTTAGTATTGGTGGAGGAGGTCCAAGGATAGATGTGGAAGATACAAAAGGATAATCAATAAGTTCATCAACATCTATATGACAACCAAGGACATCAACATCTTTAGAGTGAGCATTAGAATTTTCAATAAGATCATGAACATCTTGAATAGGAGCAACTTCTTCAATAGGATTGTTCAAAGCTTGCAAAGACTTAGGAAGATTAGAAAGTGGAAGCGAACATGGAGTGGTAGAACAAGAAGATGGAAGACTTTTATCTTAACAAGGAGCTTTGGATAGCATAAGCATATCATTTTTTTCTTGATTTTCAATAGGCTTAATATTGAAAGTAACAACACCATTTTTAATAACCTTAATGGAAGTATCATCTTTGGAAAGCACAAGTGTAGTAAGGTTATTTTGATTGTCAATAAGCTCAACGGTGTAAGTAGTAGCTTGATCTTTCTTAGGAGAAGACTTAAGACATGGTGGAATGAATGAGAAAAGGCATGGAGGATCAAAAGAACCATGAAATGGATAAGAGACATCATGAAAAGGATTGGATGACATAGAGGGTTTTTGATCTTGATCTTTGTTTATGTTATTTTCTTTATCATTTTTAGAGTATTCTTGACATGGAGCCACTTCTAAGGACAAGGAAGCATGTTGGAATTGTATGGAAGACTTTGGAAGAGATGGTGAAGGACTAGCTGAAGTAGGCATTATAGCGTATAAAGGCTTAGGCTTTTTAGGTTTAGCATTATTGAAAGTATTTGCAACCAAGTGAAGGTTAGCTTGAGTTTTTTTAAGAAGTAGCCCTTGAGGATAACTATAGGGAACCGCATGAAAAGTATTAGAATCTTTGTTGGATGAAGAATTTGTGAAAGATTTAAAAAACTTAGAAGCTTTAGGAAATGTATGAGTATTGGAGGAAGTAGGGGATGGAAGGGAACAATCACAAGACAAAGGTCCATCATTAGCATAATCTTGCTTGAGAGTGTAATCTTTATTTTCAACATGAATGTTCTTAGAGGAATGATTCTTATAATATTGATGTTTCAAATCAGCGTGGTACATTTCATAGTCCTTAGTAGTAGTAAATGGATCATAATCAAGGTATTGTTCACAGAAATCATCCAAGTCTCTTTCAAAATTAAAATCATACGGATCACCATCACGATATATCCAATAGGATGACCCTTTAGTAAGCATGAGCACATGACGAGGAAGACTCTTAGGAATAGAGGTTTCATAGGTATGACTATATGGTTCATCATCATATCCATCATAATAGTCATCATAGTCATCAAAGGTGGGTGTGTCACTCTTCATGGGAAAGGTATCACAAAGATTACTATATTGCTCATATTGAGGAGTAAGACTCTTGGGAGAAGTAGAAGAGGAATGAGATTGTGAAGAAGAGGAAAGTGAAGACCGAGTGGAGGAAGAAGACTATGATAATGAGTAATGCGAATAATGTCTAGAAGAATCATGGTAAGACTTGGAATATGAAGAATTTGAATAATGTCTAGAAGAGTTATGGTAAGACTTGGAAGGTGAAGAATTTGAATGGTGTCTAGAAGAGTTATGGTAAGAAGATGAGGAATTCAAATGATGTCTAGAAAAGTTATGGTAAGACTTGGAAGGTGAGGAAGAATGAGAAGACTTAGATGATGAAGAATGTTTGGAAGAAGGAGATCGTGACAGTATCATGAGCATGATTCTACCAAAGGCAGGTGATTCACTTGTTTTCTTTTGTATTTTTGTCACAAATTTATCATCAATGAAATTGTTGGAAGAATGATATTTTTCAAATTGAGCAAGGAGATCAAGATCATCCATTTTCAAGAGAGGTTCTATAGCAACATAGTTGAAACTCATGATTCTAGAAGAGGAGGAACCAAGCATGGAAGTGACAGAAGAGATGAATAAAAGAAGGTAGACTAGATAATAAGAGGAAAAGAATCAAGAAGACTTGAAGAGTTTAGGAAGAAAATGAAGAAGCGTGAAAGAAGAAGAGAAAGGATGGAAATGGGAGACTAGGAAGACATGGGAGATGTGAAAGAAAGAAGACCAAGAGTCATTTTGTGCAACTTGATACCATTTAAGTTCATTTGGATATTGAGAAACATGTCATAGCACTCTTGGGGAAATCTTTGTAATTTTTTTTTAATCACTCGGGAACTCAGATTTGTTTATTTTAAAAGATCAACTAGATGCATCAACAAATTTTTATCATTGATCAAGCAAATAAGACAGTAATCAAAGAGTTCAAGAAAACAAATATCTTCAAACAATGAGCAAAGGGCAAAGCAACCATGCACATGAACAAAAATAGTGACTTAGTATTTCTACTCCTTAAGAACTACTTGTGTATGTTCTCAAAATATTTTTCCAATCACGCACATAGTCCTAGCAAATAAAAAGTTAGTTGTACTATAGTTTTTAGTAATGGTTTGACTCTATAACTTTTGTAATCTCAAGAGGGTGAACTCCAATCTAGGCACACCGGGGTTTCGACACATTTTGATAATTTAATCAATTGGAGATGCTGAGACCTAACAGCCCAACAAGAAACTACACCCGTGGAGATTTCTTTCACAAGGATATTTATATAGCGATTGTTGCTACCATGGCGAAAATGGCTATTACCGCTTGAGGTTCCATCCATGTGGTTGACCCAATAAAAATAATTTCCACTACAGTTAACCCTCTCTAAAAGGTGACTCGCAAAAAGGATCACATGGGGACTTAGCTTAGATTCAAGAATCTGAGTTTCTAGTACTACCCAAAAAGGGAGTAGAGCATAATCCTCTAGCCTCTTCACTTCACCCAAACATAGCAAACAGATTAATCCGACATGCTAAGACTGAAATTAACCTCACCAAGATTTATAATGTCAACAACTTGTGATCTATCAACCCCTCTGGAGAGAGAATGCATCAACCAAAAGATGAGGACGCAAATCAAGGGAACATGAGATAATCTCAATATCCTCCCTACCTACAAGGGGATCTATCATCAAGAAGAGCCTCAAAAGAAATCTAATCTCTCAAGATCACCACAAATAGTGTTCATAGGGCCTAATTACTATGTGAAACACATGCAAAAAAGGTAAATCTATGTTCTTTTTAGAGCCCCAAAGTGAAGTGTGATCTATGAAAGCAATAAACACTCAAGCTAGACACATGAGAGATTCATTTTATTTTCAAAACCTAAATGTTATAGAGATGAAACAAAATACCTCAAGTCCAAAGCAACATGCTTAGTAAATTTTTGTTGAGCTTTTTTTTGTGCAAGCAAGTCACGAACTCTCCAACAAGCAAACAAGCAAACAAGCAAACAAGATATGCAATGTATATCCAACTTATGCAAATCCTAGGGTTAGATCTAAAAATTAATTTTTAGGAGCAATAATAGCCAACAATTAATTCAAATGACAACTCATATCATGCATTGAACCATGAAAAATAAGTGCATACTCATCACAAAATTTATTTATTTTCATTTGACCTAGTCAACAAGATCTAATTTTTTTGATATGATTTCAATCAAAAAAATAGAAATGCAAAACAAAGACCCCTACTAAAAAATAGAGAGTTTTCTAAAAATGTAAAAATTTTAGAAAAATCTCTTCATTTGTGCCCTAGAGATCCATTTTACCAAAATAGACCACTTTTTGTAAATCAATTATTTGAGCTATGATATTGCATCCAAATTCAAAATACAAAGAATGTATCCCAAATGAAATTTAAAGAGCTTTCCAAAAATGTAAAAAAAATTTAAAAATATGCTAATTTGCACCAAAAATTAATTTTTTATGAAAAATAAAGAAAAAATTCTAAAAAATCTAAAATAATTTGAAAAATTCTAAAAATTTGTTTGAAGCTTCAATGATATGTCTCCAACTTGAAAATTAAATTTCAGACCAAAACACCAAGCTGTTTGGGAGATATGATCAAATCTTTGAAAATCTAGAGTTTTAATCTCCAAGCAAATCTGCACAAGGGGGTTAGCTCCAAAAATAATCAAAACAAGCATGTAAAGGTGGGTTGCCCCATGGTGGGTGCCAAAAATGTGTACTAAAATATTGTCACACTTTTATGAGTCATTAAATCCAAGATTGCTCAAGAATGAGATCTCAAATGGCGACTCATAGCTCTCTATTCATGGAGTGCAAGGGTTTGTAATGGAGGCCCTCATATTTGACCTAGTTTGTGCCTATGCAAGTACACCATAAAATTAGAGATTCAAAGAGAAAAAGTAAGAATACTAGTCTCCATGATCATCAAATATGCATGCAAATGAAAATGAAAGTAGATCTAAGCTAGATGGATTAAGCTAGATGCAAGAAAGAAAATAAAAATGATGATGCAATGCTTCAATATGAGAGATCTAAGAATACCATAGCTCCAAGATGCCAAAATTGAGAGACTCCAAGATTCCAAGATGCTAAGATGCCAAGACTCCAAGAGGATGATAATGCAAGAGATGATGATGCAAAAGATGGATGATCAAATGAGAAGGAGAGGGCTCCTTATAAAGGAATTTAGAAATGAATGGACGGTCAAGATTAAGAGGCAAAAAGAAATGAGCAATAGTGGAGATTAAATCTTGGTTGATCCATGTGCTCAAGATTCTCAAGAGGCAAAATCAATGGACATGGTTAAGAGGAAAAAATATATGTGGAAGAGATTAAGAGGCAAAAACCTTTTTCAAAAAGTCAACAGATTCTATCTCATAGGAAACTGCACTTTTCTTTTTCTTTTTATTTTATTATTTATTTATTATTTTTAGCAAAGTGGGTTCCAATATTTATTTATTATTTTTAGCAAGCTGCTGAGAAAGGCGCACAAGGCACCTCCAAATGTGTGCCCTACATACTTCAAAATGTGCGCATGGAGGCCGCCAAAAGTCTTCCTCCTCCCTCATGCACCAAGATTGGGAGCTATGTCTTCTATAGTGGACTTGGTTTGCACTAACGTCGCTGGCCTCATCACACGATGGAAACATAAATAGATTTTGCAGGGCCCTCTTCTTTCCCACGCTGGCTACCTTGACTTATGGGGCTTGCAAACATTTAACGCACACACCTTCTTGGTGCATCAAATCTGTGTTAAGACAACTCCCCCTTTCTAAAAATCTAGTCTGCAAGGAGATAATACACATGCGCAATGTGTATTTGAAAGGAGTGGGCACGCACTCTGCAAATAAAGAACACATCCATCCTCACATATACTCACTGTGGAGGCTCGCATAGCTCCTTCCCTACAAACAAACTATCAAATGGAGGGCAAATTGCATGGAAGGGAACCATCACGTAAATCCCATATTGAAACTCACAGCCAACATTATTGGTGCATGTGCAACACAATTGGTGGAGACAAAATATGACAAATGGAGAATATAGAAGGGTCATGTAGTCTCTGCTTGAAACACTCAACACATATAAATAATTGTATTAAACATTATAATGGTTAATGCAACCAGTGTATTGGGTGAGCACAAAGTAGATCTCACCCCCTTCAAACTTATACTTACCCCAATGAGACACGCCCAGCAGTGATAAAAGCGTAAACAGGGAATCTTTATAAGAGTGCCTTACACACCCAAAATGATGCATGAGTTTTGTTGCTGTAAAAAGCATCTAGCTTTTTCCCAAGTCATAGAACCGGTTATCAAAGAGTAAAAGCCCCAAACCTCACTATAAGTGTCAATCCACAACATCCTCTGAGAGAAAAGGGAGTTACTAGCAGTTGATTAGTTTGGAAACCATCTGTTAGGAGACCCCATGTGTATCATGATAGAGGTGTTAAAGAAATCTCCCTTTTCTGATTAGATTCAGATCAAAGAAAATATCATACAATCCATTTGTATCTTGGTCAAAAATTTTACGCCATCACAAGTTGTTTTAAATAATGAGGCAGGCTGGACCCAAGCGGGTCCAGCCTAAAAAAATTTTGAACCCAAACAACCGGCCCTGAAAATGATCTAGGACGACTAGCGTGTACAACCGGATCCAATCTAGATAACCGAGAATCTTTAAAACTTCAAATTCTAATACCTTGCCAGTCACCAAATCTTAATAAGTCACCTCCACTCGTGCCTGTAAAACATCGGTCGAAACATAGCACTAAATGTTGAAACTTGGTGGACACGAACTTTGTACCATAGACAATCACCCTACCAAAGGGATTCGCCAAATAATGAACGAGGCAGAATATTTTAAAAGTTAAAAACACCCGTTCAGAATTGCCAAAAAACCACAAACTAAAAACACTGTCGACTGCCTCGGAAAGAGATGACTTGAAAATACCAAATGATGAGCTGGAGACGAGCCACTGGATCTGGAAGAAACCTCATCAACAAAGATCCCAACAAAATAATTCACAACTGGAGATAATCATCCGTTCAAAAGCTACGAATTTATGAAAATGGTTATTTTATAGAATCACTCCGTCTGCACTTTTCTTATTATTGAACACCTTTCACCGGTCTTGAAAACGGATCAAATGGAAATCTCAGAGTCTAAAACCTTGGAAGAAGATTCTCTCTCCCACATAGAAGGCAAGCCTATGATCAGATTCATCAAATGATCAACCGATTATCAATTATTAATCTTCAAAGTCCGCCACTTAAAACATCCTGAACCGAAAGCAATCAAATTCATAGAAATTGCAATTGGAATTGATCGAGCAAAGTGATCAATCGGATTCGTCATAAGCTGAAACTTATCATGGAGAATCACATTCATGTCTACATTATGAAACAACCTTCAATTATGCTTGACCTTGAACCAGGCGTAAATGGGAAGATCCCGAAGTGAGCTACCTAGAAAACTAAACTATGCACTGCTCAAAAAACTTAGCAATCTACAAACTGAAAGGCCCTAGAAAACATGTCAAACGGGCACATGGGGGGCTGAAAATCGGCAAGATGACTCATTCCCATACCTATAACATGATGCAACAACCGGTATGTCTTGACCAATCACAGGGCACTTAATGAACTCATCCGAACAGGGCCTCCAACTAAATTGTGCAACTGATCCTCATTAAAATGTTAGAAACTACAAACGGAATCAGTTTGGAAAACTAAGCAAACGGATTCATCATGGCCTAAAAATTGAAACACAACAATTATTTGACCACTAGAAAACAGTGCAAGAGGAAATTTTTCAATTGGGTCACAGAGTTAAAAGTTATAACTAGTCAAACAGGGCCACTCAGAAAACCAGGCAGATTAGAGAAACAAGACATTTCAGGAAGACCAACTTTGGGGGATCCAAAAACTTATCAAACGAATTGAAAAATACTTGAACTTTGAAACATAAGCTCTCTGATATACATTGTAAACATTCCCGAAGTGGCGAGCCATGAAACTCAACAAGACATAAGATATTCAACTGCAAACAGGGCCTACTACAGCGATTTGACACTTCGACAAAAATGCAGATTTAGGTGAACACCTCAAAACGAATACTCCCTAAACATTTCAAATTTAAAATTTAGAAACTAGGACCCACTGCGTATGTCAAATGAAAGGTGTTGATCCTATTCCCCAAGTTGTATCACATGAAATTCATTAGGCCCATCTTTATATGCTCTTGAACTAGATCCTTTTAAATTGCTCTTTGAAGGTCACAAACTTTGTCATTGGAGAACTTTATGAAACTTGACTCTGAAATCAATCCAAATTTTAGAGTACCAACACAAAGCACCTATTCTAGATCAATCGAATACTAAATGGGAAGAATATTTCATTCAAGAAGGTATGTCATTTAAAGGTATTCATTTGTTTATACTAAGAGGATCAATGAGAACTAATTTGATAAAGGAGAAACATAGTAGTGGTTTGGCTGGACACTTTGGTGTTGATAAAATATTGAATTTGCTTAAGGAGAAATACTTTTGGCCATAGTTGAATAAAGATGTTCAGAAATTTGTGAGAAGTTGTGAAATTTGTCAAGTTACAAAAGGAGTAAGTCAGAATATTGGATTGTATACATCGATTTTTATTCCTGAGAAACCTTGGATTGATATCAGTATGAATTTTGTTCTTGGCTTACCGAAGACAGTAAGAGGTAATGATTCTATATTTGTTGTTGTGGATAGATTTTCTAAAATGACACATTTTATACCTTGTAGAAAGACATCAGATGCAGTACATATAGCAGATCTTTTCTTTAAAGAAATTGTCAAATTGCATAGATTACCGAAGAGTATTATCTCTGACTGAGACAGTAAATTTGTTGGATACTTTTGGAAGACCCTTTGGAGAAAGTTTGGCACCGAGTTGAAATATAGTTCTACATTTCACCCACAAATTGATGGATAGACAGAAGTTGTGAATAGAAGCTTGGGAAATCTTTTGAGATGTTTAGTTGAAGACACATTGAGTAATTGGTATTCTGTGTTGGCACAAGTAGAGTTTGCATACAATAATTCAGTGAATAGAAGTACTGCAAAAACACCTTTTGAGATTGTAAATGGCATACAACCGAGAGGTATATCAAATTTGAGGGACATTGCTAATGACAAAAAGAGAAGTGTTGAAGGAGTAAAATTTGTTGAGTACATGAAGACATTGCATGAAGATGTGAAACATAAGTTGGAGAAAAGTAATCAAAAATACAAAGACAGAGCTGATAGATCAAAAAGACATAAGACTTTTGTAATCGGTGATGAAGTAATGGTTCATTTGAAGAAAGGTAGATTTCCTGTTGGAACATATGGGAAGCTGAAAATAAAGAAGTTTGGTCCGTGTAAGATTTTGAAGACATTTGACAGTGGAAATGCTTATGAGATTGAGTTACCTAATGACATGGATATATCACCTATTTTCAACATTGTTGATTTGTATGAGTACCATGAATCGAATGAAGAAATGACAGTACCAAATGATTATCCTAAGAAACAGATAGAAGAAGTTGAGAAAATTTTGGAGCAAGGAATTGGCATAAGTACAAGAGGAAAATAGTATATGGAATATTTGGTAAAGTGGAAGAATAGATCGGTTGAAGATAGTTCATGGATTTCACAATCTGAGTTAGATTCAACTTAGATCGTACCTGCTTCATGATTCGGAGAATCATTTCAATTAACCCCAAGTGTTTGATGCAGGAGCATCTTAGGTCCTTGGCAATCCTGTGTCACCAAAAATAGGTTTGTGTTTTCCTGTGTTGCTTAGTTCCTTCTTTGACCGAGTTGGTTCGGTGTTGCTCGGTTTCCTTTGTTTATCGGGGTTGGTCGGTTATCTCTCTGGCGCTCGGTGAATTTCACTAGCGCTTGGTGATGCTTATCTGGTGCTCGGTTACCCTTTCTTACCGAGTTTATTTTAGTTTCTTATTGAGGCCGACTCTTGCAATTAATTATGGTCATGGATTTAATGTCAGAATCTATCATTGGGAAGCGTGTGGACCTAGATCTAGTCATTCCTTCCATTGATGGTGGATCTGAAGGCCGACTTGTTCGGTAGCCTCTTGTATATAATGTAATATTTGGTTGTAGTTTAGGGAGTAAGTTCAGTTAGAAGATAGAAGCTAGAAGTTTGAAGATTGTTTCAGATCCTCGCATGTTGGAGGACTTTAGCACTTGAATTGTAATATCTGGCCTAAACCAGGAAGGCCTTACAGCCCGGCATGTATGAATCAATTGGAATAAATATATGAAAGATATATGCATTCTCTCTCTCACTTGTGTGTTTGTTGCTTCTGCGTGTGATCTCTGCAAGGTGGATCTGGTTAGGGGGTGCCTTTGGCCCTCTCCCTATCCTCCCTTGCATCAGGTGTGTGTGTGTGTGTGTGTGTACTCGCAATCAGGTAACTGCAACTTCATCCCTCAACCATATTGAACATGTCAAATAGGAAAGTAAAAGAATACATGATAACCATACACATGCAAGTACGGGATAAGTATAATCATAACCATAAACATCATTTTAAACACGTAAATCATCATCATATAAATAGCTAACATCATCTAACGACAAATATATAATATCCATAATTATTCAATCATCAAAACACCATGTAATATCATACATCCAAAAGCACATAATAACTAAAATATCAACGCACACATAAAAGTGGCCTAAAAGAGTTTGACAATATAAAATTGAAAAGCAAACTATGGGTGGGCACTACATTTCATTTATATATAAATTTTAGTTTCCCCAAAATATTAAAAAATATATATAATTACAAACCTTTAATTTTAAAATTACAATTAGTTGGTAATTTTTTTCTATTTTTTAACTACAAATAAGATATAAGCATACATAAGTATTTAAATATATTATTATTTAGGTTGGTAATATAAGAAATCATTATTTTCAAAATATTAAATCAAATGAAAGAGAATTTTTTGTTCCCTAACATGCTACAATTAGTTGGCAAGAGTTTTTCCATTTAAATACATTGTAAATAAAATAGAAAAAATACATAAATATTTAAATATATTATTGTTTAAGTTGCCAATATAAGAAATACGAAATCATTATTTTTAAATTCAAAATCATTATTGGCAATATTTCTTTATTTATTTATTGTAAATAAGATAAAAGTATACATAAAATATTTAAATATATTATTATTCAGGTTGCTGATATAATAAATCATTATCTTCATAATGTAAAATCAAATGAAAGGGAAAATTTCCTTCCCTAAGATGCTACAATTAGTTGGCAAGATTTTTCCTCTTTATTTATTACAAATAAGATAGAACCATGCATAAATATTTAAGTATATTATTGTTTAGGTTGCCAATATAAGAAATCATTATCATCAAAATGTAAAATCAAACGGAAGGACAAAATTATTCCCTAATAGGCCACAATTAGTTGGCAAGAATATTTTCATTTATTTATTGCAAATAAAATTGAAGCATGCATAAATATTTAAATATATTATTGTTTAGGTTGATAACATAACTTAAAAAAGGAAAAATTATATTATTTATTATTTTTAATTATATCCACTACATCCAACCAAGAAATATAATATTATAAATATCAAAAATATAATTTCTATAATAGGTGGATGTGTTATTATGTGTTTTTTCATGTTTAACTAGAGTTTGCTATAATTTAACTAGGTGCCTAATACTAACCTTAATTGCATACAATAATTACAACCATTAAATAAACCTTAAAGCTATCCATAATCCTAATCTTAAACCCTAAACCCTAACCCTAAAAATAATACTAAACATGATGTAAGTCCTAATCATAATTATAATCCTAACTATAATCACAATCCTAAATACTAAGCCTATCCATATCCCTAACAAACCATAACCCTAAACCAAATCCTAATCATAACCATTATCTAAATCTTAAACCCTAATTCCTAATCCTATCCCTAACCCCAAACCCTGACACAAACACTAACCTCAAACCTTGACCAAACATTAAAGTCTAACCTTGAGCATAATAGTAACCATGATATAAACCTTGGCCATAAAAATGACCATAATCCTACACCCTAATTCTAATCTTAATCCCAAAACTAACCTTGAATTCTAACCCTAATCAAAACCCTAACCTAACCATAATAATAACCATGATGTAAACCCTTACTTTAACCATAATACTAATCATAATCCTAACCTTAACCCTTGCCTTGAAGTCCTAATCCTAACCATAATCCTTATCCTAAACAAGTCTATAACACAGACCCTAAATCCAACCCTAACTCTTTCCATGGTATAAAGCTAAATCCTTATCCTCACCTTAACCCTAAACTATAACCCTAATCAAAACCCAAACCCTAACAATAATTTTAACTAAGGTATAAACCCTAAATCTAACTATAATTTTATTTATTTTTTAAATCAAAAAGTGACATAGTACTTGTATTTTATTATTTTATAACTAGTTCAGGGGACTCCTCAGAGAAAGAACTAGAAAGAAAACTTGGATTCATAGTCCATGTACAAAATGTGATCAAAGTACCTAAAATCTACCTCCAACAATAAATTTTACAAAGTCTAATCAGCTGGAGAAATAGTTTCCTCGATACCTGATGAGATTAAAAATGAATCAGAGTGTTGTGAAACCAACCAGCGCTAGCTATTCGAAACATTGAACCTTGATATCAGGAAGTATGAAACCCGACTGTCATTCCTTCGTCGGCGGTGTCTTCTATCTCTATCCTTTTCCGATGAATATGGTGTCTTTTAATACAGAAAAAGTAGTGGGGTCCACAACACCTGTCATCAACTATTAACAAACTATAATTTTAATATTAGACATTGAATACTAACTTAACATTAAACACTAACCCTAATCATAATCATAATCCTAAAACCTAAATCCAAATACTAACCCCAACCCTAATTAAACTTGGAATAATAACCATAATACTAACCATGATATAAATCCTAATCCTAAACTCAAACCTAAATCCTAATCCTAATTATTATCAAAATCATAAACCCTAATTTATAATCATATCCTTAATCCTAAACTCTAACCTAGACATTAAACCTTAACCCTGAGCATAATACTAACCATGATATAAATTGTAGCCTTAACAATAGTCTTAATCCTACACCTTAATCCTAATCATAAACCTAACCTTGAATCCTAACCCTAATCAAAACCCTAACTCTAACCATAATACTAACTCCAAGTCCAATCCTACCCCTAATCCTAACCAAAATATTAATCCTTTAACCATAATACTAATGATGATCTAAACCATAACCCTAATAGTAATCCTATTGCTAAACGTTAAACCCTAATGCTAACCCTAACCTAAACACTAAACCCAAACCCTAACCATAATCCTAATCCTAATCAATACTATAACACAAACCCTAAAACCAATCCTAACCCTTACCATGGCATAAACCTAAACGCTAACCCTAATGAAACCCCCACTTAAAAATAATTCCAACCAAGATATAAATCCTAATCCTAATCATGATTTCAATTTTAAATCCCAAATCATCATCCCAACCCTAAACCCTAACTCTAATAATAATACTAACCATAATGTAAACTATAACCTTAATCATAATCCTTGTCATAAACCCTAAACCCAAATCCTAAACCTAATCTTGATCAAAATCCAAACAATAACCATGACACTAACCATGATATAAACCCTAACCCTAAACCCTAATCCATAATTCTAACCCTTAATCAAACATAAAACCCCAACCCTTAGGATAATCATAATCTTAAACAAGATCATAACCTAAAAGTCCTAAACTCAACCCTAACCCTAATTATGGCATTAAGCTAAACCATTTTCCTAATCGTAATCCTAAACCCTTATCCTAATTAAAACCCTTACCCTAATTCCAACCATGATATAAACCCTAAGACTAACCATAATCCAAACTATAATCCTAATCCTAAACCCTATATCATAATCCTAATCATAAACCCTAGAATTAATACAAATTCCTAGAACATGATCCTAACCCTAACAATAATAATAGCCATGATGTAAACCCTAACGCTAACCATCAAACTATTTAATCCTAATCTCAAACTCTGAACCCTAATCCTAACCCTTATTGTCAACCCTAAATCTAATCAAAACCCAAACTATTACCATAATATTAACTATGATGTAAACCCTAACCCTAAAGATAATCCTTATCTTAAGCCCTAAAGTCTAACCCTAACCCTAGTCCTAAATTATTACCCTAACAATAATAATAACCATCGTGTAAACCCTTATCCTAATCATAATCTTAATCCTAAATAAGACCATAACCCTAACCCTAAACCCCTACCCTAATCAAAACCCTAACCCTAAACCCTTACCCTAATCAAAACCCTAACCCTAATTCTAACCATGATATAAACCCTAAACCTAACCATAATCCTAGTTCTAAATCCTAACCCTGATCCTAATCTTAAATCCTAGCTCTAATTGTAATATTGACTGTGATGTTAAACTCAATCTTGACAATGATCCTAATCCTAAACCTAACCATAATCAAAACCATATGACCATAATATTAATTGTGATGTAAACACTAACCCTAATGATAATCCTAATCATCAACCCCAAATCCTAATCCTAACCCTAACCCTAACTCCTAAACCTAACAATAATACTAACCATGACATAAACCCTTACTCTAACCATAGTACTAACCCTAAATGTTAAACCTTAATCCTAACCATAACCTAAGCCCCAACCCTAATCAAGACCCTAACTTTAATCCTTACTCTAACCTAAATCCTAAATGCTAACACTAACCTCAATTGTAATAATGAACCTTAACCAAACTCTAAACTAATGCTAACCCTAACCATAATATAAACTCTGACCATGATATAAACTCTGACCATGATATAAACCCTAAACTTGAATGCTAACCCTAATTGTAACCCTTATCAAATCAATTCAATGTGTTATGTGCGCCACGAATGCTACTAGCAAATATATAACCAATATATAAAATATGCTAAGATGTATCAAGTCATTTAATTTTTTCATCATTCAACTTTAATAAAATTAAATAAATCTAAATCAAACTCTAACCCTAATGATAACCTTAGAACCATGATATAAAGTGTACTCCTAATGGTAACCCTAACCATGATATAAATTGTAACTCTAAATGCTAACCCTAACCATGATATAAATTATTTCAACTTATAACACTAAATATTAACAGTAAACCCTAACCCTAATATTAACCCTAACCATAATTCTAAACCCTAACCATAATCATAAACCTAAACCAAATACTAACTATAATACTAATCTTAACCTTAATCCTAACCCACACCCTAACCATAGCCCTAACCAAATCTAAATATTTACCCTCAACCTAATTATAATTCTAATCCCAACCCTAATAATAATTCCAACGCTACCCTTAACAGTGAACAAAACGATATTACTAACCTAAAACCTATTATAATAATAATCCTAACCCTAACCTTAACCATAATTCTACTAGTAACCATGACCATAAACCCAACCTTAACACTAAACCCTAACTCTGACCATGATATAAGTTATAACGCTAAATGTTAACCCTAATCAAATTAATTTACTCAATGTGTTACACGCATTGTAGCTGCTACTAGCTAATATATACTCTATATTTAAAATACACCAAGATGCATAGAAATGTTGAATTTTTTCATCATTCACCTTTAATATAGAGAAAAAATTAATGTTGAGAAAATTCAACGCCTCAACGTATTTTAAATATAGAATATATATTAGCTAGTTATAGATTCAAATAAAATCATCTGTCATATAAAATAGCTGTTGGTTCAAATAATTGACTTCAAATTGTAATTATAGTTCAAAATAAATTTCTGTCATCCAACAGGAAAAAAACGAGTCTATTGGAATCAATATGCCAACCAGAATAGACCAAAACATTAGTTCCAAAAAAGATTGTGAACCATGGTATTAAAAACTTATGAGAAAATTAACAGGAGGATCAAATTCCATCAAGTAGCAAAGTAAAAACCAAATCATTAATGCACATATTATTTAAATTTGGATTATATTGGTCCATTCCACCAAAGAATCTCTTGATACTAAACAAGCTGTACAGATGTCAAAAAATGACAATAATTTTACATGTGCGCATGTCATGAATTTATACAGGGCCTTGTTGAGAACGGTTTGTCCTTTGCCACCCATGAAAATTTATACATGCAGGAAAAAGCATATTTTTTAGATACAATTCCTGCAGGGAAAAGAATCTAATTACACGATCCATTATAGATTCAATCTACAATAGGATCTTAATCCCGTAAACCTACCAGGAAAAGGGAATGTAAGATAATGGAGCACCCAATTCACCTGTGCAACCAATCGCTTCAAATAATACACATATTAACCCTAACACTAACCATGCTGAAAAGCAAAATTTCATTTTGTGCAAATCTACTAAGAATTTCTCAACTTTGCTAGGACCATAATTACTGCTTCTGCAAAAGCTTCTGCAGCTTCCGCATCAGCTTCTGCAGACTCAACTTCCCGTGCTGCCTGTTCTGCTGCTGCTGTAGCTGCTTCTGCTTGAGCAACGATAACAGCTGCTGCCTTCGCTGCCTCTTCAGCATTCATTGTCCTCATTTTTGCTAGTTCAACATCAAACTCGGAATCAACTTCAATCCTGACTTTCTCTACTACTTTCTTTAGGGATTCATTAATGGCTGTAATGTGTTTTGCCTTTTTCTCACTTTTGGGAGATTTTTCTTCCGATTGTGGAAAACTGCCATTGAGCATGTAATTATGTCTAATCTGCATCAACAGAGAGAAATTTATGTTGAGTGCATATTACTCATGAGACATTGCTTCAAATGAACGATACTACTAACCTTAACCAATTTACCACTTGCTGTTAATGATTTTAACTTTGAGGACAGCAGCCTTCTGAAGTTTGGAGGTGCGGTATGGGTCTCCTGCATGTATGGATTTTAATGACATTTAATCATTCAATATCTATTTACAAGATAAGAAAAGTAAAACAAAGAACTCACAAGGAAAGTGAAAATAAAGTGACAGAAATGTAAATCATAAGTCCTAAAAGTTCCTCTCACATTTCACTTGAATTTAATATGAGCATATATCTAATCATGCTGTCTTCGTACTTAATCACTTTCTACAACGCATCCCTTGGTAATGCTTTAAAAAATTACCTCGATGTACATTGCAATTGCAGATTTGCTTGATCCATTTGGGTCCTTTAAGCAAGAAACGGCATCCAAAATGAGGTAATCTAGCCTACAAAAAAGTTATATATGTTGTTAATCTGGAGTTTTACATAGGCTTTTCATGTATAAGGCAGGATACTTTGCCCCTTTCAAGTCGCATTTTGATCCCTTGGATCAAGCTATAGAAGCATCAATTTCTTAAAAATATAAGAGAAATTCACAATTTGCAGAGATCAGGTCTGGATAGCTTCTTTCAAAATGAAAATATATTGCCTATTAGGCTATTACTGATCTTATTACACGGTGCGTTTTTGAGCTTTCTGCCGGAGTGCCATTCCAGTTATATTGCTTATAATACCATGTCACCTAGTATACTGCCAAGTTTACCTGATTGTTAAATTTACAAGAAAGTTATAAATGATGGTTCCCGAGATTCTATTACTATTGATTTAAAGTAAAAGATTCTATTTCAGGGTTAGAGTTACTTTTGTTTGTTAACTGCTTCCAGCAGTGGCTAAACAAAAACCTCGTTTAGCTCACTTTGGTTGCAACTTAGTACAAAAATACATTAAACACACAGCATGAAGCAGTTTGCCACGCCTGACACTGAGAAATAGCTACACAGGTAGCCAACCCATAAAAATAACAAGAAGAAAGCATGCAGGCAGATTTCTATTGTAGTTACTAACCGCAAAGTTGATTTCTTTGTATGTGAGCCTTGTATATATGGTTTTAAAGATGTCAGCGGTTTAACATCAAGAACAGCATCTACATTTCCATTGCTTAATGAGCTAAGGGCAATCTGCTTGCCAGGGTACTTTGCATTGTGTGTACTTCTTTTAAGTGCCAGTCTTGCCTTTTCCCTTGAACCCCAGCCATTTGCAGTAACACTCATATTCCGCCATTTATCCTGTGCAATAACATGAAAGTCTCACAACCATTAACATTAACATTGTCTCTCTTATAATTCAACAATAAACTTCTGCAATAAATAGCTGCACAATAGAATGCATTTTATATTATCTCAAATAATCTCCCAAGGAGGCAAACATATATAATCCAAGAGCTACCAACAGGAACATGGGTGTTATATATGATCGATCAACAACAAAGAATTTTTTAATAATTGGGAATACTTCTTTATTGAGTACTTAAAGCCTCTTCGAAAACAATATAAACAATACCAAACAGCTGTCCTAATGGCATGAATGGCATGTACAGTTATCTGATAAAAAGGTTATGATGCTGAATCTTTATTTTTATTTTATTATTGTAATAATTATTTTTATAAAAATATTCCACAAAAGAATGATTATGAAGTCTCTGCTCCTTTTATAAATCATTCTCACCTGTTCCTTAGAAGAAAATTGTAAAGCCGCCTTTACATTAGAAGAATTTGCCTTAATTCAGAGGGCCATGAAACTAATTGATGACATAAAGAGTGCATAAATTATTGGATAAAAGAGTTGCGTGCAACACCAGTTTTAATTACATTCTATTAAAAGAAATATTCCTCAAAAGAATGAAAATAAAGTCTCCGTTCCTCTATAAATGATTCTTGCTGGTTTTAATTACATTCTATTAATAGAAACATTCCACAAAAGAATGATAACGAAGTATCTGCTCCTCTAATAATGATTCTTACCGGTGTCTTATAACAAAAATTTTAGGCCTTAACATTAGAAGAATTTGCCTTCATTCGGAGGGTCATGAAAATAATTGATGACATAAAGGATACATAAAATAGTTTTGCTCCTATCCAAACCTCCAAGAGGAATGTATGGCTGAGCCTGAACCCATGTTGAAGTAATTTCCTTCCTGTTGTAGTTAGTGGAGACTAGTACTTCTCAAGCCACACATAAGAGATGTTATTATGCCATAGAAGGCCATTCAAATTGTCAACCAGGAACTAGATTTCAACCATTGGAGCATTAAGTGAATAAAAGCATATAGATTTAATTAAATAAGCATCACCCCTGCAAGCAGCATAACTGAATCAAAAAAATTGTCTTGATTAGCCATGATACTAATTCTTGCCACAAGCCTATTCCATATACCAGGTTGAGGAAGAGGCTGTGATGACAGATAAGGTATATGCAAACCATGCTAAGTGTATGAAATGCTTCTAAGAAGCAACAGACATTAATTCAGTCTCCAAGACCATACATCACTTACAAAAAAAGATGATTATCATCAAGGTAATTAGACGATACCGTGAAGCAAAAAGCCAATCAATTGGAAATCTAAGGTATTACCATTTTCCATCTATACAAGTAACACCAGATTATAAGTACTCAGAAGATAAATCAAAACCAATAAACTCTTTGTACCTTCAGATCAACATTGGATCGTGACGCCAAGCACAAACTCCAGTTAGGGTCTTTCAGAATTGCACGCCATTTACCAGGTCCATATTTCTCTACCCCTGCCCTGAGAGCAGCCTCCTCTTCATGTGTCCACTTCTGCTTTGGAGCTCCCATCTACTAAAAGTTTAAACTCTTAACAATATTGTGCCACACCAAATCTTTAATCCCGTGCTACCAAACCCTTAAAAACTATTTTACCTGTATACCATCCCAGTGACAAATAATGTATCAAATTTTAAAAACATGGCATGCTTTGCCTTCCATATCCATGCAGGAAGGAAGAAAGATAATATGACCAAGAACAATGGGATTCAAAGTTCAGCAAGTTATAGTAGTTAATCAGAAATACTAAAAAGGACTTCCAAAAATAAAACATGCAAATCTAAAACGAAATATAGAAAAATAAAATTACATCTAAGAGGCAAAAAATAGAGGATTACATCCAAGCAGGTAAGCCCTTGATTAAACTATATACACAGAAACATGTATTACTAAACAATTTTGCAAAAAACAGGTACATGCCAGAATAACTATAAGTAAAGTTGGAAACTAATTGAATGCCAATGGAAAGCGGATCTACTGTCCTACCCTTAAAAATAAATCTTCATGCATAGCATCTTTGCAAAGGATGCAATAGCCAAATTTATAGTAAACTAGGACTTCTCTAAATATTTTCAACTAAATAAAAGGCACAAGGTATAAAGAAACAAGAAATGAACACAAAATGAAGTATAAAAACATATAACACAATGAGCTAGTGAAATGTAATCAACAATAACTTAATAATTAACTTTTATAACACACCACTAAGTCACTAGGGTGACTTCATTACAAAAGGTAGGCCTTATATTCTAACACCTCCTCTTAAGACTTGTAGGACTTTAAGCAAAAACATGCTAACAAAAAATAAAAATAGAATTGCATGTTCTTCATAAGCTTCTTTTTTAGAACAGTTCTCAAAACAGATAGAATTCCATCAATTTGCCTCATAATCCTTATAAAGATGAAGCACCCGAAATGAATTCTTAAAAGCTCAAATTCCACCTCCCCAAACTCTCAAATTACAAACCTCCCAAGTTATTGGAAAAACATTTATATTGAGCTACATCCACAGTTCTCCATCAAGTTGTCCTATGATTCTTGTAACGGTTGATTTCCAAGTTCCACAAACACCCAAACTATCTAAACAGCCATACATACTAAATTTCATCTACACTAGATCCCTCCCTATCTTCAAAGTGCGGATTTCTTAATATATGAATTCTTCACCACTACCAACATCTAATGGAGCTTCAGCAATGGCTACATAGCTACATTTGGTTTGTCACCGAGCTTTCTCTTGAAAACAGCATTGGCTCAAATTCTACAATTCCAAACTATGTGATGTGACGTGATGTCCCCTTCCTAATTTTCCCTAGAATTTGCCCCAAAATCACAATTGCAACAAATTAGGGTTAGGGTTCCATCTTACCAAATAAATCTTTCCTCAATAATACAATCTTGGATTCAGATTCTACAATCACAAGATGAAAAAGATACATGCAAGATATAAAGATACATAGTCATTAGGGTTAGTCAAGCCACATTATATTCATAGAGCATAAACACCTTGTGTAAAATTCCCAGTCACTGACACATCACAACAAATTTAATTTCTAAACTGTCCAATAAGTGATTGGTAATGGTCACAAATTTAATTTCTAAACTGTCCAATTAATGACTGGTAATGGTAAACATTTATATTCTTTCTCTGGTAACTGATAAGAGCATTAAGTATTCATTATAGCACAACTCTCGACTACTGAAGCATTACTAGAAATAGTGGAATGCAAAACGTATGAGCACTAAGTAATGAATTAGGCACCTGTGTAATGACATCTGGATTGCTAGATCAACCCTCGGTTTAAGACCAACTGTTATACTGAGAAATCCGTGTTCCCTCTGTACACTGGCATCTGGACGGTTTGGAAAATAATCCTCTGTCCTCTGTTTATGTGATGGCGTCTGGTCACTGGACGGTTTGTATGACAAACCGCAAACCAATCTCCCTCCTCTTATAATTACAGCGACTGTTGACACCCAAACCCGAACTCTCCCGTATACTGCCAAACTTCTTTTGTCACCTAGCCAGAACTTACGCCAAACCTGGCCTTGTCGTTCAAACCGAACTCTTTGCCGTATACTGCCAAACTAGCTCTTTGCGGAAACAAACAAATATGAATGTAACAGGGCCCGCATTCACGCCGTGTACTGCCAAATTGACTCTGCGGAAACATACAGGAACGTTTGTAATAAGAATTAGCAACTCGTTCTTTGGTCCCGTCAACCAGTCCCGCACACTTCCAAATTCCACTAGGCCAGGTGTTAAGCCGACAAAAGGAATAAAATTGTGTTACTACTTCAGAATGAACAACTTCTGCAAAAATCTGAGCATGCCTTCTCCTTTTCGAGCCGGCTCTTTATTCACAACCAAACAGTTCCTCAACCAAAAATAAGTTGTAGTTCCCGTAAACGAACTACTTTATTCAACGTGTATGAAAGAAATACATAACTTCTTTAAAACTCATGTATTTAATATTACCGTGTATGTAATTATTTAATATTAATTACTTAAACAAATTAATAATAAATAATTATTTTCTTGCAAATTCTTCCTTAGCCAAAAAAATGACTAATTATTTGGGGACATGACACCTTGAGGGAAGAGACATGATGGGTCTGCCCAAAGCCATTTCTACACCAAGCCTAGGAGTGGATGTCTACCGCAGCCCTCTTGCTTGGCGGCTTGTACCTACTTTCTCCAACCATGTCTCATCTTCCTACAAACAGTTGCCATCTTGTGGAGTCGGGCAGAGGTTGTGAGAGGTTTCTTGACTGTATAAGTGCCCTCTTTGTCCTAGGCTGCAATGGTCCTTCTAGGACAGCCTACTTACAAGCCTGCTCACCACCCTTCTCTTACACCTTAGACCCTCTTTCTCGCAAGGTTGAATTCAGACAATATGTATATCTATTCTCTATTGCCACCTTGTGGAGTCAGGTGGAGGTTGTAAGGGGTTACTTGACTCTCTAAGTGTCCTCTTACTCCTGGGCTGCATTGGTCCTTTTAGGATGGCCTACTTACGAGCCCACTCGGCACCCTTCTCTTACACCTCAGGATTTCTATCTCACAAGGTGGATTTCAGACATATAGGATATGGAATAAGGAGGCATGGCAGGGTGTCTTAAGACAACAGCTTTTCCTTCATGCAATCCTCCTCCATTCTTAGATGGGTAGTGATCTTTAGGTTCGTCAACAGTCCCTCGACGTAGGGTTTGGAAGAAAATTGCAATAGGGAGCCCTTAACTGTTCTCTCCCTTCCATGGTGCAATAGCATGCCCTACTAACTGTTCTCCCTACTTGCCACTATAGAAGGGTGCCCTACTAGCTGTTCTCCCTACTTGCCACTATAGAAAGGTGCCCTATAGCTGTTCTCCCTTAATGCAGATTCCTTCTTTTTACCCTTTTGAAAAGCTGTTGCTGTGCATTGGAAATTGGAATATTCACAGATGACAGTGATTGATCTGATTACTTGCTAAGTGTCCAATATTCTATAATCCTCCTCGGCTGTTTGCTCTGCTGATGTCTTGTGTCTACGGGGCTGATTTACTGATGAAGGTTTTATGTTTTGTGATGATTGAGGATGTACTGCTGTATGTTTTCCTTGCTGGATGCAATATCACAGATATAAGTTGTATTGGAAGTCCGATCAGATGCTTCTCCCCTGCCTCTACTATAACAAATGCATATCACTAATGATTGCTGATATAACAAATATATCATTGTTTCCTTAGAACTCAATCGCTACTTGCTGTGGCCTTGAATGAGTCTTGATCACTATTTAGTTTGGATTTTCTCTGCTCCTGTTTGATGCTATTGCTGAGTATATCTGTATTTCTTTCTGTTGCTGCTGATAAATGTTCAGAGCTGTGTCAAGTCTGATGTGGCCTCCATCTATCTTTCCAATCTTATTATTTTGACTGGCACCAAAGACATGGTTCTTCATTTGGTGTCATACTTTGCTTGAATTGAATTTAAGCGTGGTTTGGAGGCAGTGCTGGAACTTTCTGATGGGCATCCCACCCCATCTCGCCCCATTTCTGGCACAGAGTTAAGAAGACTATTGCCTATGGCATATTTCAGGGAATTGGAAAGGTGGTCTGTTGCTCTGGTTTGACAAATGGAGAAACTTTAGATGTAGGTTGTGCAAGGAGAAGTTGACACAAAACTCAAGACTTTCCACCTCCCTGCTCTCTACAGGCCACTTACCTCTCTTCTCCATGGCAGGATCATGAAAGAAATGCCAGGGCTGGTCAGCCTTCAAAGGCTTTACTGGAGATTGCTGGTTTTCAGGTCCTTACTGAGTTTGCGAAGGTTGTGAGCCATCCCAGGTTAATGCCATGGTTCTTTAGTTAGTCTGGGTCATGGGATATTCTACTTGCTTGTTAAACTGTCTTTCAGTTAATTTTGCATTTCTCATTTTGCTATAGCGAGGGGATAGTTGGGGGTTTGTAATCTTTGGGTTCGTGGTGACTGTTAAGCATTCCTCAGTTCAGTTGAGGAGTATTTATGAAACTTGCAAACAATGCAATATATTTTTCACTTAAAGTTAATATAGTAGGTGAGGGATCCAACTCCCTTATTTACCAATCACATGTATATATATTCTCTTTAAAAATGGAAAAACTAAAATTAATGAAAAAATTATATACGTTTCAGTTAATATAGTAGTGAGGAATCCAACTCCCTTATTTACCAATCAAATGTATATATATATACTCTTTAAAGAATGACAAAACTATAATTAAGGAAAAATTCAATGTAACAGAAACATTTGTCTGCTTCCAGACTCAAAATCACAAGCGATGCCTACTAGTGTTTCGAAAGAGAAATTTTTGTTAGCATTTGGCAATAAAATTTATATGTTATGATTTTGAAGGTTTAGAAACATAAGTATTTTGTTACTCCCTAGTAGCTTTGACTAAAGAAGATATGTCTAAGCTGGGGAAACTAAGGCCAAGGTTACACCACAAGTTAAATCTACTAATAAACAATGTAGATATAAAGTTAAACATAAGCAGCAATTAAAATTCTGCTATCAAACATGGGCAAAAGAATTATAAAGCAAAGGTTCTCTAGTTGTAGGCTGTTCTAGTTGTTAGTTCAACTGTTTTCCAGTTAGTCTTTTAGTCCCCATTTTGCTATAGCAAGAGGATAATTAAAGGCTTGTTATCTTTGGTTAGCGGTGATTAGGCTTTCCTTAGTCCAGTTGTGAAGAGTTTTTGTGAAACTTGCAAACAATATAATAGCTTTTTCAGTTAATATAATAGGTGAGGAAATGTGTGTATATATATATATATATTAGCAAGGGGACAGATGAAGGTTTGTAATATTTGGGTTAGTGGTGGTTAAGCTTTCCTTAGTCCAGTTGTGAGAAAGTTTTTGTGAAACTTGCAAAAGATGCAATAGCTTTTTTAGTTAATATAATGGGTGAGGATCTGACTCCCTTATTTACCGAATCTATATACTCTCTAAGAAAAATAACTGTAATCAAAAATTCAATGTAATTGAAAAATATCTTTTCCAGCTTGTTAGCATTTGGCAAGAGAAAATTGCATTAAAATTTGGCAGCTAAACACTTCTAAGGGTTTAGAAACAGTAATATTGTGTTACTCCCTAATGAATTTCACCGAAGAAGATATGTATAAGTTGTAAAAAATAAGCCAAAGGTGACACAAAAACTCAAATCGACCAATTAAAAACATAAATATAAACAAATGCAAGTATTAAAATTTTGCTTCAAAACTTTAAAAAGTAGTTGTCCCTGACTAGCATAAAAAGGTTCCCAAAAAATGCCAGTATTGGCATAGTGTGATGGTTTAAAGGTGGTGTTATTGTTCTTGTCACCAAAGTTCAAACTCCATGGGGGTGTTCTTGTTGACTGTTGTGTTAGGGATGAGATCCCCCATTTGTGACCTTACTAGTTCATAGCACCGGATCAAAAGCATTTCGCATTGCACCCAATTAAAATTACAAGAGACAACAAATTCAGTAAAACTCAGTGCAATAGGAAAAAATACTACAGCAACAATCACTAAAAATTTCAATTTTGCAGCATCTAATATGAGAGAAATCCTATTGCCATAGTGGTTCACGAAGGAAAATGAACATATCAACCAAAGTGGCATCTAACATGGGGCAAATCATAGTGCCATAATGGTTCACGAAGGAAAATGATTCTGAAAAAGCAACATATCAACCAAACTCAAATGCAATTTCAAAAAAAATATAAACCCGAATTGAGACTTACTAGGATTTAGCAAGAAAAAATTTTAATTTTAAGGAATTTGGCTAGATAATTTTGTTGGTGTTGGTAAGAATTGTTTTGTTAGGGTTTGGCAAGAGAGAATTTTGCTGGATTTTGTCAAGAGAGAATTAAGTTGAGCTTTGGCTAGAGTCAATCTTTAAAATGGTAGGAAATCTTTTTGTTGAGTTTTGGCATCAAAACAAGCTATGAACATAAGGTTTGTGAGCAGTAAAAATTTGTTAGGGTTTGGCAAAAGTTCTTATGGTTTGGCATCAAAACAAGCTATGAACATAAGGTTTGTGAGCAGTAAAATTTGTTAGGGTTTGGCAAAAGTTCTTATGGTTTGGCATCAAAACAAGCTATGAACATAAGGTCTGTGAGCAGTAAAAATTTGTTAGGGTTTGGCAAAAGTTCTTATGGTTTGGCGTCAGAATTTTTTGGTTTGATAATTGAAGTAGCAATTTGAACAATCTAGGGTTTGAAATTCAAACTTTATACATGAAAAAGTTAAAGGTTGAAACAGTAAGGATTTCATGACTTTAACTTTAATACGGTTTAAAACGTAGAGAAATGATACCTCCGAATATAAGCCGTGACAAAAAACCAAGTGCCATAGTAAAACTGAATTTTGGATCACATTCTTATTTAGCTCGGAAATAAAACATAATCGAGCAAAATTCAACGTACTTGACAAATGCTAACTTAAACGAAATGTCACGTTACAATCCTTGAAAACATAACTCTCGAAAAAATGCAAGTAGTGAGAATTAGAATTGAAGTTTGTTAGGGTTTGAAATTCGAAAGCAAAAATCAATGAGATTTACTGCTAATCAAGAGGTCTCTACTTTGGCAGATTGAAGAATTCATTATCGGATTAATTTAATTCACTAGAGGTGTTATGAATCGAAGTTCATACCTTACTGCGTGTAGATCAGGGTTAGGTTTTTGATAAATTGTGCAGTGTATGAGCGGAGGCTTTATGTTGTTAAATAGCTTGAATATTTATTCTAAATTACTCCAATTACACGTTTGAAATGCAAAAGCTTTGAGAATTTCATGTAAAGGTTTTTTTTTTTTTTTTTGATCTCCTTGATTTGAGGGGAAAGGTGTTTTTTAGAAGTTCGGAGGAAAGGAATTTTAAAGTCTATTTAGGTTTTATAGTTATTCTAAGGTGTAGTTGTCAAACCATAACTTTCTTCCTAAAATCCTATAAGGACATATCTCCATTTAAAGAGTTTTGTTTAGGTATAGGCAAACTAAACATTTGTTTTTTAATTTATTAGGTTGTCAAAATTATTAGTTTGGCACTTACTTTTTGTGTGGTTGAGAAATTTTACACATTTTATGATAATTCAGATTTTAATTTATATTGATTTATTCTTCATTTTAGTTTTTGAATATCTCCCATGATTGTTCCAAATAGTCCTAACTTCTTCACCACATGTTATACTAGTTATGTCAACTCCACCAACAATTTTAAAGATGGTAATATCTCCAACTATTGTATTTTTAGCAAGGTTGAGTTCTTATAAGTCCCAGTTTTCTACAAAATGATACTCACATATTTGAAATGTATTCCCAAATTAACTGAATTACAAAAATTAACAGGATGTTGACGTGAGAAACTTGAATGGAATCCATCCAAAATGAAAACATGAAGGGACCATAGAATGAGAAAGGCTAGGTTAAGAGGGATCCACCTCGCCTACTATAGACACTTAAAAATGGTCTATTGCTCTAACGTGGTGACATTACTAACATTCCTACTAAATTATTAACCTTCCCTGTAAGCTTTACAAGTTCTTCAGATTTGTTGGGGGAGGCATTGCAATTATAGCTTGAACCATTTCAAGGTCGATCTCTATTCCTCTCTGGGAGACATTAAATCCCAACAACTTTCCTAATGTGACTCCAAAGACACACTTCTTTGGGTTTAGTTGGACTTTATACTCTTCAAGTCTATCAAATATTGGGGCTAATATTGATAAGTGTAAATTTCTCTCTAGGGACTTTGCTAATATATCATCGACATAATATTCCATGGTGATGTGCATCATGTCATGAAAGATAGTCGTCATTGCCCTCTTATATGTAGCTCCGTTATTTTTTAGCCCAAATGGCATGGCACACCAACAATAGGTGCCCCAAGCACAAGTGAAAGTTGTTTTGTATTGATCTTCAGGTGCAATTTTAATTTAGTTGTATCCAGAGAAACCGTCCATTAGTGATAGCATCTTATATCCAGAAGTGAGATCTACTATCATGTCAATATTTGGTAAGGGAAAGTCATCCTTTGGACATGCCAAATTCAAGTCTCAGAAGTTAGTGCAGATTCTTATGGCGCCACTTGCTTTTGCCACTAGTACTAGATTTGAGATCCAATCAACATAGTCTATAGGTTTGATGAAACCCGCATCCAGTAATTTCTTTGATTTTGCTTTGACTAATAATGCAATATTGGGATGCATCTTGCAGAGTTTCTATTTATATGACTTTGCCCCTAACTTTAGTGGCAAATGGTGAAGTACTAACTCAAGATCTAGTCCAGGCATGTCTGAATATGACCATGCAAAGTTAATTTGTCAGTCTTTGAAGAAATAGATGAATTGCTTTTTTTCTTCTTCTGTTAATGACTCCGCCAAGTGTATCAATCTTTGTGTTTCTATAGTGCCAATATTTATTGTCTGAGTTTTATCTTCTAGAAGAGGTGACTGCTCTTTAGTAATGGGAAGTATATCAATCTGTCCATCCTTGGGCACCTCAGAGAGGTTTTCACCCTCGGATACATCTTTTTTCTTTACTATTTTATAGTAAGTAGGTGCCTTTCAATTTTCACCCAAGAGCCTTATGTTCTCTTTTTCACTTTTTTGACTAGAGGATTGATATAACTCCCCAAAGTATGTTGTTCTATCTAATTCAATTCTAAAACCTGCCTTGTGGTCCCCCATAGGTATGCTTTGTCTTAACCCAAAGAATTCAACAATAGCTTCATCATTCTCAAAGATGTCTATGGTTGGTGGATTTTGTTGTCCCCAATCTATAAGGTTAGGGTAAACCAAGGCTATGTTGTCCTTGGTTAGGAAGGAAGAGATGGGAAGTTCTGTTATGGTATTGATATATGAATCATTTATTGATTCATGGGTTTTAGATGAGGATGAGGAAGAAGGCTCGGATCTATTCCAGAATTGTGAAATCCATGCTTTTTGATATGTAGGTTTATCGTGTAAGGATAGTCAGGTGATGACTTTGTCAAGATGAAGGGTGTCTCTAGCACACGCGGAATCCCACTCATAATCATTACAGTTTGTGTCTGAATGGGACTCCTCAAATGTCTCAACTTCATTGTAAACACAAGCGTTAATATCACTAGGTAACGAGATATTTGAGATGTCCCCAATAGGTGGTCTATAACCTAAACCTTGATGCCTTGGGTTTTGAGTAGGAGCTATTGGCTCCACTATTCCTTGCTCTTTCTTTCCTAGGCCTGAATGTCCATTGTACCCTTGCTTTTGGACTATAGTATATCCCCTTCCATATTCATGTACATGGATTATGTGCTCTGGAGGTTCTTCATCTGTATATAACTAGGAGGATACATTGTCTTCAATGATCTCTTCATGTATATCTCCCCATCTTACAAAAACCATGGGTGGATAAACAATCATTAGTTTTTGCTTCCTCTCTAGAGGTTTCCTTGGTTTTCCATATGACCTGGGTGAGATAGGTAACTTGCCTACACAGAAGAAGTCTGCATAGGTGTATTCTCCACATCCATTTTCTTGTACTTGGATTTTTAGTTCTGATAAGGGTTCTTCTATTATTTTTTCCAAACTTTTGGGGTCTATTCTCTGAGAAGAAGAGACAGTTGATGCCTCTTGATTATTGGGTACCTAATTTGAAATAGCTCCTCTGATATTGGTACAATATAGAAAAGGGTCTTTGTCGCTAGGTATGATGATTTCAATTCCATTATGAGGGAATTTCAAACACTGATGATATGTAGATGGTATTGCCTGCATGGAATGGATCCATGATCTCCCTAGTAGCATGTTATAACCCAGCTCTAGATCTAGCACTTGGATTACAGTGTCTTGCGTTGTTGGACCCAATCTGGTTGGGAGACTTATGATTCCCTTGGAAGGACATTCGTAATCATCATAGGCTCTTATTATGATCTTCTTGGTGATATCTACACAACTCTCAGAATAGCCCAATGCTTGTATCAATTTTAGGGTACAGATATTCAGACTTACTCCTCCATCTATCAAGACTCGTCTAATTTTGTGAAGGTGGATGAAAACTTCTAGGTGTAAAGGATCGTTGTGAGATGGTTTGTGTGCTAGAAGATCTTTTTCAGTGAAGACCATGTGATGTGGAGTGGATAGATATCCTACCATGGCTTGAAACTCATCAACTTCTAGATCTTTTGGGACATTTGACTGTTGTAGGGCTGTGTCTAAGACTGCTTTATGGTCAGGCGAGATACGAAGCTGTTCATAGATAGAGATTTGTGGTAGAGTCTTTTTTAGATGGTCTAGAAGATTTTACTGACCTAATGGTGGGATAGATGACTTACTAGGTATAACAGCTTTCGGTGTGGCTCCTTATACTGTTATTTTGGTACGATGGGTGGTAACAACAGAACTTGTTTCTTGACCTTGGATGGTGATGGTATTTATGGTTAAATTAGGATTTGGCTTAGTGTAAGTGAGGTTTTCTTGGTTGCTTGTTCCCGAGGTAGAGGCCTTACCTTGTCGCAATTCATCAATGGGGTTTGGAAAACCTAATGGTATTGGTTGGTGGTGCTAGAGTTTGTGACCACTTCGATCTCACCACAGTTGATGAAATCTTGGACAATGTGTTTCAGTTGCATACAACCGGATGTTTTATGTCTCTTTGTTCTATGATAGCCACAATACCCATGGTCATCCCACCATGTTGGTTTTCCAGAACCTTAATAGTGTCTTATCTCAGGAAAAGTGGATGAGTGTGACTGTATCAGTTTCTTCAGGATTGTCTCAAGAGGTTCTTGAAGAGGCATAAAATCTCGTCGAGGAGTGGGGTTCCTTCTTGCATAACTTTGTTGGGTAGTAGTATATGCTTGTTCCAAATTTTTCCTTGGAGTTGTGTTGTTAACATTGTGGGTTATTGGTTGGGTATGTTGGATTGGTGTTGGTGCTTGTACACGTAGCACTATTTATGCCATTTTAGCATCGACAACCCCATCATTTGTCACATTCTTATTTTTGGACGAGTATCTAGTTTTTTCATAAGGTGTTGGAGTAGTGGTCTCTTTTTTAATGATTCCCTTCAAGGTAAGGGATCTTTCTGCTTTTAGCCCTTGCTCGGCTAGTTCTTCAAAGGTCTCAATTCATTGGGAGTTAAGTTCACACATTAGGTCTAGCTGACAATTTTCAATGAACATGTGGATCTTTTCTTTAATTGGAACATGGAAGGATGTCTTGGAGGCAACATTTCTCCAATGTTGTAGGAAAGAGGCAAATCTCTCTTTGTTCTTTTTCTTGGTTGTGCAAAGATCCATCAATGTTACTTCCATGATAATGTTGTGTAAATAGTGTGATATGAATTTTTCTGCTAGTTCGTTCCACGTCCTTATCCTGAGAGAGAGAGTCTATGTACCACTAAAAATACATGGAAAAAGTCTCATAAGATATGTGTCATCGTGAGAAACTTCCATGCAAGCTTGAAAAAACTCCCTTATGTGATCGCGGGGATCACCCTTTTCCTTGTATGTATCGAACTTAGGTGTGAAAAAATTGGTTGGAAAAGGTGGCATATGCAGTGTCATGTCAAAAGGATAAGGACTAAGGTCTGTTGTGGTGTAAGACCTTTTAGAAGCACTTGTTTGTAGATTCATGAACTATTGTTGAAGGGTTTGTAACTATTGAGCGAGTAGATCAGTGGTAGTTGGTGTAGCATGTAGTGCGTTAGGGTCACCAAATGGGGCTCCACTATTTTGGAATGTTGCAGGTATATACGGTGGTGGAACATGTTGAGATGCTAGGGTGTATTAAGGTACTAAGATGTACTAAGATATTGGATTATGTTGAGGTACTGGTGTATACTGGGGTGTTGGATTATGCTGAGGTACTGCTATATGTTGGGGTGTTTGATTGTGATGAGGTATGGGATTATGTTGGGATGTTGGATTTGGAACGTATTGAGATGTTTGGTTTGGCTGAGGTACTGTTGTAAGATGGGAAGTGTTAGGCCCAATTGCCATTATATTTTGGATGAAACTAGCAAACATTGCTGAGTAATATGAATTAGTTGGAGGTGCCCCTTGACTGATTTGGGGATGTCATGAATTGGAAGACACACCTAACGGGGCACCACTAGGAGGCTTTGGTCGAGGTACTCGTAGTAGGGGTAGCCCTTTCTTTAGTTGGGGAATTATGCTGGAGGAACTTGCTACCATCATTTGTGAAATACTCATAGGATGTGTCAAGGACAATATAGATGGTGTTTTTGTGGTAGAAAGTGTAGTAGATGTAGATGGAAAATTATCAAATAAGGGATTGGTGTACTGGATCCCCAAGGTACTGGAAGATGTGATGACCTGGGAAGCATTTTGTGTGGAACTAGTGGATGGTATGATTGAACTGAGTGGTAGGGGTGTTTTTGAGGCTACCCAAGATGGTGGTACTTGCAAGCATATTAGCACTATCTCAGGAGAAGTTTCAATAAGAAGGTCATACCACAGTCTTTTTAAGTGGGTGACTTGGTTCTAATGGAAAATTAGAAAAACCAAGTTGAACAAGAAAAACTAGGAAAGTTTAAAGAAAACTGGTTGGGTCCCTACATCATCACTACAATATATGGGTCTAGAGCATATCAAATATCCACATCAGAGGGAGAGCCTCTACCAGACTCCATCAATAGCTTGCATCTACGCAAGTTCTATACATAACTCTCGAAGTAGTCCAAAAAAAAAGGTTACCAAAGTGAAAACCTGGCAATCAGGCATCTTTGGTAACACAAAATAGAAATACAAGACAAATAAATTCATCCTATGGTGAAAATCACTTTGGTGGCACCTTGGACAAGTACCATGGTGAAAACTAGATAATTCAGCACCATGTGTAGAGATCATGCTCCACCATCTATCATGTCTCCAACCTAATATCTCATGTCATTTTGTTGTATTCCCTACAATAAAATTAGTGGTCATCACCATCATGGCTTGAAATTTGTCAGTTAATCTTTGTCTTAGCACATCCTCTCATATTTCACACTAAGTCAGTCCATCATGGCCATTCCACAATAAGATGCTCATTCTCTCCTAACTGGGGGCACCCCAACATCGTGATTCATCAAGTCCTAAACAAATACTAAAAAAATTGCAAAAATTTCTGAAAAAATTCCTAAAAATTAAAAAGAGTCCTTTGAAATAACAAAAATAACACAAAATCATCCCATAAAACTCCAAAAAAAAGCAAAACCTTCAAAACAATAAAAAACATTGAAAAATATAAAACATTCATCTAAAGGTGACCATGTTTAGGGTGTCTGTGATAAGAGCCTTCACTTTTTGTGATGCGTCGCACATACCTTGACTCCAAACATACGAACCCTATGATGGACCAAAAACATTTGTAAAAGATCCAAAAAATTATCGAAGACAACCAAACAAATCGAAAAAAAACTAACAAAAATTCTATAATAAATCTCCTTTGCACATAACCAATTCTTTGGTATTTCAAAACCAGGCATTGAATGACGACATACAACACATATGAGCTTCAGTGAAACTAAGTCAAAACTAGTCAACAAGTCCTCAACTACACTGCCAAAACTATCTTATCTATTAATCAATCCCACAACAAAGCATTTTGTCAAAAATCATGTTGTCTTAGACAAGGGAAGGAACACTTGAAATTAGACAGAGCAGTCTTAGACGAGGTACCTTGTTCTTGAAATCAAATAGCATCAGCAATACGCCTAATTTCAATGTCCAAACTACTGTAAAAACACAAACACATAATCAATATAGTTGTAACTTGTTGAGTCAAGTTAGTCTTATTATGTCTTGATCTTCACAAGTCATGATCTTACACATCTCCCAGATGTCCACAAGTGATTTAGAGATGCCATGATGGTTCATGACTTATTTTTTTCTTTGTTTTCTGTTTGTGGAATTTTTTTCATGAAGTCTTAAAAGAGCAATCTGGGTGTTTGTGATAAGAGCCTTCACATCCATATACAAATATCCAATTTGCAACATTGCAATGGATACTTCGGTTGTGATACGCCACACATACCTCGACTCTAAATGCTTGACCTAGATGAATCTAACCACATTCCTTATCTGTTTAGCGTGCCTGTTTTCAATGTAAGAGGATAATTGTACCTAGATCTATCATATCTTGGTAGGAAGGTATCCATTTTTGCTATAATAATAGTGGGTCAATGATGATAAATAAATAGCTCAATTCAGTTGGAAATCAAAAGCATGGTTATTAAAGCATTAAGCTCTCTACTTGCTATAAACTAAGGGTTTCAATCAAGAATTCATTATCATTCTTTCATCCCCTCTCTATCATCTTCTAAAGTTTATTTACTAACAATTCTTCTATCAGTCAAATCTCTTCTATCACTCACTCAATCTATTTTTCAAAATGGTCAAATAAAGTTTTAAATTAGTCAAATCAATTGGTCATTCATTCCATCATCATTTGTCTTATATAGGATATGTCTTTCTTGAAACCAGACATTATCATTTGTGTTAAACAGGATATGTCTTTCCTGAAACCACACATCATCATTTGTCTTATACAAGATGTTTCTTTCCTTAAAGTAGACGTTGTCACTAGTCTTATACAGGGTAGGTCTTCCCTGAAACCAGACGTTGTAGCTAGTCTTATACAGGATGGGTCCTTCCTGAAACCAGACATGATTCTTATCAATAATTTCTATTTCCAATATCGATCGAACTGTCATCACAGCCTACCAACATTCTTTGCTTCTTACTAATTATTCTTTTCTTTCATCATTTAATCTAAATCTTCTTTCAAGAGATCATTCATGTCTTTCTGGCACAAACAATCTCTTGATGGATCATCATTTACCTCATTGTCACATTCTTCCCGCTAGGGCATAATTTTTATTATTCTTTGAAACAACGCCTAAAATGCATTATATCAAAGAAGGCAAAATGTAGACACTTTAAAATGGCCTATTGCTCTAACGCAATGACATTACTAACATTCCTCCTAAATTATTAAATAATATTTATTATTTAATTAATCATGTCATTCTACCATATTCTAAGATCAAAATCATCATTTCTCCCTAATTCCATAATTAAGTGATTTTAATTAATTACTCTAATTATTGAAGTTCTAATTAATTAATTCATCCTCTATTCATCTATAATATACTTAAATAAATAACCTTATTTAATCATACCCTATCTTATAATTATTAATTAAATAACAAAATTTAATTAATGTTCCTCCTAATTATTACATTTCTGTAATAATTAACTCAAATTCTATCTCATGATTAAATAAATGATATTTAATTAATTAAACTAATTATTCCCATCTCATGATTAAATAAATTATATTTATTTAATTACAACTTATTATTCCCCTCTCATGATTAAATAAATTATATTTATTTAATTACAACTTATTATTCCCCTCTCATGATTAAATAAATAATTATTTATTTATAAAATATTTCTACATGTGCAAATAAATAATATTTTATTTATTTAAATCATAATTATCCTCCTAAATCCCAACTCAACACACTCACTTTGAGTTAGCTTTTCAATCACAACTCTTCACTCCACAATTCCCTCTCCTAATTATTCAATCCACATTGTTAATTCCTCCCTCATCAATCAATTAAGTCTTCCATCAATGCAGTCATCTAATCTATGCAATCAGTTGACTCATTCATGCAATTAGTTAACTCACCAGTCCATTCAAGTCATCTCTCCAATCTATTTGCTGACAGATCAATCAATCTTATTAAACTAAGAAATCAACTTGGTTGAACTCTCACTCACTCTGAGTTCAACTCCTCAATCATAGTCAATCGGCCCTTCAATCATGTATTCTTGGTTGAAACCCCTAAAATCTTATAAATAGAGAGCCAAACCTTTGATTTTGGTAACACTAATTGCTTTGAATTCTTATGTTGGCATGATCTTGAGCTCAATTCTGAGAGCCCACATTGCATGAGAAGAACACCAAGGAAGGATTTTATGTTTTGAATTGATTTCATAATATTTGATTGATTATGATTATTATCTATCTTGCATCCTTTATTGAATATTGGGAATACTAATTGCTCTAACAATCTCTTTATGGTTGCGATTTTGTATGTTATTGCAGGTTACTATTGATCCTATTATTACCCGATTACACTTACCACTCAAGCAGTCAAAGTTTTGAGTATTTCGGTTAAGCCAAACATCATTAACCACACAATGTGTGATGAGAGTAATCATCAATGTGAACTATTTCAATAATCTGTCATGTACACCAACTCCAAAGTGTCACACCTTGCCAAAGAACCCTTGGAAGGATAAGGCGATACATGCACTATAAATTTTTTTGAACAAACCAATGCATCATTGACAACATAAGAGCATGAACATGATACACAATGCATCAATTAACCAACAATGCTCATTAAACATCCAAGCAATGTACCACCCAATCATCTTGAGTTCAATTAGGGATGCATAATTGCATTGTCTCCAACGGTTCCACAATGAAAACATGACTAACTACTCATTGTAATATTGTGCAAGGGCTCAAACGGTCCATCTCAAGCCTCATGACTCACCACCAATTCCTTAGGATGAGCTTGCCACATTGGGGCCTAGGTCACTAATAGGGGCAAGATTGACAAGGTTCACTTATTGAAGATTTGTTGCGAAAGGGGACTAAACAAAACTGCACAATGGAAGCGAATACACCAAAATACCCATGAGGATAAAGGGTATCCATATCTTAAGCTCCTTTTTGCACAGACCAAGCAAAGCATCAAATTATTGTAAATGTGTAGATCTATAGTCATATTTGCACAGTAACAAAGTATGTTTGCGCAGGAGAAAAAGACATATACATAGGAGTTTTTGCACATATGCATAGGAGCAATAGACATATCTGCAACTCTGCAAACATATGTGCAACTAATTTGGATATGTGCACAAACATTAAGGGTGTATGTGTAGGAACATGGAAAAGCTATGAAACTTAAGGTTTCAAGGTTATACTTCAATCATTTGGTCTTTGTGAGGTCATTTTCCATTCTAGGTAGTTCTAGGAGCATACATGGAGATCTCATAAACATCAAATAAGGATAATGCATCCTAATAACATCATTTCAAAAGTATAGAACTACACTACATGATATAGAGCCAAATCTAGGATATGAGATTACATAACACATCAACCTGAGATCAACAAGTCTTGAAAGAAAGATGCATGCATTTAATAACATCATAGTAATCCAATCCCACCATCACATGATCATAAGTCCATGCTATCTGAGTGAACATTGAATTCTAATTTATAATTTGTAAGGATACAAATACCGGGATACAACATAATGATACAACCCAAGGAAATAATATAAGGATACACCATCATGTTGTCACAAGTCTAGATGGTGTACAAATACTATCATAGACCATTGATCACCTATACACTAGTCTCCAACAGTGATTGGTCATGCCACTCGACCATGAGGAACCCTTAGGCCCTCTCCAATCATGCTCACGAAGATAGCCATGTGGCCAATACAACACAAGCAAGGCTATCAAATAAGGCATTCATGAGAATATCCACGATGTCCAAGCATGACCACAAGAAGCATGATCATACAAAACCAAGGATCCACGCACATCATCAAGGGTACACCACAAGAAGGGTCAAGATATCAACACCATAAACTATACAAGAAATCAACATCACATGATCAAATGACTCACAAATTAATCCAAGTGGGTGCATACTCCAAGATTGGGAGTGTCACGTGGCCATTTGGCCCATGCAATGCCAAGCAATCTCCTCATGGAGATGAGGATCTTGACGTGCGAGTAACTCCATACCTTCTCCACTACATCCATGGCTAATAGGATCCCACTAGGCACATAGGAGGCATCTATGGTTAGTACATCTAGGTCCACATATCCATACTTATCTTGATTAAGTATTTTAACCTCATTAATTCTATTTATGTTGTCACTTGATTAAGAACTTTGTAGTGGGTTACCTTGGTGGCCCCTTTGTGCCTTGATCCCCCTATTGATATCCACTCCCAAAGTTGGCTTAACATCCACTCAAGCACACACATATGGCACATCAGATGTGTTATCACATCCATAAAAGCATGGATAATTGTCAGCATGTCCTTCAGAAATGATGCAACCATCTCATCCATGTGGGGTGAATCAATAGTTTTCTCATGCACACATAAGTGCCAATTTCCACAATTGCAAGCATGCTCAAGCACAACTAAGACCTCAACAAGGGTGGAATACAAACATGAGGCATCCATGAGATTTCCATCACCCTCACATAATCCACAATAATGGACTTCCATAATGATTTATGTCACCCAAGGGCACACAAAGAATACAAACTCAAATATGAGCTCCCAAGCCAAAATTCATAAAAAAAAATCAACTTCCAAATTTCAAGAAAATAAGAAAACCCATTTTCTCTCATGCCATGTACATTCCAAAAATATTTTTAGTTCATCTAGGAACCCAAGCATGAACGCTCCAACCCTTAAAAACATCCAAAATCCTCATGTCCAAGAAATATAAACAATTCGAGCATGAAACTGCAAAGTTCTATAATAAACAAGCAAATCTCTCCATAAACTCATATATTCAAACATCAAGATAATTTTCAAACCACCAAAAATGGATTTAAATCAATTATTGAGAAATAAATTCAAGTATACCTTACAATTTTAGGAAAACCCTCAAATCACTTGCTAATTGAAAGATTCTTCACCAATGAGTTGAAATTTTGAAGAGATGGAGGAAATGAACCAAGAACACTAAAAATTCAATGCCCACAAAATTTTCACCTTAAAAAATCTGACCTATCATTCAAATTCAAATTTCCATAGAGTTTTTGTGAAAACTCTCCAAAGTGTTATAAAACCAAGTTGTGCAAAATGAAGTAAAACTCTTTTTATGAAATTCCCAAATGAATTAAAGCTCAAAATAAAAAATGAAACTATATTACTCATAAAATTTCATCAACAAATAAAATAATTACAAAATTCCTTAATTTAAAATTATTATAATTTTATTATAATTAAATTCCCTCAAAACTCATCGACTACAATAGTTACACCCAAACCCAATGTCTAGTCACATTGAGTGACATAAGCACAGACACAAGGTAGTGACCACAATTACAAAATAGAGACACAACATATCACACATCCAAACCATCCATACCAAAATAGTTGAACGTTGCCATACTGCAACCAATGGGTGTATGTACATATCAAGAAAACTATTGTCCAAGGTCAAAATGATAATTTTGGCTGAATACAAGTTGGTCACATGACTATCTCCATATTTAACCATCATTGAGGTTATATTTTATTTTTAGACATTCTCACACCTTCAAATTGAGGTGAAGTTGATGCCTGGTACCTATCCATGCTAGTACAATAGTCAAAGCACACACACATATTCACTACCTCCATATTTAACCATCATTGGGGTTATATTTTATTTTTGGGCATGCTCGCACCTTCCAATTGAGGTGAAGTATATGCATGGTACCTGTCCTATTAGTACAATAGTTGAAGTACACACACACACATATAAAATATCAAACAATAACAAACAATGAAGGGGAATCAAGACATTGTGTGGGCCTCATGAGTGAGTAACACGACTTTGTCCCTTTTCATGTAAACACATCATATAGAATAAAAAAGAAGCAACGACATAAGAAAAAAAATAATCAAAGCATTAATAACTTGTAAACATGTAAGTAATCATCATCTAAACCATAATGTTAAGCATCCACAATTATCATTGAATAATTTAATACATCATGAGATCAAAAATCTAACATTAACTAACATTGTTCCTTAATTAACATCTATTATCAAGAAACACATCATGTCTAATGAATTCATTACTTGACGATATCATAATCTAATCAATATCAATAGCATACACTAGATCCCTAACATGAATTATTGCAACATGAAAATAGCATTTTTATGTATTAAAGGTAGTTTACCAACTAGACCACCATAGATAAGATTGATCAATAGCTACAAAATATGAATATCGAGAGAGTTATTGGCTAAAAAAGACTATAACTATATGCTGAGTCATACTGCATGTAATGACCCTGTAATATTGTTGCTCACTTCATCTCTGTCAGTTTCATATCTCCCCAAGGGGGATCTATATCAGGAACAATAGAATTGTCTCATTGAGGATCATCAGTATGTTTGGGTGCTTTGTTCAATGTATCCACATATTCTTTAGAAATGTTCTTGTCTTTCGTAAACTGTTCGATAGCCTTTAATTTTTCTTGATTGGGCATAGCCTTATAAGCATTAAAGAAGTGAGAAGAATTGATATCTTCCTTGTATATCAATAGCATTCCTTCTCATACTAGAATCTTGAATCTACTTTTTGGAATCTCCAGCATTGTAGATGCCTATAACATAATATGGGGAAAAGTGAGTTTAAGATTAAACTCAATAAGGACTCATCTTGATCCACAAAAGACATCCTCGTTCCGCTTGGAACATAAAAACCAAATAATTTCATAGGAGAGAATAAATCAGAAAGTATTAAATTGTTCATCAAAATAATCAATAAAACCAACGAGAACTTCAAAGTAGGAAAGACCAGTTCTAGTGTTCCAGTTAATCGGGGACCCCACAAACAAGGACCACATCAATGAGGAAAAAGGACACTAGAAAAATAGATGAGAGAGAGTTTTAGGAGTAGAGCATACGAAGCAAACAAGGGGGGAAGACCAAGAAAAGACAGAACATCCCCGACAGTAACTTTTTTTAGAAATTTTTTCCATATAAGACACTTCTTCTTAGGCTCACCAGGGCTATGCCAAAAATGATTAAGAACAAAAGACCATTTGGATTTTGAAAAAAAACAATCCCATGACTCATTTATCCACTATAGAATATTAGATTTATCTTTCATCATCAAATAATTTTGTTTACCAGTGATCTCATGAAAAGAATTGTTATTAATCATTTCCAACTGATCAATAAACTGTGTAGATGCCATAACTTTACCAGGGAAGAATATGTTTGTTGCTTTACAAATCAAAGTGTAAGTTTTTTTGTGAGAGAGATGAATGTTATACTTAGAACAAAGTTCATCCCAAGAACCAAGGTGATTTCTTACAAGGAGATCGCCAACATAAGAGATGTCCAGTGAATTCCAAATTCTAGCAGATAAACATTGAGTTAGAGCAAGAGGTTTCTTCTTAAGAAAAATCCCCCACCATTAGGATTTTTCCACAATCGAGTAAGTCAAAGAATGACCAATAGCATTCCGATCACAAATAAGTCCCCTCACATAGGACCAAGCTTTCCACAAAGAAGAGAAGATAATAGAACCAAATGGATTAACATCAAAATCCCCCAACAACATGTCATTGAACCCCAAAGCATTCTAGTTCCTACCTCTTTTTGTCTTGGAGAGACAAATGCTATTTTTGATCAACATTTTCCATTGTGCATTTTCATGAATGGATTTAAAAATTCATTTGGTAGCAAGGGAAATACCATGTGTTTTAAGGTCATGAAGACCCAAACCACCAAAATCCTTAGGCATACAACAACATTCCCATGACACATTATTACTCTTCTTGTTACTCTATCCATTTGAACATAAAAATCCCTCAATATCCTTTCCAATTTATTAACTTGATAATTAGAGAACAACCATGTGGAGGAGTAATAAATGGCATGAGAGGATAAAATTTTTTGCACAACTTGCACTCTCCAAGCCAAAGAGAGAAGATGAGTTTTCCATTTGAGATGTTTTCTTTCTTCCTTAGATAAGATCGATTCCCACATTTCCTTCAGAGAAGGACTGATAGTAAATGGGATTCCAAGATATTTGACCACCTTAGAGGGCTCGACCCATCCCCACCCTTTCTTAACAAGCCATGTTGGAGGAACCTCAGACCAACCAATCACTTTAGATTTATGAGGGACCACCTTTCCACCAGATTCCAAGCAAAAGAACTCTAACCTTTCCAAGATATTGTCAAAGTTGGCCTTACTAATTCCAAGGAATAAAGCAGTATCATCAACAAATTGAGCATTGATCAAAGTATTGTTATCAAGTAGTTTGATACCCTCAACCAGTGGCTCATACTAAGAGGCTCTAAGAATATATTATAATACATTAGCATGAATTAAAAATAGGGTAGGTGCAATGGGGAAGCCTTGCCTAATCTATTTCTAAAACTGAATGGGTTCAAACAAACATTCATTCACATCTATAACTATAGATGAATCCTTGAACAAAACTTATATCCATCTACAAAAGAATGGGTTAAAGCCAAAGGCCTTCAACATACCAAGCAAAAAAGGCCACTCAATTCTATCATAGGCTTTTTCAAATTCTAATAATATTATTGCAACATTTTGATCATCTTCTTTATCCCAATGTATTGCTTCCCAACTAGTTATCAAATTCTCAAGAATGTATCTCCATTTTATGAATATAGTTTGGGTTAAATTGATGATCTTCCCCTATACAATTTAAATTCTCCTAGCAAGGGTCTTGGCAATGACCTTACCTGAAAGGTTTAGTAATCTTATTATCTTCCAATTCTTAACCAATGTTTTATCTCCCCCTTTAGGGATTAATTTAATCACCCCTTGATTTATGTTTTTCCCAAGAGAAACTCTGTGAAATTCCTCATTATATACTTCTAGTAACTCTTTCCCAATCCACCCAATGTTTTCTTTATAAAATTATGTAGGTAACCCATCTAAGCCCAAGGACTTTCCAATAGCTAGAGATTTAATTGTGACTTCAATTTCCTCACTAGATAACTCCTTAGATGAAGTCATATCATCCTCTTCAGACACCTTTTTAGGGATCATTTTAATACATTGTTCCATCTTAGACATATTCTTCTATTTATGCTCTGATGTAAAGAGAAAATTGTAAAAATCAAAGAATGCATTTTCTATTTCCTCAGGGTTGTTTGTGAGGCCTCCTTCCAAAGAAATCTCCTCAATCCTTTCTCTCTTTTGTTTTTGTCTAATAATATTAAAGAAGTAATTGGACCTCTATCACCTTCTTTCAACCAATTAATTCTATCTCTGATACAACTCCCTTTGAATATGATATGTTTAATCCTACTCAAATCCATTTTAGTCTTAATCAATTCTCATTCCAAAGAATCATGATGTCCTTTGTGATGAAGACAAGTCTCAATTTTACATAATTTACTTTGGAGTGCTTCTTCCATTTTATACCAGTCCTTAACATATTTTTCCCCTACAAATTGGAATATTTTCCTCCAAAGGTTGAAAAGGACATCCTATTTAAATAGAAGGCAATTCATGATGGCAAAACTTAGAGAAACAAGTAGCCATTTTAATAGCCTCAAGGGTATCACCATCCTTGAGCAGAGATGTATTGAGTTTGAACACATTCTTCTACATAATCCTTACTAAACTTTGATACCCACCAACAACATCAATAACCACAGAAATGGGATAATGATTAGACATTATGACAAGGGTCACAATAATGGGGTTATTGGTTCTATCACAAACAAAAGATAAAATTGAAGCATGCACATAAATTCTATCCAATCTACAATAAATTCATTTCTTAGAAGCCTGATTATTGCATCAAGTAAACCAAATCCATTTAGAATCTTCTTTTTTCCTTTCGAGGGGATCAATCAAGTTAAGCCTTCTTTTATGTTTTTTCCCAAAAATATTGTTCATTCCCTTTTCATTCATGTTTCATCCCACCCACCTTATCCTCCATGTGTTCTATCAAGTTAAAATCACCAACAAGAATCCAACAGGCTCTAGGAAATGATGTGGCAATCCAATCCTAAAGAGAAACTCTTTCCCTATAATCATTTGGGGCATAGATGTTACATATTCCCATATTAACCTTCTGATCCTTAAAAATAACCCAACACACCATGTTACATGGTGACACACCATTTTGGATAATTTTGTTAGCCCATCTTGGACCAACCAAAATAGTAGCCTCACCTCTACCCTTATCATGGTCGGTGTAGAAACTTTTTTCTTGATTCCAAATAAATTTTTCAACATCATGAGCATGGAAACCAACAACTTTATCCTCTTGGAGGAAGATTATATATTTATCCTTCACCTTATTACACTAGTCCCTGACAACAAGTTTTCTATCTTTCATTTCAAGCCCTCAGACATTCCAATTGAAAATGTTCATCTTTATTTAGATGTATGAGGGGGGGGGGGGGGGGGGGGGGGCTCTTTTGGTTCTTATATAACCTATTAAAAAACTTTAGCATCTCACCATTATTTTTTGAATTGGGTTTATCAAAGTTATTATGAGAAAGAGATGATCGATCATATGTTTTCCTCTTCATAGGAGGAGAGTTTACTTCATCGGAGTTTGTTCAATACTTTTAGGAGAATGGAATCAAAAGGCAGATGTTTGCACCAAGAACTCCACAGCAAAATGGTGTTGGTGAAAGGAGGAACATAGCCATAGTAGATGCGACCATGATAATGATGATTCAAGGTGATGTACCTAAGATGTATTGGAGAGAAACCATTAGCACTACAGTATATACAATGAGCCAGGTACAAGTGAAGAAAGGAACCAATAAGACACCTTATGAACTATGGTATGGTCACACGCCTAGTGTTAAATATTTCAAAGTTTTTGGTAGTAGATGCCACATCAAGAGAGATGATTTCACTGGAAAGTTTGATCCTAAGAGTGATGAAGGTATTTTCTTGTGATATTCTACTAAAAGAAAGGCCTATAAGTGTTTCAACAAAAGGACTGACAAACTGGTTGAAAGTGTAAATGTGAAGGTAGATGAATATCCAAAGAAATCTGATGAAACAAGCAAGAAAGAACCAGAAAATGATTAGGAATTTGTGTATGTGCAGCTCCAAGAGAAGGAAACTATTGAAAAGAATAATGATGAAGAAGTGGTTCAACTAGTGGCACAAGAAGAAGAAGCACCTAGATCTAAACCTTTTATTCCAAGGTATGTGAGATTGAATCATTCTACTGATCAGATCATTAGTGATAAAGATGTTGGAGTGCAGACACGAAGGAGAATCAAAGAGAGTACATGTTTGATCTCAAGGTTTGAGCCTAAAACTATGAAGGAAGCCTTGAAGAGTGAAGACTGGATAAAATAAATGGAAGAAGAACTTAATCAGATTAAGAAGAATGACACATGGACACTTGTTCCTAGACCAGAAGACAAGAATGTGATTGGTACAAATTTGGTTTTCAAGAACAAACTAAATGAAGATGGAGAAGTGGTTTCTAATAAGGCAAGACTTGTGTGTAAGGCCTATGCACAAGAGGAAGGAATGGACTATGGAGAGATATTTTCTCATGTGACAAGACTTGAAGGGGTAAGAATGATACTTTCTTATGTTTCCTATAAGAAGTTTAAATTTTTTCAAATGGATGTCAAATCTAATTTTCTAAATGGGATTCTTGAAGAAGAGGTTTACATAGAGAAACCAGATGGATTTGCATTGACATAGAATAAGGACATGGTGTGCAAGATGCAAAAGGAAATATATGGACTAAAACACACACCTAGAGCATGGTATGAAAGACTACACTCTTATCTCATCAAGATTGATTTCATAAAAACAAGTGAAGATAGCAATGTGTACTTGAAGGTTGAAGTTGATAAGATACTAAAAGCTGAAGTGTTTTTGGATGACGTAAGTTTTGGAGGAAATGATGAGATGAGCTTGGAGTTTGCAAAAGAGAAGAAGACAGAGTTTGAGATGTTAATGATAGGAGAAATTAAGTTCTTTATTGGATTGTAGATTTCACAACTAAAGGATGGTATCTATATCATTCAATCCAACTACATAAAGGAAGCATTGAAGACCTTTGGAATGGAATATTCCAAGATAGTTGGAACCCCCATGGTGAAAGGATACAAGCTATCTAAGGATGATGAGTCGAGTGTGATAGATGCAACTCTATATAGATCCATGATTGGTAAGTTACATTATGTTGTTCATAGTAGACCAGATATTGCACAAGAAGTTGGAATAGTGGCCATATTTCAAGATAATCTTAAGGAATCTCACATGGTAGTAGTGAAGAGGATATTTAGGTACTTGAGAGGGACATAAGACTATGGTCTTTGGTATGCTCGCAAAGGTGATTTATCCTTGAGTGTTTTTACTAATTTAGATTGGGCAGGAAACATTGATTATAGAAAGAGTACAAGTGGAGGAGCATTCTTTCTAGGAGGAAGACTTGTGTCATGGACAAGTAATAATCAAAATTGCATCTCCCAATATACTGCACAAGATGAGTATGTAGCAACAACTATCAATTGTACACATATTGCATGGATGAAGCAAATTCTAGAAGGTATGAAAGAGAAGGTTAAAAAACCAGTAACTATATTATGTGATAATACAAGTGCAATCAACATTTCCAAGAACCTACTAATGCATTCGAAGGCTAAACATATTGCAATCAAATATCACTTCTTAAGAGAGAAAGTATAGGAAAAGGTATTCAAGTTGGAATATGTTCCAACCAAGGAGCATATAGTAGATATATTCACTAAAACATTACCTAAAGATGCTTTTGAGTGTCTCAGAGGTAAGTTAGGGATTATTCCCCTACTTGAACGATACTAAGATGTTGTAAGCATCAATATAGTGGACTCATTGAATATATTTCACTATTTGATTGATGTTAACGGGGACTACTCCTTAGGGGGAGCAGTCAGAGGCAAAGGAAGATGTTGTAGCAATAAGTGACCTATGTGGTGCCTTTGGCATTTTTGTCAAAGGCAGAGAAGAACCAGATGAAGACACATGAGGATAAGACTATGAAGACAAGACAAGATGTTTTGTGCATCAACTAAGGGGGGGGGGAATTGTTACCAAATCAATGTGGTGTTTCCTTCAATACCAAAGTGAGAGATTGATGGCATAACTGATGCATAGCTTGATTGAGTGTTGATTGGTATAGGTTTGATGACAGGTGGATCACTTATTGTATTTTCATTGATGTCAACTAAGTACTATGTTGGTTGATCGTGAGTTGATAAGTGTTTGAGTTGTTGAATCCAATGTATAGTGAGTATGTTAAGGTATTGGAGTGAGCAGTTGGAGAGGAAGACTCAATGATATTTCTTGTTGATGTATGTATGACCGCAGTGGTTGGAAATAAGTATGTATTCAATTATGATCAATTAAAGAGCAATAGAACAAACATTGATAGATAATGAATGATTTAATTATTCTATCAAATCAGTATGGATCCAAGTGTTGTGGTCATGATACAATTATCTTGACTAGGATATGTTATTTATACTATGATCACTAAAGGATTGGAGTACTGCAAAGCATAATTTCAGTTGACAGAAGATCATTATGTGCAAGATAGAAAAATATTTGAACAGGTTTGAGCAGTTGGTGTTAGATCGGTGACTGGTGGTGATGCAGTCAGTTGCAGTGGACCTCTTCATGATCCAGGTGGCATAGTGACATGGATGGTTTGATATGTGATAGTTGTTAGATTTGCATCGATTGTGGTGATCATATCTATCAAGTTTTGGAAGCATGTTGGGGAAGTCAAACAAAGTTTGACTTTTCTTGTTTTAAATTGATGTGCGATGAATCTTGTGGCCGACCTGAATTTGTAATCAATATTCTAGATTGATAATATGTTTTGGAGTTCAAGAATTGAGTGGGAATTATTATAATGAATGAAATTCAATTGTAATACATTTTGTAAGGTGACTAATTCCCTATTGAACATGTAATATATATATATATATATATATATATATATATATATATATATATATATATATATATATATATATATATATATATATATATATATATATATATATATATATATATATATATATATATATATATATATATATATATATCGATGAATTATGCAAGTGTAGATCGTGGATGCAAAGGTGCGGTCGAGTGAAGAGAGAAGATTATTTTCAAGAAGCAGAAGTGTGGTTCTTAATTGGATCTAAACAAGCAAAGGAGAAGTGCTACACCTAGATCATTGTACTTGTTGAATCCTAATAGGTTCTGCAAGAAAATCCCTTAATCGGGTAGATCCTAACATGTCTGAAATTGTAAATCCCTTAACCAGGTGGCTCTTTAATTAGGGTTTGAAACTCATTAACCAAGTTACTCCTAATAGGGTAAAGCTCCTAACAGGGCTAGAGGTAAGTCCCTTAACTGGGTGACTCCTAATAGGGTCTGCTCCTAACAGGGCATTTGTAAATATCCTAACAGTGCCAGGCCCTTAACTAAGTGTACTTCAAAAGAGTGAAAATTATTAGTGGGTGATAATTCCTACTGTGGTTTTTCCCTCTAACCAAGGGTTTCCACGATAAAAATTTGGGTGTTCTTGTGTTGCATGTTTGGATGGTTTGTGTGCTTCAATGTTTATTGTTGCACAAGTTATATATATGTTGATGAATGTTATTGAATGGTTGGTATATTATTGATTCCCCCCCCCCCCCCCCCTCTCTCAGTAATCTTGGACCTTATAATACTAACACAAGTAAATAAATTCCTTTATTTATTTAATCATGATTTATTCCTCCAAAGATAACTCATATTGACTTCCAATTCCCTCCACAATTCTCTCTCCTAACTACTCAATCCACATTGTTAATTCGTCCCTCAACAATTAGTTAAGTCTTCAATCAATTTAGTATTCTAATTCATACAATCTGTTAACTCATCCATACAATTTTCTAACTCACAAGTCTATTATGTTATCTCTTCAACCAAGTTAAGTAATCTTTCCAATATATTTTCTAACAGATCAATCAATCCCCAATCAAGGCAATCAAGCAGAGTTGAACTCCCACTCACTCTTATTTCAACTCCTCTATCATAGTCAATAAGCCCTTCAATCGTAGATTCTTGGTTGAAACCCCTAAAATATTATAAATAGAGAGCCAAACCTTTGATTTTGGTAACCACACATGCTTCAAATTATTATGTTGGCATAATCTTGAGCTCAATTTTGATAGCCCACATTCCATGAGAAGGAGAACAAAAAGGAAAGATTTCATATGGTTTGCATATTCATTTTCTTGAATTGATTTCATTATATATGATATTTATTCTTATTGTTTATCTTGCATCCTTTCTTGATTATTAAAAATACTAATTTCTCTAACAATCTCTTTGTGGTTGAGATTTTATATGTTATCGCAAGTTTCTATTGATCCTCGTTACTCGATAAAACATGTATATTATAATGTCATTAAAAATTTCATCTCCACATATGTGACATATTTCAAGTTTGTTATTGATGTCATAGCAATTATTGATGGTAAATGTAAACAATCATCAAGCCAGTTAAGTACCATCAAATATTTCAATTGGCACACTAGTTTTATAGTACATAGATGGCATGAGAGGTATTGCCAGGTAGAAAAAAAGACCAAGAGAATAAATATGAAGAAGGACAAAAAGGATAAAGTATTTTTGTAGCACCTAAACATGTGCCACGTAATAGGTCATGAGTTTTTGGTGAAGGTGAGATATTATTTTGGGAACTGTCTACAATGATTGTAAGTTATGCTCATCTAGTTTGGCAGGGTCTTCAGTTTTCTTCCATGTTCCTTCAATTTTAGTACAATGTTTTCCTCATTAGCTCGACTACCTTTTTATTTTTCATGTGTCCTTCCACATGGATTAGCCTTGTTTTTTGTGTAGGATATCTTGTAGAGATAGTGGAGAAGTTTCCTTTCTATTATGTTTTTTAAAAGATGCGTTTGGGCATATTCTAAAAGATGTAATCATTTTTTGACAAGTGTCATCAACCAGTATATATATTTTTCTCTATGTTTCTATAAAGGGAATCATGGTTGATTGACAAAGTCTTTTGAAACTTTGGGATTTTGTATTGGGTAGACAATAGAAATATACAATAGTTTTGTGAAAATTTCTAATGGAGTCTCATGTTTGATAAATTGTAAATTGCTAATTAGAGAAGAATTAATGAAAATATCACCATGTCTTTTTTCCTATCCTTTTCTCTCATAATTGTATGAATGTTTATATCAGGGATGGATTAATTTGTCTTCATAAGTTTTCTTTATGAATGTGTGATTGCATAGTTTAGGTTTCTTTCAAGGAACAAATGAAATTATTGCTATGAATTGTAGGAATTATGTCAGAATGGTAGTGATTTGTAAAGTATAATTTAATGTGGTGCAAATAAATGAATGCTTGTACAAGGATTGAGTATTTAAAATAATGCATGTAATCTTATTGTGATTCATTAGGCATCAAATTATATCCCAATGATTTAAGGCACTGGTCTAAATCTTGTTAAGTTCTTAGTAACCACCAAAACCAAATAATCATTTTTCATAATTGTTGATAGATTTTAGAGTTAGGATAGGTGTTATTTCTCATATATACATGCATAAAGTGAAATATTAGAATAGAGACAATTCTGGGATGCATGAATCACATGTTCTCATTTTTTAGACTGAGAATTATCTATTAATAACAACATTTACTGTCATTTGTTGTAGTATATATGTTAATATTTCATATGTTTACCCACCTAGGTTTTACAGAGTCCAAAGTGAAGGAGGTAATCCTTATTTTTAAGGGATTCTCAAGAATTTGGCCACTAGTTTGAGAAATTTAACCATAGGTGAAGGCTAATCCTTAAATTCACCTCAGACATTAGTTGGAAACATCAACAGGCCCAAGACTCAAGCATCTTTAATTTGAAATTATGGCTCAAGGCTCATTATTCAAAGTTTAGATTTGGTGCCTAGGATACAACAATTATGATTTAGTGTTTAACATTCATGATTAATAATCCAACATTTATTGTCTAGTGCTCATTGTTCATCATGAAGGTCAAGGCAAGTGGTGCAGGAGCACCCAAGGAGTTTCAAGCCTCCAAGAGACAATATTAATTTTATTTTAGTTTTTATATTTATTGGATGCAATAAGGTCCTAAGAGAACATATTTCATGTGTCTAATGACTTAGGAGATGTTTTAGGTGGTCAAGTTTGTGTATTTGTTTAAATTATAAAAGGTTGCAAAAATTGTTGAAACACAACTTTTAAATTGTTGTCAAACTTGAACAATATTGTCATTAGTGTTGAAAGGAGGAGTTTCTAGTTGGTTGGGAAGTTATAATTGGTTTTAGTATGATAAATATATCATACCAATTCAAATTTTGAGTTGGAGAGAGCTAGAGAGAGAGTTGGATATTGTTGGAGATGAAGAAACACTTGATTTGTGTGTATTTTTTCTGAATTTCTCTCATGTTGTAGGTTGTTGTTTTAGCTGGTATGAATTAAATTTTTCAAATAATGATCTGAAACCACTTGGAGAAATTTTTAATGTGAATCTATTTTCATTTCCAATTGGTCTCATCCATTTTTATTAATATTTTTAGAAGTTATGGTATTTTTGGTACAAGCTATTTTGAATGTCTAAATTTTCCTGCAACAGTCTGAAAAAATGTGTGGTACAAACTGGTAAAGTACAATAATGATACCAAACCAATTGAAAAATATGAATAAATTAAATATAGTTTTCATTTCTTGTTGTTTTATCCAATTTAGTTAATATTTGAGAGTTATGACATTTTTGGTGAAGATAGGTTTGTTATAAAATTAGGGTTTCCAACCAACAAGAAAACTTATATCTTTTGTTTCTACCATTGGAGAACCATAAAAAATGGGTAGAAAGTTATACCTTTGTATTATACAAAAATATTTTAATGAATTAATGACTGCAATATTCATTCTTATGAGGTATTAAGTCTTTAATGAGTGTTTTTTAATGATCTCCTCCTTCTCTCTACATCATAAAAATGAGAAGATCTCTGGAAAATGATCTATTATTTTTACTAATGTAGTTTGGTGAGATTTGATATTTTAGAATGTATCTTAATAAGAAAAAGGATGGGAAAGGAGCATCATCATGGTTTGATATATTTCACAAATAATGGGTCAGGATAACATGGGAGAAAGAAATGAAAGCTGAGAAAGAAAGAGAGATGGAAAAGGAAATGTTATTTCAAACTAATTGCTTGTGCAAAGGTAAAATTTATAAAGTTGTGATTCCACATTATTACATGGATAATATTGTTTCATAATATATGGTAGATAAATTGGGTTTGGAAAGAATACCACACCTCGCACCCTATTTTGTAACTTGGCTTCAAATAGGTACTAAGATAATCGTAATTGAACAATGCAAAGTTGAGTTTCAAATAGGCCAATATAAGGATGAAATAATTTGTGGTATTATGAATATGGAAGTTTGTCACCTTATATTTGGATACTCATGGAATCACAACAAGGCAACAAAGTACACTAAGGAAAACCACACATATGAGATTGAAAAACATGGAATGAAATTTTTTATGCCACACTTGAAGGATGAGAGCATAGAAGTTGCAAGCTTGTTGTTAAGTACGAAGGAAAAAGTAAAGTAATAGGAAGAAACAATAAATGAGGTAATGGCTAAGGTAAAAAAATTTGAAAATAACATGTTGTTTGAAAAACCACTTGAAAAAGAAGTAGAAGAATTTTATTTTGAATTTTCTCAAACTAATAGTGATGTTGATGTCGAAGTGGGTGATGTTCAGGAAGAGGAGGTGACAACACAAGATGTTGTAGAGAACTCAAAGGTAGTTCAAGGAGAGGAGATAGTTATGGATGGTGAGGAGATGACATGGTTTTCAAGGGAAGAACCAAGAGTTGATAATGTTGATGTCCAAGATGACAAAATAATGGATGATGAATTCAAAAATGAAAATGAATGGCTGAGTATGGTTGAGGTGCAACCAAATATTGTGGAGAATAATGAAGAAGAAAGAATATGTAGTAAAAAACATGAGGAGGATGAAGAAAAAGAAGAGTGCATGGAGGTTGAATAAGGTTGTATTTGTTGATGAACCAATAGAAAAGAATGATAGTGATCAAATGTATGATGAGGTTGATGGTAAATGGCAAGAGTTACCAAGAAGACTTGAGAAGAAGAACACATATTTTATACATAATTTTGAGACTAATCAATTTATTTTTGTCCCTGAATTAATCATTATATTCATTTCAATGCAGGAATAAAGAAGAAAAAGTTGGGAAAATAAGCAAGCATTTCTTAACAAGATCATATACTCTTGAGCAAGAAGGTAGAAAGACCAAGGGTGAAGATCAAGCATAGTGATGGTGCAAGTTCCAAAGTTGATGCATGTTTCCAATACCTTGTACATTAGAAGGAAATACCAAATCAAAGAACACTTTGGAGATCAGAGGAAGAAGAGTTCAAACATAATATTTTTGCAAGTTCTCACTCAAGGGACTTGAGTTTCTTTTTCCTGGGGAGTATGGTGCAGGAGCACCCAAGGAGTTTCATGCCTCCAAGAGGAAATATTGATTGTATTTTGGTTTTTATTTTTATTGGATGTAATAAGGTCCTAAGAGAACATATTTTATGTGTCTAATATCTTAGGAGATGTTTTAGGTGGTCAAGTTTGTGTATTTGTTTAAATTGTAAAAGGTTAGAAAAATTGTTGAAAATAAACTTTTAAATTGTTGTCAAACTTGAAAAATATTGTCATTAGTGTTGAAAGGAGGAGTTATTATTTAGTTGGGAAGTTAGAATTGGTTTTAACATGAAAAATATATCATACCAATTTGAATTTTGGGTTGGAGAGAGTTTGATATTGTTGGAGATGAAGAAACCCTTGATTTGTGTGTATTTGTTTTGAATTTCTCTCATGTTGCAAGCTGTTATTTTAGTTGGTATGAATTAAATTTATTAGATAATGATATGAATCCACTTGGAATTTTTTTTAATGTGAATCTATTTTCATTTCCAATTCATCTCATCTATTTTTATCTAGATTTGTAGAAGTTATGATAATTTTTGGTACAAGCTATTTTGAATGTCTAATTTTTCCTACAATAGTCTGAAATAAATGTGTGGTACAGATTGGTAAAGTACAATTATGATACCAAACCAATTGGAAAAGAAGAAAAAATGAATCTAGTTTCAATTTCTCTTTGTTTTATCCAATTTGGTTAAGATTTGAGAGATTTATGTCATTTTTGGTGAAGGCACATCTGTTATAAAATTTGGGTTTCCAACCAACAAGAAAACTTATATCTTTTGTTTCTACCATTGGAGAACCATAAAAAATGGGTAGAAATTTATACCTTGGTATAATACAAAAATATTTCAATGAATTAATGACTTTAATATTCATTCTTATTAGGTATTAAGTCTTTAATGGGTGTTGTTGAATGATCTCTCCCTTCTCTCTACATCAACAAGTAGGGTTCACCAATTAGAGTTTAGAGTTCAAAATTTAATGTCAAGGTTTAGATCTTTCAAATTTAAGGGTTCAACATGTATTGTTTAATATTGAGATTTAGTAGTTTGTTTTTAATGTTCAACATTTAACGTTCATTCTTAGTTGAATTTGTGATTGGGGTTTAATTCTAGAAGGTTCATTGTTTAGGGTTTAAGGGAAACGACCTTACATCTAGGATTTAGGGTTTAGAGAGTTCAAGGGTTAGGGTTTAACGCATTTTTTGGTTTTAGATTTCAATGAATTGAGATTAAATATTAGTATATGTCAAGCACTTATTGTTTAGCGTTTAGATTTAGTTATTTATTTATAGTATTCGTCGCTAAGGTTCATTGTTTAAGAGTTTAAAGATGAAGGCCTTGGGTTCAATATTTTGAGTTTAGTATTTAAATTTCAAATCTTATTGTTAAGGTAGAAACTTCTATTATTTGTCATTTAAGGTTTAAGGATTAATGCCTAGTGCAGAGCATTTAAGATTTAAGTTTTAGTCTATGAAATTCAAGATTTGTGATTTAAGGTTTAATGTTTTTCATTTAGTTTTTTGAATACAAGTTTCGACACTTATTTACATTCTATACAGATTTCATCATCAAAATTAAATTCATTTCTACTACAAAAAATGACTAAATATAATTTAAGATTTGGAGTATTTTGACTCAATATTTTAATATCATGTTTATAATGAATTTACCATTTTTGGGTTCAACCTTAACCCCTAAAACATCCAAATCAATTTGACGGGGAATTTAAAAATGTAAGGAAAAATGACTACATTGCTAAAAAAAACTCATAGCTTATTGTCCTTAAGGGAGGATGTGAAGATTTGAAATGGCTAAGCATCCAACAAAATGTATCTTATGTAAATAGATTTTAAAACATAAGTATTTGAAGTTTATGGGAAATGGATGCATTATGTGAGCTACATGGTCGTTTATTAAAATCTTGATGAACAAACTTAAAAATTCACTTGTCCCTATGTTTCCTTGAATATGTAATGAAAAGAAAAAGCTTACATGCATGGGGGAAAATTTGAAATATACTTTTTGATAATGAATAACAATTACCATTTGTTGCTTCTACTTAGAACAAACAACTACACTCCAACCAATGACACAAAGTGAAATTACAAGGGGATCAATGTAAATTAAGAAATTTCTTAACTATAAATTTTCTTCTACACTAGTTGCATAACAAAAACAAAATGGTGCAATAGAGAGAAAATTTGCATAAGGGAAATGCATAATTTTCTATGATTTTAGTCTTTTGTAGAGACCATGTTATAGTTCTACCAAAGATCAACCTTTAATGGGGGAATTATTAAAGAAGTTATAAAGGAAATGACTAATCTCCACATCATAAAACTTTAGAAATATAAATAAGATGATGAAAATTGGAGCACTTTTAGAGTAGGGGTGTTGTCATTGTTATAAAAGCGGTGACAAATTCTCCCATCAATTGTGCCTATCACTTTTAAAACATCAAAATCAAATATGTTTGCAAATTTATTCCTTTCATTAAAGCAATGACGGAAGAAGTTCAACTTCAATTCAATTTTTTTCATAATCTTATTGTTAGGCTTCAAATTTGCAATAGACTTCTTGATTAGCTTAAAGATGATATGTACATTTATTTGTATTATCAAGTGTTTGTATGTTGATTTAAAAGCTTAAATTGAACTTTTTATTATACTTTATTTTTGGCTTGTTGTTAGAGAAGATGGAACCTCCCTTAATGAGCTTATCTACAAAAAGAATTAAGTATCTTAAAAATTTGGATTCTCCTTATAAAATCACTCAAGTTCAACTTTTTATATTCTAGAGACTTCTTTCAAATTGCTAGAGATCTCTTTTGCTTTATTTAATTACCCTTTCAACATATAAAAATTTAATTTTGCATATTCTCAAATAGTCTATTCAAACCACTAAAGATTTTGTGCATGTTTGAATTAGACTAATGATAGAGAATTTGCATTTTTGAAATAGAGGTCACAAGTCCAAAGCTTTAAGGGGTGAGGTATGTCACCATTATATAATTGTACATAACTATATACCATTTATAGACTAAAAAATAAATTGTCCTAACTATACAAAAAATTATTTCTATTTTTTTAACTACTGTTTAACATAAATAAAATATAATTATATCAGATAATTAACAATATAATTATATTATGATTATATAATACATTAACATAATATACTTTATTTTAATTTTATAATATTTCCATTTTTCTTTATAACTACCATTTAACATAAACAAGATATAACTTTGTTATATGATTAACATTATTAATTAACATTATAATTATATAATACATTAACATATTATTTTATATTTTTAAATATATTTGAATAAAATTTATTTTTTATTTAATTTCATTTTAATTTTTATTCTTAATTTTTTAATTATATTATGTCTAATCTAGTATTTTTTCATCATAATAATACCAACATTAATATAAATAAAATTTATTTTATATATTTATTTTCTACTTTTCATATCTAATTTTATTTTATTAAAACAAAAAGAATATTCTCAAATTTGAATCTCTTTACAACTAGCACTTTTAAGTGATGTTATTGGTACTATATAAGAGATTAGACCCCACTACATGTTCGTGAGTACTCAAAGTCTTTAAGTCTTATCCCGGTCCACATAAAAGGTTCCCTTTGTCAAGTACACTTCAAACACACAATGAACAAACATGCAAGTATATATTTTGAATTCTTGCCTAATTAGGGTTTCAAAGGTCCATGTGTTAGGTTGTACTATGTGTTGTTAAGTTGTCCAAACCCAATAATAAAAAAACCTACCCAATTTGACCTATGTTTGGAACATAGAATTCAAATGTTTTATTTTTCAAACCACCAAGGACAATGAACTTTTGAAAAGTAGTTTTGATATTTGATATGGATAATGATTGTTAAAGTTCAGTACATAGTAGATATGATATAAAACGTTGGTATTAAAATTTATGATTTTTTTAATTAGGAGTACTTAGAATTTAAAGATTAGTAGAATTGTAGGTAGATGTTATTTGTAGAGTAATGATTGGAAGTTTGGGTAGAAGGATAAGTGTTTAATTTGAACTATTCTTTATGGGTTAGGTTTAATAGTTGTAAAATAATAGTTGGAAGTTATGGGTGGAAGGTTAAATGTTTAATTTAGATCTATTATGTATATGCTAGGTTTAATAGTTGTATATGATTGTATAATATTGAGATAAGATGTTATAGTTTTAGTATATTCTATGTTATATTTGAGTTCTCATAAAGATGGGATGGGATCTTAAGTTTGTTGAAGCTTCATCAATTAATGTTATGTTTGAGTTTTTTTATGGATGGAGAAGGAGTATCACATATATGGTTTCATTATTCAAATTAATTAAAAATATAAATTTTAATTAGTAACAAATATAATTATATAATATTCAATTGTAAAATAGAATATTTTTAAAGAATTATAAGAAATACTTTTAACATATTAAACAAAATATTAGAAGATTATAATAAATATGTTTAATGCATAAAAAGATCTTTTAAGATTATAAATATTTTTTTTATAGATATGTGTATATTTTTTAAAACTAATAGAAACTAACACATCTATTGATAAAAACATATGTGTGTGTACACATATACATATGTACGTACATATACATATACATATAGGAAAAATAAAATTCAATAGATAATATTTCTTAAATTTTATATGACATATAAGATTAAACATCAAATATAACGCCCTTGCTTTGTGGTGTTTATGCTCTCTCATTGAAACAAGCTTTTCTCACTTAAATTGGAGCTTAAGTGATTCTAAGAGGCCCTTGTTGATTCAAGTAAAACTAGAATTTTTTCATTTTCTTCTTTTTTATATCAACTCTTAAGACCAATTGGAAACATGCATGTTTTTTTTGGTTTCAATTCAATTTTTTATTAGTCATTGTAGTCTAACCACCTTTTTTTATTGATACCAAATCTATAAATCTTCCTTGTCATCCACAACACCTATTTCAAAAAGGAAATCATCTTTAAATGAGGGGATCAAACCACTCAAAACACTATATCATTGAACTAACCATACTATTTTATTGGTCAAAGATACAACCAATATATTAAACTAATTCTCCCATTATAGTTCAAAGTAGATCAAAGTATTACCTCTTAATGGTGTTGCCATAATATACCAAAAAATAGCCTATTTTCCATATACAATATCCTCTACTATAAGTCCCATAAAAAAATAACATCCAATCCCTTAATGAATCATCCACCTAGGATGTAGGAGATCCCTATGGTAAGGTCCATCCTCACTTGGGAGAAATTAAAGGGATTCCAAGTAGTTGATGGCATAGATTCACATTTAGCCACCAATTTGCCGTAATTTTTTATTTCTCTTTAGAAACATTTGCCAAGTGACAATTCCCAAAACACTTCTAACAACTAAAAGTTAGTTTTCCATAATCAAGAGACTACTTACAAATTGTGTCCCTAACTTTAATCGAAATCTTAGTCCAAAGATTCAAAGAAAAAAGTAGCTCTATGAGATTTTAAGTATAAGTAAAGTGATAGCGACTAAGGTTTTAGGATATGTTGATACTTGCAAAAGTATGGATTGAAAGGATGATCATCCAATGGTTACAAAAGACTTAGAAAGAAAGAACAAGACATATTTGATGGAGAGAACAAAAGATGCTTCTAAAGGTTTTCCAACATCCATTCTGAGTGTTGTTCCCTCTTTTTTTAAATCAATCAGACTACAAGGTCTAGGGGGGTTCATTAAAATATGTTTCTCCCCTCTAGGTTAGTTGTTGACTATCTCCTTAGCATAGCAATAAGGCTTGAGGGATTTTCCAAAGGTAACATTTATGTTTTGTGGTCCAAAAAAGGGATTGTATGGTTCAATAAATGGTGTATTAGTTGTTTGGCTTTGTTAGAGATTGTACATGCTAAGTTTTGTTCAAATGTGGATTGGAGAAATCAATTGTCTATCAATATACAAATTAAGATGCATTTAGATAGTTTGGATAAAAATGTTGTTTATGTAAGATTTGAGTAATACAAATCCACAGAATGCCAAGATCACCTGCATGCAAAAAACCTGTTACAAGGAAGTAGAGAGAAGAAGAGGCCAAGGGTTTGACTCAGAATATGAAGAAGAAAATATCCTCAATAATGAATGAATAATAGTGTACAATGGATCATCCATATAAAGGAGATCAAAGGCCTTGACAAGGCAAACCTAAAAAGCAGAAGTGCATGTAATAATCAGTTAAACTATTACAAGACTAATGCATGCAAAAAATAACCGATGCATAACTAGTGCATGAGTCAACTAAAGCAAACTGATGCATAACTAGTGCATGAGTTGACTAAAGCAAAGAGTTGATATCTTAAGAAGGGAGTAAAATATTAATAAAATTAATAATTTACTCTAATAGTTTATTTATAAGATTCTTTGATGAGTTCAAGGATAGGTTGTGTCTGAGATAAAACTTTTCTCTTAAGGTCATTGCATGGTATAAGAATGATGTTGTCTTCTATGTTGATAAGAATTTCTACCACATAGAATTTTTAGTGCCTAAAATTGTTTGGGAAAATGAGTTTTTATATTGGACTACTGAGAAATAATGTATAAGAATTATTAAAAAATTCATCAAAATTCTAAAGGATATTAGTGTTGCAAGAATTAAAACTGTGGCAAGATTGTCTATTACTACCGATGAAGGGAAAGAGAATGAGAAATATTTCTACTAAGGCTTCGTCCTCTAGTAAACAAGAAAAGAAATTCAAAAAGATGCGTTTAGAGAGTTGCTCTACTATGGTGATTGTTTCAAGTAATAATGAAGAAGAAGAGCTAGAAGGTATTAGTGAGTAGGAGACTGTAGGTATTGATGTGTAGGTTGCTACTGGTGAGGAGCATATTATCTCTCTTGTCTCATTAGATGAAGAGGATTTGTTAGTTGAAAAGATTATTTCTATGTAGAGTCAGTCTAGAGAACTGAAGACCATCGAAGATATGTTCTATGAAGTTTCACTATATGATTAGGATACTTTTGTGTTTCTCAGGGAAAAGCTTGGGGTTTTTTATCATACTTTTTTTAACACATTAGAGTGGTGCATCTATCTATGGGGTCTTTGAAGCTTATTTATTTTTAGGGCTAATGTCAGTGGTTGTTATCAGAGTGGAAAAATAGTAAGCATATTTTTGGACTTTTTCCTTGATGGAAAAGGGAGAGAAAGATAAGGAAAATGTTTATTTCAAAATGTGTTTTACAGAAGTTTGAAATGTATTAAGGAATATCTTAGTTACTTCATTTAGGAGGGAGATGACGGTGATTAATATCTTTATGAAACATTTTTGGTTTTTTTCTTCCATCAATGATGAAAGGGGGGATTGTTCGAAATATATCTTTGGTTGTTATTGTCTGGTTGTCATTCATGTCGAACATTGTGGTCCAAAGGTGTTTTATCTATGTTCTCAAACATTGTGGTTCAAAGGTATAGGTTGAAGGCATGTTTATGTATATCTAGTGATCCAAATAAGTTTGAAAGAAGTAAGATTGTGTGTCGGACATGATAGTGATACAAATTATTGGAAGACATGAATGCATTCTAGAGATCACATGAGAATGATGTTAATCAGTGATTTAGTGTTCTATTCTTAGGTTTATAAGTAAATGGTTCAGTGACAGAGATATGTAGTTGAAGTTGACAATTATTTAGTTTTATTTTACATAAGATTGTTACTCCAAAAATTAAGCTTGAAGATGTGCATATGTGATTTGTATTGTATTCAGGTTTTAATCTTGGTTGCGATATTTCTCGATGATCTAGAAACAGTTCCTAGTGGTCCAAACAACTATTGTAGTTATGATTAGATTATGTTCTAGTTTGGAAATATGTTGTGATATGACATCTAATGTCTCACCATAGCATGTGGAGGTCTGGATGCAACTGGAAATTGATGTGGTTCTTTGGGTAGTGTAATGCTACACATTTGAGATTAGTATGGAAGTTGTTTTAGTTATTGTGGATTTGGTATTAGGCTATGTGTAACATTCTCATGGTCCCCTTTCTCTCTTGGATAAAATCACGCTTCGTGTTGTTTTTCTAGGTATTGCATTTAATGATTATCGCTAATTTGGATGGGTTCTATTATGTGTGACCTATTTTTTTGGTTTGGATGCTCTTGGCATGAACCTTATTGTAATTTGTTGTTGACATGGCTAACTTGTAATTTTCTTGTAATTAGATTTTTGTATGGTCAATCTTGTTGTAATTCTAATGACATATCTTATATTTAAGTATAGTATATGATTTGGAAAAAATGTAAGAATGATGTATACAAGAAAACTTGAAGATCTATAAGCAGAGTTTCAGAAGAGAAGAATGCAATTTATGAGGTTGATATTTTGTGATTGTGGCAGAGAAGTAAAGGTAGAGACAATGTGTTGCTAAAGTTGACAAAGTTGTGCAAGACAAGTACATTATTAGGAGAATTTCTCTTTATCTATTGAGAAGATATGTATGCATCTTGTCCCTAGGAAAGTGTATCTTAGGTGCACAAATTATTTTCTATATCTTTCTAATTTGGAAGTGAGCCTTTGTTTGCATGTCCAGAGTAGTGAGCTCATATCTATATTTAGTGTTGTATGGACAGTGAGACTTTGGTTGCAAGTTTAAAGCAATGAGCTCCTATTATCTTTTTAATCAGACTATATATTAATTATTTATCATTATGGCCAAGTGATCACCATGGTTTTTCTGAGTTTGGGTTTCCCACATAAAAATATTGGTGTTGTTGTCTTGTTTTAGTTCATTATTTTATAATGTTTTATGATGCAGGGGCATTCTAGGGTACTCGATGAATCTACATGGGAGGTGTATGTTTGGTCGATGTTACTCAATTGCAGCCTTGACTGATGGTCTTGGTCATTGAAGGAAGCTCGGTCGCTGAAGGAACTCGGTAATCTTTGGCACTCAGTGAAAGTGTTACTTAGTGATGTCTGTGGTGCTCGGTTATTTCACTGTTGCTCGGTAGTTCTGGTTTACCGGCTGGAGTTCTGTGTGATTTGTTGGGCTGACTTGGTGCATTTATTGTTGGTAGCTATTGTTACAGGCCGACATGTTGGATTAAATTTTTGTAAGGTTATTTCGATGCAGACTTTTATTGAATTTAATATTTATTGGGGGGAGTTAATGGTTTCATCCAGCTGACTTGTGATTGATGATTAGTATTTATAGGATGTTTGGGTAGATGTTTGGAGGATAAGGAGAGTAGGAGTTCATGACTTGGAAGACTTAGCGAATAATATCTGAGGTTCTAAAAGTGGGAGTTGGTGAAGTTGTGGAAAAGATCTTACATGATCTTGCAGATCAGATTGTTATCTGATAGTTTGTAGTTGCAGAGCTAGTGGTTTGCACACTTGGAGACAAGGAGATTGCTTGGAGGCTTGCAAGCTCAAGTTTAGATCTTCCTTAGGGTTTCCATTAATTGCTAATTGTTTTCAAAACTGAACTAGCTAGTGTTGTATTGGATCCCGTGATCTTGCAGAATTATTTCTGATTGTAATTGGCCCTAACCCAGAAGGCCTTACAGCCGGGCATGTTAATGAACATCAAAAGTCAAACAATTATTTATTTTTGTGTTGTTGAGTATTCCACTGTGTTGATTGTTGGCTCAAGGTTTGGACTTTCCTTAACTGGATCCACCATCCTTGACTACATTAAGTGGTATCAGAGCCAGGTTTTTGATCTTATGGAGCGAAGGTTGACCTAGAAAGGCTGATCTTGCAAAGTTGATCTTGTTTGTGAAGAGATTGTATGATCTGGATTGCAGATCCGTAGCACTAAACTTGTGAATCTTGCCCTAGTTGTTTGTTCGAGGTGGCAAGTAGAGATTTGAATTGCATACAACTTGGAGATTGTCACAAGGTGGTCAGTGAGGGTTTGTTGCAAAGGGTTTTTGCATATCTTTAAGGATGCCTCCAAGAAGATTGGACCCTAGAGTTATTTATGATCTCTGTGATACTGTTGAATCTAGGATTACAAAGAAGGTGAAATCAGATTTCAGATCTAAGATGGAATTGATGAAGAATGACATGGTCATCGAGATCGTGAGAGTTGTTACTGGTGTACCTTGGAATGCTAGTACTGAAGATAGTTATGAGGAAGCTGTTGAAGACTTCAAACCTATTGGATCTAGTGGTGAATAACCGGAGGGATAGATCTGGTGAAGATAGAACTGCATGGTTGCCTAGATCTGGATCTCGGTTAAGTAGCAGTTATCGAATGGAAGTTTCTACTTTCTTTGGTACTTTGAAGCCTGAGAACTTGATTGATTAGATTGGTGAACTTGAATATTTCTTTGAGCTGGAAGAAATTGAAGATCCTCTTCGGGTGAGATTAGCACAAACAAAGTTGAAAGGACATGTTACTCTTTGGTGGAAAGAACTACAAAGAGATCGAGAAGATGAAGGTGAAATGAAGATCAATCGATGGAGGTTGATGGTGACAAAATTGAAAGCTAAGTTCATACCTTCTGACTATGATCTTGACTTGTTTAAGAAGTTGCACAATCTGAAACATAAGGATCTATCTATTGAAGATTATACCGAGGGGTTCTACAAACTTACTATTTGGTCTGGACACTGAGAGCTTGGTAAGGAAAAGGTAGCTCGGTATGTGAATGGTTTGAGATTCAATATTCAGGATGAGCTTGGTATGCTGAAGATTGATTCTGTTGAAGATGCTTATCAGTATGCTCTGAAGACAGAAGATAATTTGAAGAGGAAACAACATGGTAATCCCTGAGGGAAGGAAAAGATTGATCACTCGGTGAAGGATAAACTGACCGATGCAGAATATGAACAGAAACATGTGGAACCGAAGAAGAAGATAGGTATAGTTATCTTTAAGGGTACTTGCTATAATTATGGAGAGGAAGGACATTGTTCTTTTGAGTGTACACAGAAGAAGCTTGGTGACCGAAGAACTGCTGTGGTGAATGAGAATGAACCTAAATCTGAGAACTTGCTGCTTCAGCGAACATTGCTCGATACAAAGGAGGAACCTTGTCAGAGGAGTAACTTGTTTAGGACCCGATGCAAGTCTGGAGGTAAACTCTGTAATGTTATTGTTGATAGTGGTAGTACTGATAACCTTGTTGCTGAGGACATGGTTCAGAAACTTGGGTTGAACAGAATGAAGCATCCTTGTCCTTATAGGATTGGCTAGTTACAAGATGTTCATGCTCTAGAAGTAAGAGAATAGTGCTTTATTGATGTTCATATTGGCTAGTATAAGGATCTTGTGTTATGTGACATTGTGAAGATGAATAGTTGTGGTATATTACTCAGTAGGCCTTGGCAACGTGATTGCAAAGCTATGTATGACTATGTCAGAAATATGTTTATTATTGAGAAGGATGACATGAAGTTTTCCTTGATGCCTTTGCTAGATATAACATTTGGTAGGAGAAGCCTGAGTATTGGTAGCCGGGTTGAGTTGGCAGATCCAGAGAAAATGAATGATCAGTATGGAGAACCGACCTGTGTGTTGTCAAGGAAAGACTTGAAAAGACAGAGAAAGCCAAAGTGGAAGAGTATGCAAGCTGAAAAGGTGGAGGACTTGTATGTAAAGAACCAGTTTGGGGTTTATGTGCTGAATCCCGAAAGATGTTCTTCTCACATATGAACATCTTTTCGAACCTGGGGTGTCTGATGCAAGGGCATTCTAGGGTACTCAGTGAATTTGCATGAGAGGTGTATGTTTGGTCGGTGTTACTTGGTTGTAGCCTTGACTGACGGTCTCATTCATTGAAGGAAGCTCGGTTGCTAAAGGAACTCGATAATCTCTAGCACTCGGTGAAAGTGTTACTCGGTGATGTCTGTGGTGCTCGATTATTTCACTATTGCTCGGTAGTTCTGGTTTACCAACTGGAGTTCTGTGTGATTTGTTGAGCCGACTTGGCACATTTATTGTTGGTAGCTATTGTTACAAGCTGACATGTTGGATTAAATGTTTGTAAGGCTATTTTGATGTCGACTTGTATTGAATTTAATATTTATTGGGGGGATTTAATGGTTTCATCCAACCGAATTATGGCTGATGATTAGTATTTATAGGATGTTTGGGTAGATGTTTGGAGGATAAGGAGAGCATGAATTTATGACTTGGAAGACTTAGAAAATCAAATCTGAGGTTCTGAAAGCGGGAGTTGGCAAAGTTGTGGAAAAGATCTTGCATGATCTTGCAAATCAAGTTGTTAATTGATAGTTTGTAGTTGCAGAGCTAGTGGTTTGCACACTTGGAGACAAGGAGATTGCTTGGAGGCTTGCGAGATCAAGTTTAGATCTGCCTTAGGGTTTCCATTAGTTGCTAATTATTTTCATAACTGAACTAGCTAGTGTTGTATTAGATCCCGTGATCTTGCAGAATTGTTTTTTATTGTAATTGGCCCTAACTCGGAAGGCCTTACAGCCGGACATGTTAATGAAAATCAAAGTTTAAATAATTATTTGTTGTTGTGTTGTTGAGTATTCCACTATGTTGATTGTTGGCTGCAAGGTTTGGACTGTCCTTAACTAGATCCACCATCCTTGATTGCATTATTTTATGAGGATAATATTCAAGATAATTGATTAATTAAGTGATATTTTGGTTGATTTTGAGTCACCCCCCACCTAACATCAAGTGTGTGTTCAAGAAAAAGTTTTATAAATTATGGCAAGTAACTTGGATTGTCCCTTCCTTAGGGATGAAACACAATGTTTGGAAATATAATATATGTAGACTTTCTTAAAGTTAAATTCACTCTGTACTGACACAAAATCACAATGAGCATACACCTCCTTGTTAGGTAGATGAAATAAATTTTGGAGTGTTTCTCTATTGAGAGTCGCCAAGATTTAGTCATCACGCGTCTTGGCTATTTTGGTATGGGGGTCATATCTATTAATGTATTCCATGAACAAATCAACACACTGCATGAATACTGGGAACCCCTCATCTTGAATTAATCCACTTTCCACTAGATTTTGAGAAATATGATGTCTATTGGGGTCTCTTATTCTCTTACAAAAATAATTTAATTCAACATATCCCAACTTTGTGTCTCCTATCTTATAAATTGAGCACTCTAGACCATTTAGGTGATCATACCCTAGATGTTTTAACTTCAAGGACTTGGTCTATATATTATATTTTCAATTAAGTACATGATTTAAGAGAAAGCTACTTCAAAACATGAATTGAAATAAACTTTAAACAATTGGAGAACTTACCGGTAGGGTAATGTCATCTATGCATATAATTTTAATGCCCTAGCTCCTTTTCTTTTGTCTGCTTTTATCGTATTGAATTGTAAAAGTAATGAATTCAAGATATTAAAACATTATCATTAATTCTAGTTATTCATGCATTCAATTCTCATTCCTTCCATTACTAGTGTGTATAAGAAATACCTTCATGAGATAATTTTGTTAAAGAATCAACACAAATTATGCAAATTAAACACTTAATCCTATTGAATTGAAGCAATAACAAGAAACATCTCATGGCTCTCTATCTAAAGAAGCTAATGGATTTCTCTTAGCTTAAGCATCATTAGTGATATCTCTAGAATGCAATTATGCCCATATTTACTCAAATTATGCTAAAACATGCTAGGAATTCACAACTAAGATGCCTATAATGTGGATTCAATTAACAATTATGAGAGTGGATCCTTTTCTGCTAATTTTTGCCTCGTTTTATAGATTTTCCCAAAGCTTAGGAGTAGGGTGAGATTAACCATGATTAGATTTAAGTCAAGTTAATGGTTTCAAATGTTGGGAAAAAGTAAATATTTTGTTCTCAAAGGTTGGAACAAAGAGACAAAATGAATGGTCAAGATACATTCTCAAGATGATGGAGAATTGATTTGGCTTTGATCCATGTGAGCTCAATCCTTAATTTCCATTGGTTGATTTAATTTTTTCCACATGTGGTTGGTGAAGAAAAATATGAATTAATAAATGATTAAATTGATTTATTTTAGCCATGTGTACCCCTTGAATGGGTTGAATTTGATTATACAATTAATTTGATTTAAGTCAATTGCATAATTAATTGACCTTTTTTATTTAATTAATCATTTTGGCTTTGATTTCAATTAATCCTTGATTTTTTCCTTGATTGCTCACTTCGATTTAGCTTGACTATTTTTAGGTGTATACAAATGCCCCTCTTTGAGTCAATGTGCAAAGCACAATGGTTCAAAGAATGATTGATGTTTGATTCACTGATGCCTAATCTTATCTTGATGATTAATTTTGATGATAAAACCCTGATTCAATGATGTACTCCTGATATGATTCTTGATTTAGGAAGTTTCAATTATTTCAATTCCCCACTGATGATTTTGAAAATTTCATTCTCAATTGTTCTAATTTGAAAATTTTGTTGATTCACTTGATTTGAATTCCTTTATAATCTCCTTCCCCCTCGGGAAATGAATCGGAATTAGTTTTGGATGATTTGATTGATTTTGGGAAATTATGATTTTTTTCCTGATAAAATCAATTTGAAAATGCCCCGGTCATGAGATAATTTGATGACAACATCTATGATTGATAAAATGTTGTTGATGTTCTAGATAAGTTGATGATGTTTTGGTATCATTTGACATCAGTCAGAATTACTTGGTTGATGTATCGATGTCAATCTTAGGTTAAGTAGGTTGATGGATTGATGTTTTTCTCTCAAGATCTAGAGAAATGGAAAAAAAATTGGTTTTCCTTCCTCAAGATCTAGACTTAAGAAATTTCAATGCGCTCAAGATGAGAAAATAGATGATAGGATAAATTGATTAATGTTAGATGATCAATTGGATGATTTGACTGATTGATATGTGATTTGATATTCTTAGTTAGATGTTTGATGATACATGGTCAATTTGTTATTCTCATGATGCAAAATTAGGGTTTGGTAGAAGAGAAGGGTCATTTGTTGGTACATGAGGAGATATAGATATAGGTGATAGATAGAGTTAGGTTTCCGCTAGTTGATCAAGTGTATAATGATGATATCAGTGATGTATCATGGATCATTTGATGGATCAAACATTTCCATGTATTTATATCTTGATGATATTTATGCACCTTTGATGATCAGATTGAGCATGATTTTTTATGATGGATATTTCAGACATTTGATTATATTGATGGACATTTGTTGATGTATATTTACAGACATTTGATGATGTACCTTGATGAATTCTGATATAAACATTGATGTACCTTGGTATGGTCTTTTGATGATGTGATCATGATTAACTCTACCCCCCGATTAAGAAAAATCCATAACTTTTAACATGCAAAATTAATCTATATGGATATAGCTAGTTGTCTCTTTTAATCATAAAGATATTTTTTTTATCATTGAGCTTTTTGGAACACCAAATTGGTACAACTCTCACTAGTTAGATTTTCAACCATGATGATATGAATATCACTTTCCTTAGATTTTTAATAGTGTCACTAAACAAACAAAGAATTGATTCCTTTCATATGCAAATATCCTCGATGATTCTTTGATGATCATGTCATTAGATAGATTTGCACACTGCTATGAATCAACCTAACAAGCATTCAAGAAGAAATCAAGAAAATATCATGCCTTTATCATTGCTCATATAGTAAAAATAAAATCATTGATTTTCTAAAAGACATGATTCCAAATATTTAGAAACACTTCAAACATTTTTTCTTTTGATTTGTAGATCCATATTTCAAGTAGAACTTCATCCATTTTTTATCCTTAGTTATGTTTAAGATTTTTAGATTTCGATCTGATTTGTTGTATGCGAATTTGATGTGTCAAATGCTTTTTTAAAATCTATTGTTTGGATGTTTGAAATATAATATTGATCAATATGTTCAAGTGTAACAATTTTTTGGTTTTGATGCAATGATTTGTGTCAATTGATGTCTACTTTGCTAAGCTCATTGAGTTTGGATTAGTGCCCCTGGTTTGATTGCACAATGATGTTGGGGAGGACCATGTATATTTTGAGAGTTTATTTAAGATTTTACAATTTTTGGATCTTTAAGAAATTTTAAAAAATTTTTTTACAAGATTTTAGATGTTTTTGGATTTTTAAAAGATTTTCTTGGGGGGATTTTTTTAAGATCTTCACTTTTTAGATTTTAGAGATAATTAGCTCTCAAACAAGACCAAATTGATTTACCTCCAATGTTTAGAAAGGTATAGGATATGACAGATGGATTTGCAAACCGATGTATCAGAAATGAATAAGCTATGATGGATGAAGCGAGTTAATGTGACCCATAGGACCATCTCGTCAAGATTACACAAGATAGGGAAAAATAATATCACAATGTAGGCAAATGATGTGGTGATGAATAACATATAGGATAATGACTTGGTGTCATGTGAGCATGTGGTCTAAAAGAGTGGACATGTCAAGAGATTTTAGAGAACCCGTTTCACCTTTTATGTTCTTCATTGTGATCAAGACCAAAGGTTTAATTCAGATAGGGAATGAATAGGATCATGCAATCATGATAAAGGGGTGATGGAGGATACAAGTGGATGGTTTTGGATTATGGCAAGGCTTCTTAAGAATAATGAAGGTGGATTAAGGATAAACAAGATCATCATAGGGTAGCATGAATGCAACAAGTGAATAGGCTGATGGAAAGGATAACAGATGTCAAGATACTTGACACTCATGGATATGTTCAACCTTTTCAAGATCAAAGATGAAAGAAGGAAATATGAGAGGATAAATGGTAGATAATGATGGAACTTGCCCCCCAAGTGTAGAGTGTAAGAGTGAGGAATTACACATGATGCTTGTTTGCCAGGTTTTCATCATGGCACTTTTCCAAGGCACCACAAGAAGTGGTTTTCACCATAGGACAAATTTATTTTTATTTTCTTTTCAAATTTTTTTTCTCTTTGTGCTGCCAAGGCACCTATTTACTAGGTTTTTACTAAGGCATGCTTTTTTCTCTTTTTCATTTTTTTTTTTTTGACTTTTGGAGAGACTCAAGCCTCATGCTCTTTGGATACTCCTTGAGAAGGTACGATATGATAGGCAAACACTATTGAAAGGTACAATCAAAGATGTTGATAGGGTGATGGAAAGGTGATATGGTGGATAAGGTAAAGGGTGGCTAAAGATTTATGTGATGGATTGGATAAGGGAAATGGAATGATAATGAATGAGAGGATAATAAGTATTTATATGTGTGGGTGTGAGAAGGGGAATGTAAGGATAATAAATAGGAGGATAAGAAGTATTATAAAGATCAACATCGACACACACCTTGTAGGGTAGTGGAATGATGGAGGGAAAATGGATGGAATAGTTTTCTAGGTTTTGATGTAGGAGAGGATATGGATCTTGGGACACAAGGACACAAAATAGATGGATAAGATTGAATATGTTTGGGAGAATGTGGAGTGGAAGCCTTTGGAAGCTTGAATGTCAAATTTTATTTTTCTTTTGTGTGAAAGTCCTTCAAAAGTGACTTGGGAATCCACATTTTCTTTGATTTTTCTTTTTGTTTTGTGGATGCTTTAGAATGCACTTCTTTAATGAGGGATTTAGGAACCCATATTTTATTTTATTTTTCTTCTTTCTTGATAGACCTTTGTGGTCTCTTGAATATTTCTTTTTTCTTTGTATTCACATCTCGATTTGATTGGATATAATAATCTTCATATATAAGTGGATTCTTGGATTTTTAATTTTTATATTGTACACCCAAATTGCTTCCAAAAGACTTGGGATTGATGAATGAATAAGGTTGATATGGTTAGTTCTTATGGATGGGTTGATATGGAGGGTTTAAGGATACATGTCTTTGTTGATCTTAAAGTATGAGGGGGTAAGTGGATGACAAGCTAGGAGTGATAGGAATAGGAGATGGAGGGATGTAAGGACCCAATATAGATGGAAGATATGAAGGTTTCAACTTTGGGATATAGAGACCAAGGATGGATTTGGAGGATGTAGAAGGATGATGCTTATATGAAAATGGAGGTAAATGAGATGTAGGAGAAATATCAACATATTTAGAGTGAGTTGCATGACCAAGGCTATCATCTTTCATATTTATCTTTATACCAATAGTCTTATGAGTAGCTTTCATAGGATTGACTTTGATAGGAGCAATTGAAGCTTGAGGGGATTCATTCTTATAAAATGGATTAGGGATAATGAGAGAATTTTGTGGTGTATATGGAGGTGTATGACAAGGGAATGATAGGGTACTTTGATCTTGACAAGCATCTTTGGATAGCATAGTAATAGTACTTTTATTTTGATTTTCAATAGGTTCATTAGAGATGGAAATGATATCTTGATCTTTCTTAGGATATGAGTAGGATATAGGATGTGAGGGAATATGGAACTCTTGGTGTGGAAGGGTATCTTCTTGAAAAAAATGGAACACTATGAAGGGATCATCATGAGATTTTCATGGTGGGAATTTGGCCAACTATAGGATAAGGAGAGATAATATCTCGATCTTGACCCTTAATTATGTTTGTTTCTTTACACTTTGGATTAGTCTCTTGACATGGAGCCACTTCTAAGGACAATGTAAGAGTTTGGATGTGCATGAGGAATTATTGAAGGGTTGATGGAGGTTCATTTTAAATAGGCATGATAGGCATTGTAGCACATGAAGGCTTGGGGTCTATAACCTTTGAAACATGAAATGAGTTTGTAGCAAGATGTAGGTTAGCTTGGATCTCTTATAGAGGTATCCCTTGAGAGTAGACATAGTTAACATGGAAAACATTAGGTTATTTGTTCGATAGAGGCATGTTGGCTATATTTTTTGCTTTAGGAGATGCATGAGTGTTGGAAGGGGTGGAGGCTATAAGAGAACCGCTACTAGACATAGGTTCATGAGTTTGATGTTGCTTGAGAGTAGTATCTTCATTAAATAAGTCATTATGATCTTTAATTTTGATTAGGTTATCATCAATAAGATCTTGGATTTTATGCTTCAACTCCATTCAATCTGAAGTTTCATGTTAATTATGTCTATGATATGCACAATAGTTTCTCAAAAAGATAAAACCAAATGAAGTGATTTGAGGCAATGTGATGAGATCATTTCCAAGGAGTTTTTCCAAAGCTGATTCGTATGATTGTCCCAAAGGAGTAAATGATCTATCCAATGGATGTTTAGATGCATTTGTGTTTGCCAAAGAGATGTGATATTCAAGATCCTGATGCTCTAATTTTTCATTACCATGTGATGAGGATTGTTGAGATAAGATTAATTCCTCTTGATTTCCTTGATCAAATATTGAATTTTCTTGAGAGTGTGAAATAAATTCTTGGTCAAAGATTGGGTTATCATTAATATGTTCTTGCCCAAAGATAGGATGTTCATGATGTTCTTCTTGATCAAAGACATAATTGATGCAAGATTTTGGAGTAGTCTTTTTATTTGAAGAATATGAAAATGTGGATGGAGGATTATGATCATAGAGAAAAAGAAACATTGTTCTTAATGAGGATTTGTTGGATGATGTATCCCTTTCTTTTTCGATGTCTTGGATTTTTGTGAAGAGGATATCCCCTTGAATTTTTGTTTTTATTTAATTTTTAGATTTTAATGGATGTTTTTTTGTTTATAATCATAGACCTTTAAGCACAAAAAGAATAATAACAATGTTTTTTTAAATTCTAACCCCTAAACAAAGAGTTGAATATTTGACAATGTTTACGTGGGTCTTGTTACAGAAAATCTTCCAAGCAATCTACCTAAGGTCAATTTTGGCATTTAACGTGGCTCTAATCAAGTAGGCTTGCTAATTTATCTAGGTGCTAGTATGGATTCTGTTCAAAATAAAATCAAGTATGTCCTCCATTATAGAGGCCTCCCACCACTGGTATGTTGGATTTTTGCACAATCCCAAAGGACTACTAGAGGAGGTGTCATTCTCAATTTATTTTTTCATCCACCCCATTAAGGATGAATGTGTTTTATTTTATAGTGGGTTGTATTTTACAAAAAAAGGAAATTGTATCCCACTTTGGGTTGTCCCTCTCACCGACCTCTCTAAGGCATGTTTTCGGAGGCGAGCCCACTAGATCTATAACATGTATATGAAAGCAATGAAATAAAATGATCAAGTAGGTCTAGGAGTTTGATTCACCAAAAAGGTGAAGAGCATACCCCTAATACCTTCTCACTTCCAAACACGATTAGCATGGTTCAATTTCCGAGCCTCTTTAATCTAGGAGGGATTTGAGTATGTCTAGCTTTTTGATTCACCCCAAAAGGTGAAAAGAATACTCACCTAATACTCTCATCCACAAACGAATAGGTTTTGTTTAGTGTGTTTTATTCCTTCTTTAGCTCCTTTTATTCTTAATTTTGGCACTTCTAGGAGTTTGATTCAATTATAAAAGTGGAGAGCATATCCCTAATATCTCACTTAGGATTCAAATTTTCCTTTTAACTAAGCTAGATTTTGAAATTTGAAATGCCACAAGTTAAGCAATTGCATAGGGTTTTTGGATTACCTTATTCAAAGCTAGCAAAGGCTAGGCACATTTTTTGTTTCATTATTTACATTTTTACTCACCTAGTGGCTATAGTTCTAGCTCCTTAGCATCTCCTTTCACAAATGTTAGTTAAAAAAAAAATAATGCAAAGTGAGGAAAATTAAACAATTCAAATATCTTTTCTAAAATGATTACAATTTCAATCAAGAAAAAATCCAATTCAATGACACATATTTAGACTTATAAGCATTAACAATTTGATCATATTTATCATATGCTTTTAAATTCTCACTCATATCATTAAGGAAATTGACATAATTGATTTTCTTTAGTAATTTAGACAACTTCCTTTTTTCTTTGTTCTTGAAATAATCCACTAATCTGCAAATGGATTTATGCACTTGTTTATGTCATGTCTGCAAAACAAAAAAGTATTGTCATTAAATTTGCAAAATTTAGCTTTTTGGAATAGATAGAGCTATGCGCTACATGAATTTTCATACGCGTTGTTGTTTTTATGAATACACGCTACATAATTTATTAAAAGCGCTACTCTATTATTGCTACACACTACTAAAATTATTAATAGTTTAAACATGCTAAAATAGAGTATGAAAGGTGTCATAAAGACATGTTGAATGCATTGAAAGAAGTATATACACGAGATAGAATCAATCGTGCACGCGTTGAAACATTATGCAAAGGCACTGAAATTTTATGCACACACACTATTTCTCCATGTAAAGGCATCTAACTTCACCGTATATATGCTATTTCACCACTCAAATGCACTATTTCACTTGCAAATCAAAAACTTGTAACACAAATGCATCCAATTTAGCAATTAAAGATCAAATTCAGTTAGTAGAGGCCTTGGGCCCCACGGTGGGTGCCATTTTGTGTATAAGAAATACCTTCATGAGATTAGTATGTTAAAGAATCAACTCAAATTATGAAAATTCAACACTTAATCCTATTGAATTGAAAGCCATAACAAGAAACATCTCATGACTCTCTATCTAAAGAAGCTAATAGATTGATCTCAGCTTAAGCATCATTAGAGACAACTCTAGAATGAGAAATTAAAATATCTATGATGCAATTATGCCTATCTTTACTCAAATTTTGCTAAAACATGCTAGGAATTCACAACTAAAATGCCTATAATGTGGATGCAGTTAACAATTATGAGAGTGGATCCTTTTCTACTAATTTTTCTCTCCTTTAATAGATTTTCCCAAAGCTTAGGGGTAGGGTAAGATTAACCATGATTAGATTTGAGTCAAGTTAATGGTTTCAAATGTTGGGACAAAGTAAATATTTTGTTCTCAAAGGTTAGAACAAAGAGACAAAATGAATGGTCAAGACACATTCTAAAGATGAGTGATGGAGAATTGATTTGGCTTTGATCCATGTGAGTTCAATCCATAATTATCGTTGGTTGATTTAATTTTTTCCACATGTGGTTGGTGAAGAAAAATAGGAATTAATAAATAAATTTATTTATTTATTTTAGCCATGTGTACCCCTTGAATGGGTTGAATTTGATTTGATTTAACTATATAATTAATTAAAAAAATTTATTTAATTAATCCTTTTGGCTTTGATTTCAATTAATCCCTTATTTTGTCCTTGATTGCTCACTTTGATTTAGCTTGACCATTTTTAGGTGTATACAGTTACTTTCTTAAACAAAAAATAAGATGTCGTGGAAAGATTTAAGGTTTTTAAATCTATGGTTGAGAATGAAGTAGAATCTATTATCAAAATTTTAAGGTCTGATAGAGGTGGATAATTTGTACATCAAATAAATTTCAAAGATTTTACAATGAACATGACATTAGGAGACAATTGTCTTCACCTAGAACTCCACAACATAATGGAATTGTTGAAATAAAGAATAGGATTATCAAAGAAATGTCTAGGACTATGTTGAAAGATTCTAACTTTCTTTATATATATATGAAAGAGGTTGTGAATATTGTTTTTTATATTCTTAATAAGGTATAAGTGAGGTTTAGTCATTCTAAAACCTCTTATGAGATATGGTATGAAAAGTCTCCTATTGTCAGATATTTTAGAAGTTTAGGAAGCAAATGCTACATTAAGAGATATGAAGAAGATCTTGGAAATTTTGACTAAATATTTGATGAAGGAATTTTTCTTGGATATTCTAGTACAAGAAGCAAAGCATACCAATGTTGCAACAAGAGATTGAAAAGGATTACAGAAAGTATAAATGTTAGAGTGAATAAATAATGGAATTAAGTTACTTTTGAACCTAAGATTTTTGAGATAGAAGATGTCCTTGCACTATAGAAGAGAAATAATATGAAGAGAAGGGAAAATTAGATGCATAAGAAAAGGAATCATAACAAGCACCTAAGGCACCAACAAAGTATGTTGAGAAAAATCATTTAGAAGATTAGATCATTAGAGATAAAGATAAAATAATTCAAACCTAGAGAAGACTTGCCAAAGCAAGTGAAAAATATTTTTTTTGTTTCTTATCTAAGGTGGAACTAAAGGCAATTGCAAAAGATAGAAAAAATTATCTAGAATCAGATTGACAAGAATCAGACATGGGAACTAGCAATGGACAAGAATGTGATAGGAACAAAGTGGGTAATCTAAAATACATTGAATTAAGAAGGTGAAGTCACAAGGAAAAATGATAGACTAGTTTGTAAAGGCCATTCATAAGTTGAAGGTATATATTTTCAGGATACTTTTTCTCTAATAGCTAGGATGGAGTATCTTAGGATGTTTCTTGTGTTTTCTAGTTACAAGAACTTAAAGGTGTATAAAATGGATGTCAAGTCAACAATTTGAATTAATATCTTAAAGAGGAAGTTTACATTGAGCAACTAGATGGTTTTTAGTTGTCAAAGGATCTGGACATGGTTTGTAAACTTAAGAAAGCTCTTATGGACTAAGCAAGCTACTAGAGCTCAGTATGCAAGGTTGGATAGGTATCTACTACAACAAGACTTCAAAGAAGGCACAATAGATAATAATATTTATTTCAAAGTTGAAGATGACAAACTCTAGATAGTTGTTGTATGTGTTGATGATATCCTTTTTGGTGGAGATGATGATGTATGTAAGAGGTTTTCAAAAGAAATGTGTAAAGAATTTGAAATGTAAATGATTGGTGAGTTGTCATTTTTTGTTGGTATTCAAGTGCCTCAATTAGATGGTGGTATTTTCATTTGTCACATTAATTATATCAAGAATATGTTGAATAAGTTTGGTATGGAAAACTATGAACCAATTAGTACCCTGATGGTTAATGGTTGTCACTTAAGCAAGGATGAGGAATCTCTAAAAGTGGATTAGATTGTTTATAGGTATATATTGGTGGATTATTTTATTTGATTAAGAAAACATGCACAATATCATGCATAATTATTCCATGTATATTCAAACTTGTCTTTCCTATCCAAATGTTATGTTTTTAATAAATCCATGCCCCTAATTAATTAATCTATAAAAATAAAAATGTCCCTACATATGTTTATTTAAGTAGATGGACTAAAAGAGAAGCATCTAGCACTCTTCATGCATCTAGCACATATAACTTCATTTAATCTACTTACCATTTTAGATACCTAGGATACCCTTTATTAATGGACATTAAACTAGATCTATAGCTAAGGCTTTATCAACCTATATGTAGGATCACACACTCTAAAAATATTTCAACTACTTTTTCTAAAATGCGACCTAGGGTTTTGGCCAAGGAATGCCCCTAAATGTGTCATAAGAACCTAAATTACCATTTCAACATTGACAAGTCTTATAACAACCACAAAAGAAGCTGATAGTTGTAGGGAAACCACATTTTTAGGTCTAGAGGATGTGACCACATAACTATGTGTCAATATCATATTAATTTAGACACCAAAATATCATACATGAAACATACTTTCTATCTCTTTTCTTTCTTTTCATTTCGAACGAGTTTGACCTCATATCATTTTATCAATTGGCTTAAAAAAATTTAAAAAAATATTATTTAATAATAAAATTAAAAATTGAATCATAATTATTTAGTTTTTTATAATTATATACTTACATTCATAAGCATTGATAGACACTCCCTTAGTGAGGAGCACTTAAATAAATGCATAGATCAATGGTTGACAAGAAAATCACTACCATAAAGAAGATCTTGGGCTTTAATTTTTCAAAATGATATTATTTAACTAGTCATAAATGATTGGAAATAAAAATACCTTTCATTTATGACATTTAAAAAACAAAATATTTAAGTAGTCATGAATGATGGTAAACCAATATATTAACCTTAAATTTGTTATATTTTAAAAATAACCTTTATAAATGGTCATAAATGACGGGGAACCGCTAAGATCTCGAGCTTACACTTATTTGTCCATTTAATTGAAATTTATTTATATGGAGATAGGAACTATATTTAGTCTTTACAAAAATACATAGATTTCATTTAGTTAATTTATTTCATTTTGTCATCGTGGAACAAAAATGTGAACACAAATGTGAATGAAGTGTAATTGTTACTTTTGAGTTAGTGTCTATAATTGTTACTTTTCATATAATATTTAGAATGGTATGATAATTTATTAATTTTATTCATCATTACCATACTTAGAAGAAATGTGTTACAACTAAGATAAAAATATATTACAACTAAGATAAAAGTATTTGAAAGGAAGTTAATTTTAACATTACTTTAATGTAATTATTATTTCATAGATTTATTCTTGAATTAATTCATGATTATTTGGTCATAAGTGCATCTCACTCAAATATATTTGAATCAAAAGATGTTAAATAAATAATGTTTAAAGCATGTGTTAGCTTGAAAAAATATTTTAAAATATAAACATGTAATATAGTATTTCATTCCTTTTATCATGTTAGACATTCATGATTAAATTCTGTTAAAAATATAACACATTCGTTGAATCACACTCCACAATGAGAAAATTTGTGAGTAGATAATATATGAATTTTCCTATTAAATGTTATCTAGAGATAAATAAAGCTCATACAATCATACAATATATTCATTAAATATTATACAATAGAGAAATCACAAACAGATAGCATATTTTTTTGAGCTAACTATTCCATCTTTGTAGTAGTTTGTGTGCACTCAAAATGGTTACTAAGCATATTTTCATTTTGTTGGAAAAACTTAGTTGAAGAAATTAATGGAGCCTTATGTTTTTATGAGGAAACCTTGTAATATTTTATTTTTATTAAAAAAAAATTATGTGATTAATGAAATCTTATGTTTTTTTAGGAAATCTTGCATTATTTAATTTTATAAAAAAATAAATTATGTGATGAATTTTATTAGTATTTTCAAAATAGCATGGAAAAGGAAAAGCTATTTCTTAAGTGTGTTTTCTATATCTTCCCTGTAATCCCATTTAGCAAAATTAGTCTTATTAACCATGCATGATGGATTGATGAAGATGGATGATACCTCAATGTATTATTTTAGACATCTTTCATCCTTTTGAGCTTGGGTCTTGTGAAGATATTTCACCTAGGTTATCTCTTCAAAGGATAGTGAATTTGGATGTAGATATTGCATGAGGAATGATGGCCTTGGACAATAATGCTACTTGAGATCTTGCTTTAATTTTCTCAAGGGAAAAAAGTCTAGGTGAGTTAGAGTAGTATAAGGCCAAATTGGTTGCCAAGGGCTACTCCTACAAAGAGGGAGTTAATTTTAATGAAATTGTCTTTTCTATTGCTAAGTTATCTTATACTAGATTCCTTTTAGCCATTTTTATAGCTTTTGATTTTTGGATTGAGAAATGGTATTTAAACTTTTTTCTTGCATGGGGATATTGATGACGAGATTTATATGTTATAACTCATTAGATAGTTTAAATTAATCATGTAGGATGTGTTACTAGAATTCTAATGCCTTTTACATTGAAATTAGTTTTTGTTAGGACTAAGGAAGATCATTATGTTTATATTAAATGGATTACTGACTATAGATCAACCATTATCTTGTGTGTGGATGATATCTATTGGTAACAATAAGGTAATGACCAAGGAACTCAAAACTCAACTTTTTTGCATATTTTAATATGAATAACTTGGGGAGTATAAAATATATTCTTGGGATGGAGATAAATAGGGAGGTACACATAAAACTTTGGTTGAGTCAAAAGAAGTGTGTGGGTAATATTTCATGATAATTTAATATGCATGACTATGAGCTAGTGAACCTTCCATTTCTTATTGGTAATAGCCTTACTTAGAAACATGCCCTAAATTTGATGATGATTTCGATAGAATGTTTTCCATTCCTTATGTTAGTTTCATTGGTAGTTTGATCTGTGCAATATTTTGCACTATACCAAATACTACCCAAGTAATGATAGTTTGAGTAGGTTTATTTCTAATACTAATAGGAAGAATTAGACTTTCATTAAGAGGATAGTTAGACATTTTTATTGAAATTTTGGTTGTACTATTTGTGTTATTACTATATTGATGATGTAGACAAGTCATAGACATGCAAGGATTTTTTGATGTAACTTGACTACTGAATTTAATAGTCAAAGGTCCACTAGTGTCTAGGTTTTATATTTTCTTACATGTGTATTGAGTTGGATAAGTAAAAGGTAGCCCACAATTTCTTTAACCACCATAGACTTGTATAGTGTATGATTTCTACACAAGCCTCTGAGTTTGAAATTTGATTATAGAGACTTGATGCAAGTATTGACTTTGATTGCAAGATGGTTAGAACATGATGTGATAGTTAGTGTGTTATTTGTTTAGAAAAAAATCTTATGAACCATACATGTATTAATGTTGATGTGCAATAAATGGTAGAGAATAATAAGGTTTTGTTTTTTATTAAGGAAAACAGGTTTTAAAGGGGCCTTGAAACCCAAACAAAATTAAACAAGTATAGAGATATAGCAATTACAATCCACTAAGATATGAAGCCATAGCAAAATTGAGGCCAGACACAGTCCACCAGCAATACAAACAGTAAAAACCAGGAAACAGGTCCAGAAACAGAAAGCAAAAAAAACCAGGCCAGGTCCAAAAAAACTAGGGGAGCAGATCAAGCAAATTCTCTTAGTATCTCTGCCGCTCGAATCTCGAGCTCAGTCGCCTTGTCCGCTGCATCCTTGAGTTCAACCAGATCCTTGTCAGGTTCCTGCGTGTCTTTCTTCATGGTGCTGGACCTAGTTCTCTTCCTCGCGCCTTCCTCCAGCGTTTTATCTTTGCTACTATTTGGTGACTCCTCCTTGTTGCTCCTATGTTCCTCAAATTTACTGATCAAGACTTTTATGTTATCATTTGAGGCTTTGAGGATGCTATGGCTCTGCTCCGCTATATTCTGCAAGGTCCCCTCCAAGATCTGCATCCTCTTCTTCACATCCTCCATTTTACTCTCCATCTCATTCTTCTCCTCCATTAGCGTTATCTTTCTTCTATTGCCCTCCCTTTCCAGCATACCCACCCAAAATTTTAGCTCCTGAATTTTGTGGGAAGTCCATTTGGTTGTCCTGTAGCTATCAATAACATTGTTTTTGGCATTATTGAGGACATCCATCTGGGGGTGTTCTTTGGTAATGTCACTTAGAATCACCAGGGTAGGGTCTATGATGTCCTCCATTTGAATCTTTCCATCCTTGTTTTCCTTAACGAGGGTTCTCATCATTTCTCTTTTTAGGCCCATTTTGACAGACACCTTATGGAAGTCTCTCCAAACCACATTCCTCTCTTTATATGTTATCTTGCATTCATACTGGTTGGTCCCTTGATGTTTAGCAACCTGCATATAATCATCCTCTCTCTCCTAGCTCTCCTCCTCCTCTTCACTATCCTTCCCTTCCTCTTTTTCTTCCTCCTTATTCTCTTCTTCCATTCTCCTCTTTTTCCTCTGTTTCCTGCCACAAACCGTGACCTCTTGCCTGTTTGTTGGCATTTTGATGATAAAATTTTTCTTCCCCTTCTTGTCCTTCTTAGTTTCCTCCTCCTCCCCAATAGTATCTCCCTTAGCTTCAGTGTTGTCTCCCTCAGTGTCCATACTGTCTGCTTCCTCGTCATAATCCTTGTCAGAAGAGACCTTAATGAACTGCTTAGAATCAAGTTTTTACTTTTTAATCTTTTTATCTTTCTTAATCTTCTTTTTCCCCTTTCTGGTATGTGGGGCGGCATCAACATCCGAGTCAGAATGCATATCTTGACTCTCCTTGGTGTCAGAAGGGGCATACTCTTCATCACCTGAGTCGAGCTCTTCATCAGAGCCCACCATCCCCCCTTTCCCCTGGTTAATTTCTTTACCTATGGTTTTAGCTTTGAAAAACTCATAAATTAACAACAACAAACCTTCATGAAAAGAAGGATTACCGATGGGTTTCTCCCTATAATCATTTATATTTTCATTGATGGACGAATAGAGGTAAAAATGAATAGAGATTTTAGTTCCAGACCTAAAATGATTGAGAAGAACGAAGTGGTAGTAGTTCCAGACCTAAAATGATTGAGAAGAATGAAGTGGTAGGAGTAAATGCGATCAAACCTCGTGTCCAGAGAAATGTATTTAATTATCACTCTCAACATGAACCTCCATAGTGGTTTGATGGATCTCGGCAGGTAGTAAGTTCTCTGCTTCTCAAGGGCCTTCTTCTCCTCCTTTACTTTGGTGAATTCCGCCATTGCCTGACCAAAAATGTGGCTGTCTCTATAGAATTTCTTCCCAACAATCGGAATGCCCATCACCGCAGAGATAACCTCCTCTATTACATTGAACTCAACCCCATCAATTTTAACACTCCCCTCATTCCAATTTTTAACCATTATTTTGGTGACCAAGGGTTTCCATCCATGCAGTCTTTCGATGAAAGTGGTCACCTCCCCTTTACTCAGGATATCCCATACCTTCGGCCGCCTCTACCATTTCTCTACCTCATCCTTAGGTTCCCTTCTATGGCGTTCCCCCACCATTTTCCTTCTTGTTCTACAGACAAAGCTTCTGCTGACAGAGCTCTTCAAAGTTTTGGGCAAGAAGCTAGTATGAGAAATGTTCTCGATCCTTCCCTTAGCGTTTACAGATAAACACCCAAAAACAAGCCAAGACGTGCAAAGGTGGCAATTGCCCAGGTGATTCATACTTTGGCTCATGTTCTCATACATCATATAATGACACAAATTCCCTAACACATAAACTTTCATCATTAAATTTTGATATTTCTGAATCTGCCCAGGATTCTCTCACTTTCCATTAATTCTTTGATTTCACGCAGAATTAATTGCCCCTCCATCCATCTTTTCCATCCATCTTTTCACCTCGTTATTTCTGATAGCCCAATTGGCCAACTTGTCGACAACTTGGTTAGCCTCCTTGTACTCATGTGCCACATGGATTTTTTCAAAAGATTTGAGGAGCTGAACACTTTCATTTACCAAGTTGGCTATCATCCAGGTCGACAAATTTTTTTCATTGAGGTAGTCGATTATGTTCTTTGAATTACCTTCCAACCATAGATTTATGACTCCAATATCCATGGCCAGCTTTATGGTTTGATGAGCCGCAATCGCCTCTGCAACATGGTTGGTTTGCACTCCCAGAGGAGCTGATATAGCTGCAATGCCCTTCCCATGTTCATTTCTGATTATACCCCCTATCCCTACCTGGCCAGGATTGCCTTTCGTAGCACCATCGAAGTTGGCTTTGTACCAGCCCTTAGGAGGAACGGACCATCTACAATCCTCTCTCTTGCTACAATCCTTCTCCTTAGCATTGGTAAGTGGGTTATAGCCTTTGATAACAATGTAGTTTTCGACCAGAGCATTTAAACTTTTGTGAAACACCACCTTAGTATTAGCTTCTTTTTCCCTGAATATACGGTTGTTCTGCTCCTTCCACACTCCCCAACAAAGATGAGGGAGAGACCAAGCCCATAATCCTTGACTCACATCCCCAACCACCCCACTATGCCACTGTTGGAATAGCTCCATTATGTTACTGGGAAAAACCCAGGTCTGCTTGAAGAAAGCCAGGAAAGAAGACCATATTTTCCTGGTGAAATGACAATGTATGAAAAGGTGATCAACACTTTCCAGTTGAGCTTTACAAAGGATGCAACGATTGGGAATCTGATGACCTCTCTTGATAAGGTTGTCCACCATCAAAATGCAATTTTGAAGCATTAACCAGAAAAAGATGTTGATTTTGGGAGTTAGGCCAGCGAACCAAGCATTGGCCTAGATAGGGATAGGACCACCCCTCTGCATAGTATCATAGCTTGACACCACAGTGTAGTTGCCATCCTTAGTCAGCCCCCAAATGAGTTCATCCTTGCTGAGAGACAAGGGGCAAAGCCTGATCATATTCATCACCAGGTTGAGCTCTTGGGAAATCTCAGTCAAATTAACCCAATTCTCGTTTATCCTATAGTCTCTCACCCTATAGCCAAATCTTTCCATGCAAAGCATCGCCCATCTATTGTACTGATCAAAATTCCATAAAGCCCCCACACCAAGCCAATCATCAAGCCAAAAATTGATATCTTCACCATTGCCAAGTTTCCATTTCGCCTTCTCAAAAGCTAAACCCTTAGTTTTAATGATGCCATTCCAAATATTAGATCCCTTAGGCTCCTCATCTCTGTTGATAAACTACTTTAAGTTGATGTTGGTGATATACTTATTTTCTAGAATGTCCCTCCATTCACCTTTGGATATAAAAATCCTCCAAATCTGTTTAGCTTGCAAAGCCTTGTTGAACTGCTTAACGTTCCTAATCCCCAACCCCCCCTATTTTTTAGATTTGTAGATATTATCCCAAGCCACAAGCGGGTACTTCTTATTACCTTCCGGGCCAGCCCACATAAACTTCTTCTGGATGGACTCCAAAGTAGTAGCCACTTTGGAGGGAATAGAGAAGAGGCTGAGAGCATAAATGGGCAGATTGTGAAGAGTGGACTTGATCAGAAGCACTTTTCCTGCCTGACTCAGAATGATGCCCTTCCAGCCAGCCAGCTTTCTATTGAACCTATCAATTAAGTTATCCCAAAAATGGTCTGGAGGTCTAGTCCCCATAGGGAGCCCCAGATAAGTGGAAGGAAAGGTCCCAATACCACAGCCCAAGATGTTAGCAATTTTCCTCTGTCTTCCCTCAGGGGTGTTGACGAAAAAGACCGAGCTCTTGTTCCAATTAATGAGCTGACCAGTAGCATTAGAGTAAGAATTAAGAATTTCCTTCACCTATCTGGCTTCCTTAACCGAAGCATCACCCCCAAGGATGGTATCATCCACAAATTGCTGATGGTTGAAGACCAGGGGTTCGGAGGAAGGTTTCAAGCCAACTAAAGCACCTTTGCTCCTTTTATCAAGGATCAATCTACCCAAGCATTCAACCATAATGATAAAGAGGATGGGGGATAGGGGGTCCCCTTGCCTGAGCCCTTTAGAAGATTTGAAGAAATCCGTGGGAGAACCATTGATCATAACCACAAAGGTGGGGGTGGATATCAATTGAGGAATGATCTTCTGAATGATGTCATTAAAACCAAAGGCATGCAAAACCTGATCTAGGAAAGACCAATCCACCCTGTCATAGGCCTTAGACAAATCAAGCTTGAGCAGGAAGCCATCCTTTTTTCCTTCCTCTAAAGAGTGTATCACCTCATGAACAACTATAATAGAGTCTAGGATTTGTCTACCTAGGACAAAGCCTGTTTGTTGCAGGGAAATGATCTCCAGAAGGATTTTGATCATTCTTATAGTTAAAACCTTAGAAAAGATCTTATAAAGAGAGTTGCAGAGACTAATAGGCCTGAAAGAGTCAAAAGTGTCTGCACTTGGAACTTTGGGAATGAGAGCCAAGAAAGTAGCATTAATCTCTTTGAGTAGACTCTTGGCACCAAAGAATTCTTGCACCGCCTTAACAAGATCCTCTTTAAGGACTTCCCAGTACATTTGGAAGAAGAAAGTAGGGAACCCATCTAGGCCTGGGGCTTTCTCAGTAGGTAGAGAGAAGACAACCACCTTGATTTCCTCCATATCTGGTATAGCCGCCAGGGCTTTGTTCTGACTAGCCTTAATAACTCTGGGGATGGAATTGAGAATAACCTTTTGATCCTCAACATCCAAGTTAGTCTCTCTGGAGAGGATGGAAGAGAAAAAACTGATCGCTTCCTAGGCTATCTCCTTATCTTCTTTAAGAGAGACATCCCCCTTTTTTATAACACTAATTCTGTTGGTAGCCCTATGCTTCATAGTAGAGAGGTGAAATAATCTAGAGTTTTTGTCCCCTTCCTTAAGCCACATCGATCTCGAACGCTGCCTCCAAAAAATTTCCTCTTTGCTCACAATGTTGTGAAGATCAGCCAGAATAACCTTTTCAAAATTCAATCTCTCCTCATCATACCCCACATTTTGTATCTCCTCCTGAACCCCAACAAGCTCTTCCATTATCCTTTCTTTAGTCTGAAAAATATCACCAAAATCCTTTTTATTCCATTTCCTGATTTCCATTTTAATATTTTTGAGTTTCTTTGCCACTTTAAACATAGTCATCCCTTCCACATCTATGCTCCACCAGTCTCTAATTCTATCAAACAGACTCAGATGAGCAGTCCACATCTTCTCAAATCTGAACGGGAAGGCCTTTTTCCTATTGCAAAGCTCAAGAGTGAGATTGATCAGGGAATGGTCCGAACCAAGTCTAACCAAAGTGGAGAGATTCCAATGGTAAGAGTTCATCCAGTCCATAGTGATCAAAGCTCTATCCAGCCTTACCTGAATGCACTCCGACCCAACTCTTCTGTTAGACCAAGTGAATTTCCCACCATCTAATTCAACATCAAGGAGAGCCAACTCACTAATAAACTCCGCAAGGTGCTGTCTACTATCCAAGTCTGGAGGGAGCCCGCCTAAATTCTTAGTAGCCAACAAAGGAGTGTTTAAATCTCCCATAATGACCCCCTTAGATCCTCCCAACAAGGGCATCAGGTTGCAGATTTTACTCCAGAAGTGCTTTCTACCATTTTTAGTGTTAGGGGCATAGATATTCATCACAAACCAGCTTTCCTGGTCCTTAGAATTCATGAATTGAATAAGTAAAATGTTCCCTTCATTAAAGATGATGTCCGCTGTAAGGCTGTCCTTCCATATGACTAACAGCCCTCCAGAAGCTCCTGAAGAGTTAGTAGCCGCTGACTTCATACTTTTGCTGAAAACAATACTCTCAGTCTTCTCCTTCTTCATCTTAGTTTCCTGAATCACAAAAATATCTAGCCTATGATCCCTAATCATATTCCTAACAACCTCCTATTTTTGGATCCCATTAAGTCCATGAATATTCCAAGATATGATCTTCATATTTTCTTTTGAGGGTATGTATCCTGGATGGTTTTTTGGGTTCCATCCGCTATGTTCCTTCTTGTTTCTTCCTTCCTTATTTGATGCTTGTTCCACCTGCCTGGGGTGCTTCCTTTGCCCCTTGTATCAGCTTTAGCCCTACTTCTTGTGGCTGCCAGAGACACCGACGATGGGTCCCTACTATTTTTTTTTCTTGACAGATATCCAAGGACCAGCTTTCTCATCTTTGCAACTCTCGAATAGGGCTTCCATTCTGAATAATAAGGTTTTGTTAAATAAGGTTGGCACTCTAGGTAATGTTGCATATTTTCTTATGAAGCCATTGATGCCATATAAGTTCTCTTTGTGCAGGAAGGCCACGAGCCTTGATACTTGTAATTAACTCTATTTATTTTACCTATGGATATATTTGTATAATACATAATATCAAGTGGAAGAATATTAGGGTTAAGGTGTTGCTTATTTTAGGGTTAAGGTGTTTCTTAGCTTGCAATCCTAAATATATAATTCATGGGTCTCCAACAGTCCTAAAAAGTATTTTTGGATGCCTAGGGTGTAATTATAGATCAAATTATAATTTATATTATCTGAGAATTTTGGTGTCATATACATTCATGAAGAAGGTGAAGTATGAAAATAGTGTTTATGTTGACTTTGAACTCACTACATGTAGTTTCCTAATTCTAACCACTCAAATTGAGGAGTGAATAATCTTATATGAATGATGAGAACCATATGAGTTGGCCACTCTATTTTAGAGTGCTATACTCAAGGATTTGAGCCATCAAGGGTTGACACCTAAGGTTCCTTTGTGACTATGTTAATTATTTTTGGGAGCCAACTACTTACACCCATGTAATATCTATGTGAAGTCATTGGTCCACGTTTTCTATTCTTAAAAGATGTTCTCCAAGGCGGGCATGTAGTTTTTGCATAAATTCATGGTCTTTGTATCCATTAATTTGGAAAATCATTCAAGCGTTGTTCTTTTCTATGACCTTTTATATTGAGAGTAAGTAATAGAAGGTTATTTTTTGGATTAGATTGATTATAGGTATACGTGTGCTACTAGAACATTGTTAGAAAGAAGATAGTCCATTAAAAAAAACAATTCATACTTGTCTTCTTTCTTGTGTAGAGGGGTAAAAGTACAAAGTTGTGTCACGTTTCACGCTAACTTAACAACACAATCGAATTTGAGTATTTTTAACTAAATTTCTTTTTTCAAACATATGGTCTAGCTAGATTCATTAGATAAGTGCTTCAACTTTTCCAATTAGAAATATCTATTAAATGCATGTTTTATACCAATTTAGGTCTAATTACCAAAGAAATAAAATTATTTTAGAAAAGTGATGTCTCAATAACTCCTACTCTTTTTAATGATTTTTTTAAAAAAAATATAAAAATACCCTTTTGTAGAGCTCAGAGTCAAGATTATTGTCATATAATTTTTATAGTATTTTTATTAGATCTAATATATTATAATTTCAAAATACTACAAGTAAGTATTTTAACATTCAAGAAGATGTTGCTTCAAATAAAGAAAAAAATAGTAAATCGTATAATTTTTTTTAAAATTTATGTTTAACACTAGAGGAGAGAGTCCTCTTCAAGAATATGTAATTTATTTTTTTCTGAATGGTGTAGATATAATAGGAGAAATTTGACGGGAGATGAAAACTTTCGATTTTAGATAAGTTCAACTTTGAGTAGTTATATCGGAGAAAATATACATCGAAAACCAATCTTTCTTCTTTTTTGCACTACCTATACATGTCATCTATAACATATTTTGAAATTAGAGGAAAAAAAGATTATTTGTATATACTTGTTTGGCGGGAACTAGAACCCAGATTTTTAGCATTTTCGACAATTAAAAAATGGACTTAAAAAATTAAAAAAAATATGTCAATTCTTGTTCAATTTTTTTTAAAAAATTATAGACATAAAATTTATCCAATTTTACACATTTCATTAGTTTACGTCATCTCCAAATTCTAAATAGAAATGCCACATTTATGTCATTAAAGTTGATCAGTTTGTGTGTTGTTGACCTTTTCTTTTATAAAAGTGTGACAAAGGTTTGTACTTTTACCCAGAGTTTTATTTTCTTGAAAGATTTTCTTCACATAAATTTTGTGTTCACATGGTTCATTGATTTATTTCTTATTGTCAATTTACAAAATTACTTAAATAATTTTATGAAAATCATTGTTAAAAAAATAAATTTTAGATTTGCGAACACCTAATTTTTTTTTATTGTTATAGTTTCACTTTATATTTCAACAACACCACAACTAGTTAAGCATGTCCTTACTAAAGGTGAATACCCCATCACCATTGTATATGGTCTAAAACTTTTTTTTGAATGAACAAACATGGAGATTCTACTCTTTGTATATTTTTAATGATATTAAGCACAAAGTATCCCCTTGGATTTGGATGAGTTTGAACCTCTTAACAAGTGAGTGGACTCTCAAAAGATTTTAACATAGTCAAACATCACAATTGGAATCGTTAACCAAACCATCTAAAACTTAATTATTATCAAATATAAAAGTTGAAAATATTTTCAACCTATTTGAAATTATATAATAAAAGGGGAAAATGATAAATATGAGATATAATTACTTTTTAGATTAGACAACATTTATTGGTCGATAGGGTTTCTATTAGGAGAAACCACCCACCAGAGAAGTGTCTCATATTGGGGTTTATGTAGCTAGAATTTTCTCCATTTCCATAAAGATTCAGATTTAGAAATGTTTCCAGATTTGTCTTTCATTTTAGCTCCTCTTGCATTTTATAATAGTATATAAGCATTGATGTTAGCATTCCATAGTTTCTAATGACACATCAACTTCTGCACTGTAAAGCCCCAAACTTCACTTACATTACCTTATCTAGAGAAGGTCCCATGCTTTGGTAATGGTTTGGCTCATTAGTTCTCCACAATGATTTAGGTGAGTCAAAGATGAGAAACAAATTGTGAGCAAGGCTTTGGTAATGGTTTGGATGCCACCAACCATTGCTATATCAAACAATAGAAACAAATTATGAATGACATAGCAAATGTGTGTAGAATATTATATATTAGAGGTTTATTTCCAACATGGAAGATTGAGAGGAGCATTGTGTCTTCATTTTTTTTGTTCATTTCTTTCAAATATGAAAAACATTTATATACATTTTGTTGTGACTGTCTCTCACGCCAGTGAAGGATTTGGGTGAATTTTTAGTGTCTTAAACTATTAATATCTAGTATTCTGTCTTCCAAAACAACTTAGTGAGCATTTTCAATTCTTAAGGACCATTTTCACTTATGTGAATTTAATCAATTTTTAGTTTCCTGTAGTAGCTAAAGCACCCAACAACTATTTCTCACAACTTGCAACTCTGAGAAATCTCATTTTAAGAACTTTTTGTGTTTAAATTTGTAATAAACATTTTGAACAACATGGGAAATGTACTAAATCATGCTCAAAAGAGTGGAGCTCATTTTTTGAGTCATTTATTTCTTTTACAAGAGACAATAACAAGCCTCACATCATTTAGGTGGCATGTTTACATCTACCCCTGCTACCCCTGTATTTAGGGGAAGACAATATAGGTTTTTACAGATGATAAACTTCACACATAAATATTTAATAAAATATAAAGTTAGAACATGTTTAGTTCTGTGTTGATTTAAGGGTGTTGGTGATGGATCATTCAATTTCACAATTATGATATGACATTTACACTTGGTAATTTATGACAAATATTTAACATATTTTTAGACATATATGAATGTGTTTATGATTTACTTCTAGAAATTTAATTAATTTATATCTTCATTTTAATTAGGGCACAATTCAATTTATTTTGCCCTTTTATAAATATTAAATTATTTATTATCAATTGATTTTTAAAAAATATAAATAATAGTAAAGTAATAAAAAAATTAAACTAAATGTATTAATTTTACAATACGTTAATAAAGCTATTAGTATTATAAAATTTTAATGTAGAAAATCATATATAAAAAAAGAGTTATTCATAAATTAATAAATTATAATAAATTTATTAAGTTTACAAAGATTCATTGATAATCATAGACTTTTTAAGTTTACAATACATATATTGTAATGTATTAATTTACAATATATTATGTTTATATATATTTATTACAATATTAATTAGGTTAGTATTATAAACTTTTAACATTAAAATTTGTTTATTTAAAAAGTAGTTATTCATATTTTAAGTTTTAAGTTAAATACTTTTATAAATGAATTATTTAAAGTGGTTATTATTATCTTTTTATTTTTACTATATTTTTAGTTTGCAAAATATTGATTTACAATAAATTTATTAATTTTATAATATATTAAAAATTTATAATTCTAGACTTAGACTTAATATATTGTAATAAATCTATTTAAGCTTAATAGATTTTAGTGATAATATATTGTATCGTACATTGTAAACTTAATAAATTTATTGATAGTATATTGTGAAATTAAGATTTTTTTTAATATTAAACTTTCTTGATAATCAATTAAATTCTTATGTCAATTTCATAATCATTAAAAATACAAAAAGATCAAAGATGCACATTCCTAACATAGTATTAGTAAGGTTCCTGTGGTTTGGAGTGGAAGAGAAAAAGAGACTCAGCCTTGTGGCTTGGGAGAAGATTTGTAAGCCCAAAAAGATGGGGGGTCTGGGAATAAGGAGCATAAATAATACCAATAAAGCGCTCCTAGCAAAGCAATGTTGGAGAATCTTTGAAGATGAGAAAGAATGGAATATGATAATGAAAAGGAAATATCATCTTACTGATCTTGAAGGAATACTCCAAACTCAAAATGATATCCAGGGATCTTTTGTCTGGAATAGTATAAGTAAAGGCAAGAATCTCATAAGCAAAGGTGCTATTTGGAAGCTGGGTAATGGCAGAAAAATCCATTTTTGGAATGATAAATGGATGTTAGAGAAGCCTCTTATAGAGAAGGAAGAATGGGGGAATGCTATTCAAGAGTGTAAAGATACTATAAGAGAATTTGTTAGTGATTACTAGAAAAATGAAGAGTGGATAGACCTTGAGTTGAAGGATATCATATTTAAAGAAGTCAATAAATAGTTAAATAATTGGTTTATTAGAGAAAATGAGGTTGATAAACTTATTTGGGGTCTGACGACATTTGGAAAGTTCTCGGTTGCTTCTACTTCATTGCTTCTCCTCCCTAATGAGGCTCAGCCTTTGTGGGCGCAGGTATGGAATAAGGACCTTACCCCTAAAATTAACATGTTCATCTGGCTACTTGTATAGAACAAAATTCTCACATAGGACAACCTTTTGAGAAGAGGGTTTCAAATGCCAAATAGATGTGCCCTGTGTTGTCAAGAAGCTGAGAATTGCAATCATCTTATGATACACTGCTCTTTCACTAGAGAAGTGTGGGACACTACTATGTCTTCCCTTGAGCTCAATTGGGTGAAACCTAATTCTATCCAGGAGTTTTTCCAGCAGTGGCAGAGTCCTTTCAATGACAAAAATGCTAGGAATATCTAGAAAATTGTCTTTCCCCACTTTACTTGGCTTATCTGGAAGGAGAGGAATAATAGAATCTTTAGAGAGAAAAAGGTCCCTCCTTCTGTGGTTGCTAGTTCCGTAGCTAAAAGTATAATGGAAAACTATAGAAGTATGGGAAGGAAAGAAAGTAGTCTTTGGGATCCTCAACCTGAGAAGGACAATATTATCTCGTGGGAGAGAGTTAAGAAGAGCCAGAATCAGAATCATAGAGATAATGTTATGTGGACTGCTCCTCCCTATGGATGGTGTAAAGGGAACTTTGATGGCTCGGCGAAGGGAAATCCTGGAAGGGTTGGAGGTGGAGGGATTATAAGAGATATTGCTGGAAACTGTTTAGGAGCGATAGCTATCCCGCTAGGAATCCAAACTAGCCATGTGGCGGAGGCCGAAGATGCTCTTTATTTGGTCATGATGGCGAAAGATTTGGGATGCACGAAATTATGGCTGGAAGGGGATTCACTAAATATAATCAATGCTATAAAAGGGAAGTCTGACAGCTCTTGGACAATAGAACACATCATTAACAAAATAATTTTTTTAATGAATTCCTTTGAAGAAAGCCATGTCACTCACGTTTATCATGAAGGCAATAAACCGGTGAAAAGGTTGGCTAATGACGGTACCTTGTGTGATGTCACCCAAAAGTGGAGAGGGGAAGCGAATCTCAAGAGTGAGATTTCAAGTCTAATCAACTATGACATAATTAATCACCATGAAGGAAAAATCACTTAACTTAATGATGACAAGGACAAATCATTTACCAAGGAGGTTTGCTTGTAAGGTGAAGTGTGGGACCTTTACTCTGTAGATAATAAGGCATGGAAAATGGGTTATTATCGATAACCAAAAAAGCATTGTTAACTAGAGAAGTAAGGCGGAGATTTCTGGTAAGAAGCCAAACCAACACATGAAAAACCAAAAAATTATGGGAGGTGGTCTGAAGAGGGAGGAACCTTCTGACTGTGACAAATGGAGACAGGATATAAAAGTTTGGAAGAAGCTAAAGAAAGGGGGGGTTACTCAGTTTATGAAGAAACTTCACGGGCATGACAAAAAGATCACATCTTTGTTTGCGAAAGGCTGGAATAATGGTAAGGTGCTTCTTTGGGGAAAGTCCTTCACACTTACTATTTCTATCTTAGCTGATATTACTGGTTTACTTGTTGATGGTACCCATTTTCATAGAGGCAATCATAGGGTAGGAACTGAAGCCTTTTCTATTTTTCCCAAAACTGATGATGAGAAAGCCCTTATGACTAAGGGGAAAAGTGACTATGTGGATATTACTAATATTGATGAATTCTGGGCTAAAATTTTGAAGGCCATGATAGAATATTTTACTCTGGATGGGCGGTATTCCAAAATCTACAATTTCTATTTTGTGTTTGCTAACCACTTCAGGCATAAAGGGAGAATTTCTTTCCCTTACTATCTTTTGAGTTCTCTGAATAGCAGCATTATAGGACACAGGAAAAAGGCCTCTAACCTTGTGCTGCATGAGGGCTTGATCCTTCTTATTTCTGAGCACATTAGGGACAACATTCCAGATCCTATCCCTAAAAGGATCACGGGAAAAAGAAAGGTGAAGATTGAGGAGGAGATAGAACCTGATACTAGTAAGAAGAGAAAGAAAAATAAGGGAAAACCTCCTATTGCTACTGGTGACAAAGATATTAGAGAGGAGGAGTTGGAGAATAAACATCAAACTAGAGGAAAGGGTATTCTTGAGGAAGACAATGAGAAGGATTCCGAGGAAGAAGAGATAAACAATGAGAAAGAGGAAGAGAATGGAAAAGATCAGGAAGAGGAAATGAATGATTGGCTGGATGAGGGGAATGATGATAAAGAGGAGATTAGCCATGAAGATGGAGAAGAAAAGGAGGAAGTGGATGAGGAAGAGGAAGGAACCTAGGTTTACTCTTCTGATGAAGTAATGAAAGATTCCCTTGATTATAATGAGGGTGTTGAGAAAGAGGATGAAGACACTCAATCCATGGAGGCTGATATTTCTTCTCAGAATACCCCTGTGGAAGAAAAAATGATCAACGTTATGCCAGATATGGGGGATGGTAAAACCAAAGAGGAGGAAAATAAAGATGAAGAAGGTTTTTCTGAGGAAATTATGGGTGGACAAGAGAATGATGGTAAGGAGGCTGGTAATACTCCTTCTGCTAGTGATACTAGTGAGGACACCTCGAAAAGAGGGAAGGATGGTAAGGATGAGACGTCCATGCTGGAGATCATCAACAATAAAGAGGAACCTATTGGCCTTCAGAGGGAAGATTTTATGCAGAAGGAGAAGAACAATATGGAGATTTAGGATAAGAACAAGGACTGGAAAAAGGAAATGTAGGAAATGAAAATCCACATCCAGGATATGGAAAAAACTATGCAAAACATGAATACTAAGCTGGGAAAAATGGAAAGTAAGGTTTTTGATAAGGTTGAAAATAAAAATACTATTGAGGATGGAACTACTGAGATGAGTAAGAAGGTTAAAGACAAGATGAAAGAAGTTGAAACCAAAATCAACAACCATGACAGTATGATAAAAGGTGTTATGAACCACATCAACGAGGGTTTGAAGGTGACCATTATGAATCTGAAGATGTTGCATAACTACCTGGAAAGGAACATGCTGGAAAGAACCACTATCACCATCGATGAGGATGCTGACAACATTGGGCCGGGGACAAGAACTAGGGCACACCCACAGAAAGGTCCCTGAAAAACCTAAGGAGGTGAAGGAGCTGCAAGAAACTATCCAAAAGATGGAAGACCTCCAGAAGAAGGCTGAGGAGATGATAATAGTTAATTAACTTGTTCTTGTTGGTAGTTGTTTTGTTGTTGGTTTTTTCTTTAGTTTCTACTTTTGAACTGTTTGGCTGGTGGTCCCTGCTATTGTTTTCTAGTAGGTGTTTCATTTTGTTAACTTTAATGCTCTATCTTTATGTTGTTTTGTACTCTAGTTTCGGGTCCATGTAAAACCTGCTTTTACCTTAATAAAAAACATAGTATTAGTAAATACAAAAAAAATATACATACTCTAAATCAACTCTTTCTCTTTCTAGATGATTACTTATCTCTTGATTATACTTAATAAGATCATTAATGTCTTAGAGCTTATTCTAAGTGCTTGATCCAAAATATTTAGCATACAAGACAATTGTTAATGATTGGAAGATATTGAAGGGTAAACTTTGAAGGAGGGAGGAGTTTTTCATATGGAAGATGGGTCATAATCATAGTTCTACCTACATGACAATTCTTCCCATATTGTCCAATTCAAGGTGAGAGATATTGTACCATTAAGGTTTGAGATAAGCAAATGCATAATACAAGACTTTGTTAGCTTTAAAAAAAATCAATGACAAGATATAAATATGTATAGATAACAAAATTAAAATTGAAAGGGTAAACAAGTAAGGTATGCACTTTTCTCTTCAATACCAATATAGGAGCACAAGAAACATACAATATGCTTCAAAAATTGCCCCTTATTGTTTGTAAAAGTTCTTTTATAGCTCTAAATGTTGTACAAAAAGTGTCACACCAACTAACGAGAACACTGAATATAAGAAAATTGCAACCTAGCTATACTTACATTCCTATGTGAATGGACCTCTAGATCTGAAAAGAATAACAATACTTGAATCCACAAGATCTTTCTCAAATGTTGCAAGACATAAAGGATGTAAATGGAAAGAGAAAAAGGTAAAAGTTATTGTCAATTGTTTTCCAAAATTTCACAACATCTGAAAGGAAGATATAGAACACCTTAAAGTATTATGTTGGAGCAAGCTACTCTTATACAAATATTTTTGAAACATATAAATTGATGTTGGATTTACAAAAGATACAATAATTCCAAATTGGAATCAAATGAATGCAAACAACTATGATGTATGGTATTCCAATCACGCTACCAATTTAGATATCAGTTCTAAAGTAGATTATGGTTTTGGGTCTATTTTTTAAATATGGCATAAAATGCAAAAATGTTGGCAATTTGTTGCAATGTAGCCCATGGTGGCCAAATAATGAATTTGGAAGTAATTATGCAAGGTGAGAGTTTAAAAAGTATCATAAGGACATATCAAGGCTATTAGAATAGTTTTCAAGTCATTTTTGGGTCATTTGGGGAAAAAGAGGAAAAGTTTCAAAATGTTGACAAAAATTGTCAAATTGCAAAACAAGTTACAGAGTGGACAAAATGAGAATATGAAGAGTCATTAAGTTGCTCAAGAGGTATTTGAAGAGGTTATAGAGAGTTTATAAGTCATTTTTTGGTCGATATTAGGTGAGTGGTCAGTTCTAGAGGGGAGTTTGTGAAAGATCATTCAAGAAACCCTCTGATTGTCATGTTTTTGGAGGGTTTGTAACTATTGCAGAGCTATTTGTGCTCATATATGATGTAATTTCAATGTGTAATTATTTTTAAAAGATAGGCTCATGAAATAAATTTCATTTGAATCCTTTTGCATTCATTTTTATGGAGTTTTGTGCAAGAAATAATGAGTTTCATGCTGGCAAGTATAAACCCTTGCTAGGGTAATCAAAGAAGTTTTAAAATTGTGTTTCTCCTAATCTACCTGGTGGAATGACCCAATAATTGGTGAAATGATTTTTTTGAAGATACTAAAGTGGCAAATCAGTTTGTGAAGTTTTTCTCATGTTTTATGGATGCCCCAAGACTATATTTTTCATTGTTGACTGTTAAGGACATGAACAATCACATTGCATCAAGTTGTACGGACATGTACGACATTTTATTGCTATGAAACCATTGGGATTTTATGGATACATGAACTAACTTTAGTTTTATTCAAGTTTCATTGATTTTCATGGATAAATGAGTAAGTTATGATCATTTTTGTGACAAAAACCTGTTCAGAAAATGAATTCCAAAATTAGGAGTTAGAAAACATAGTGGTACAGAAATATACAAGCTAGTATAACCTTGTAACTTGGTGAGTAGAAAGATAATGATATTAACAAAAAAAATTATTTTTTCTAGAAAAATTGGTTGTGAGGTTTAAGGGGTCAAACAATTCAATTTCCAAAAATTGTCCTATCATTTCTCGTGTGAGATCCTATTATTGCTGTGACAAGAAGATTGCAGGAAATACATAGTTGTGTGTGTGCCTTCTTCCAATCATTAATCACTTTGAGTTGAGAACTAACTTCCATACATCACCTCCTTTCTCTGCATCAAGACAATAACAAAGATGACATGAACACACGTGACATAATAGCCATGAATGAATGGGAACTACTTTCACAAATGGAACTTGTAGAAAATGCCAACCTAGATGAACTTGAACTGATTGAAAAGAGTGAATTTGATAACAAATCTAAGATGGGACCAAGTGCAATACTATAATATTTACATGACACTACACCACAATTCATAATCATGAAAAATATGTACACATGAAGGAAGAGAATTTATCAATTACCCTTAATGTTCCCAATTATACATTATCACTGAAGTGAAAACTAGCGCTTTGAATAATTACAAACCACAACAAGGGCCACTTAGACAAACAATTTTGCATGATCGTTCAAGGAACTACTGGAATAGGAAAATCAAAATTTAATTAGTTATATAAGGAATGTTCTCCAGGGAATGACAACTCAACAAAATAACCTGATACTTACACTGGCACCTACCAAAATTGTTGAATTTAACTTGCACACATCAAAAATACATTTGAAACTCAGGATTCCCATATGAGAAATGCAACCATTATAGTGACAAACACTAACAACATTGCAAGAAGACACTTGCACACAAGGTACATCCTTATTGATGAGATGAGTTCTATAGGACCAAAACTACTAAGTTAAAAATAGATGATAAACTATGCAAGGCCTTTCCCTATTGAAAACATATCTGCTTTGGTGGAGTAACCATAATTCTAATTAAGAACCTTGCACAATTGCCACCTATAATGGATAAACCTATCTACATGTCACATTTGAATGCCATATATTGTGGAACCAATTTACAACAGTTGACACCTTGCAAATAATGTTTCGTAAACAAGCAAAACTCCAATGCAAACAAAGTTTTGTGAAGAACTACACAATAGAAAAATGCAGCCCAAACAAAAGAAGATTGACAACTATAAATGAATCATATAAAACAAATAACTTAAATGAACAATTTAATTATTCAGTACATTGGTTTGCTACTAATGATTTAGTAATGTTGGACAATATAAAATTGCTAAAACAATTGAATCATGCAATTGCAACGAGCATTCCAACAAGTACTAGAAGAAAAACAAATCTTGAAGCTAATGACGAACAACTTGAGAAACAAGTGCTACTATGCAAAGGTCAACAAATCATGCTCACAACCAACAATGGACACAAGTAGGATTGTAAATGGAGCTCTTGGCAAAGTTATTGACATTGTTTACAATGCTAGCTCTAGACCACTAGATGCCCCTTCATACATAATAGCATGGAACGATGCCTATAGAAGGCCACTGTGGAATCAAGATGACCCAAAATACTTGTCAATAGTACTTGTATCACTAGGTAACCATATACAAATCCCACTCATAATGACATGCATTATTACTATATAGAAACCCCAAAGTCTAACACTACACAGAGAAACAATTGATATTGGAAAAATAGAAAAATAAGGATTGACATTTATAGTTATATCTAGAGCCAAGTGATTAAGTGGTCTCCACATTGAACTAGCATTCTCCTTCAAGAGATACTCTAAAATGAAAAACAATCCATAGACAATTGTAAGGAAAAACAAGGAAGTTCAATTACAACAACTATCTCTCTAAAAAAGCTATGAAACTGTGAGCCCAATCTCTTTCACACTCCCTAGAATTAACCACAATGCATGATTTCCAAATTTACACATTTTACACTTTTCAAGAAGCACTGAACTACAAGAGGACAATATTAAGGGTTTATAGGTTTACATTCTTGCAGGCAGAATTCATGTACGAGAACTCAAAATTAGTGATGACCATTGGTTGCACTAAATTCCTCATTTGAACTATTTTGGATTAAATATTTTTTTTTACAAAATGTTCAAATAAATGCAACACATAAATTAAAAACCCCCTACCTTTCCATGTAAAGATACCATAAAAGATCATCTTCAAGAGCACAATATTAAGAACAATGTAAGCATGACAACCAATAGAAAATATGTTTCAATTAATCAATTTTGACATTGTAAATATACTAACATTCATCCATATTTAGTTATATGCCACATTTCCAAATATATTTACATTCATTCATATTTAGATTTCCATATTCTTCAACATATGATTTTTATTATGACACCTTCTTTTGGTACAAGCCCTAATTATTATTAATTTCATTCCTTCCTCACTACATCAAACAAGTGCAATGTAAGAATGTTCTTTATATATCTATCAATGTGCTCATTGATCCTTAGACCCGTAGACCAGTTATTAATTAAATATATAGAATCCCATAAACAAAATTTAATTTCTCCTACATATTATTAATATATTTATCCCTGTAACCTCCCTAAATTTGCTGATCTTGTCCCTCATGGGGGATTTTTTATATTAATTATCTACCTATTTTCTGTTTTTCTCTTCCTTTATTTCGGACTCTGAAAAGTAGTAATATTGACCCCACCCATGATGTCCAAATCATACGGTCCTGTCCGCATAATCAATATTTTTTTGAAAAAATCAATCTACGTGATCGGATGAAATAGGCTAAAGCTTCTGGAATGCCCCCTCTCCATTCAACTATAATTGCACAAATCCATTTTTTATTAAACTAGACCCCAAATGATTTACTATAATTACCAATAGTAGCCTGAAATTATATGTCATGTCATGTTGCCAGCACAAAATCTGTTGGGTACAAGAGAAACCAGTTTGTTCTCCATTATATGTCAGTACAAAGCTAAAGTGTGACATTCATGGTGAGGTAGGCCAAAAATGGCCCACCTTATTAAATTTAGTGGTGTAATCTTGCTGTTTGTAGTAATGACTGAATAGTAAATCCTCTAATTTGCAGCGGTGAATTTTCACCTATGTTGGTTTGATTTATTGAAGTGGGTCTAAAATGAGGATTCTGCACATTAGTTGTTGTAATCACTTAATTCGATGCTCTGAAGAAATGAGCCTGCCTCGTTGAATGTAGAGCCTGCCTGTGAAAAATATCTGATTTTGTGTTCAGTAAAGTACTAATCTACATAGGTGTCCAGCTAATTTGTTCATTCATGTATAGTGTGTTGAAGAAGCTTTTTGCATACAAGTAGGAAAAAATTGAAACTTGCTTTTATTCGGAAAATTCAGGTAGTCACAAACAGAATAGTAGACTAGTTGGTGGAATTTCAGATGTTTGATTGTTCTGAGCTAGAGCTCGAGAAGTTTTATATCTAGCGGTATATGAGGGCAAAAAAGCTCTGGTTCTGTGCACATGGATGACCTTGCTGAGGGAAGGTTTTTTCAATGACATTAAGATTGTTAAAAAATTTCAATTATGATACATGTAACAAAATTTCTTATAGTGGGTGGGGAAAACCAAATTTTCTTTTCCAACTTATGAAAAATTGAGTATCAATTTGATTAGTTGTGGTAGGATTTGATGGGGAACTGACTCTTGAAGGTATTTAAGTTGAAGAGTAAGTTTGTCTATATGTAGGTTAGCTACGGAGAAGGTATGTAAGTTGAAGAGTAAGTTTGTCTATATGTGTTTCAGAGGCCCTGGTAGAGAGAATAGACCCAGGTTTTGCTTGTGCAGAATACATTAAAGAAGCGTAAAAGTGGGTTAACAATATGAAAGGAAAATTACTGTTTTGGTTGTTCCGATCCTAAGGGTTTTGGGCATCTTTGATGGGTTTCATGTATTCTCAATTCTGCTACCATCAGAATGGGAACCTGTCATTCTAATTGAAGGTTGAGCTTGTTAATCGAATTTGGTTCTTGGACATCCAGTAATACTACTGCTTCATCTTTCCTCCGGATTATTACAGTACCAAGGGTACCTCTATTGTTATGTATTAGCTCGCTCTAGTTTAGCTATCTTGGCATCTTGGTTCTTCCAAATTACTGTCAAAACACATCTATTTTGGCTTCTGTATTTTTCTCAATTGAAATCAATGACAATAATCTGCAAGTTATCAAGACACAAGAATCTTGTTTATCTTCTGAAACAAACGCCTACAGTAATGTCAACGGATCATTTTCAGCCTCCCCGAATTATCATTCATCCAGTCTTGGTTTTGGCTGTTGCATCCCTTGTGTGCAGCTTTACTCCAGCATCCACTTATTCTTCTGCCCCTCTGAATTGTTCTGATACTACTAGTGCGTGTGAGTCCCTTATTGCTTACAAGTTACAGTCCACTGATACATTGTCAAAAGTTCAGTCCCTGTTTGATGTTACTTTGGCAGAACTGACATTTGATCAAAACTCAGCTGTTAAAGCTCAGTATGTGTTTGTAAACAAGAGTTGTAGCTGCTTCCAAACTAAGAAACAATATCTGACTACAACTACATATACTGTCACAAATAATGATGGGTATTTGGCACCAATGGTGGAGAGTGCTTATGAAGGTCTTGCACAGTTGCCCAATGCTTCTAGAATTGCACATATGGGAGCGGTGGTGACAGTGTATCTCCTTTGTGGCTGCTCGAGGGATACCTCAAACTATCTCCTGAGTTATGTGCTACAAGATATTGATACTCTTTCATCAATTGCCAGTAGATTTGGGGTCAGCATGAAAGATATCGAAACGGTGAACAATATCACAGACCCAAATGTCCTTTCAACTGGAAAGGTTTATTACATACCGTTGAATTCAGGTGAGAAAGTATGCTATTTGAAATCCTTCGTTTTTTGTGGTTTTTTTAAACATAAAAAATTCATTGCTTTTGTTCTCTGTTTATCTTGTATGCTTGCAAAATCTCTTCTGCAAACGAGAACCTTAGGCACCACTCCTAACAAAGACAGAATCTCAGTTTTATCCTTTTACCCATATCTGCTATACATACCTTGTCGTAGGAAGTAGGAAACTGAAAGGTATTGGTTCGTCTAGAGCCTCCATGTTTAACTTTGTCAGGAATAATGCTGAGCAGTCTGCATAAACCATTCTTGTAAACGAGAATTTCTTCCAAGTACTCGCTACTTTTTCCATTCATATCACTTATGTTCCCTCCAGAACTATTTTCTTAGATGCCTTTGCACGTTCCTTGACGTGATTGTTTTCTCAACTATATTTATTTTGAAGAATTTCATCATCTTATCCACTGAATGTCTGTACTGACACCTGAACCTGTTCCGATTTTGTGGAGACTCAATTTAAATGTAACCATTAGATCACCGTTCTCTGGGCAAACTAAAGTTAAAAGCAATGTATTTTTTAAAAAATTTAATGAAATACATTCAGGATCAAGCATGTATAGGGGTCATCATGACATATTTAACTAAAATAAAGAGATCATAAGATTATTTCTTTTAGACTCAATCAATTACATGACTAAATTTGTAATTTGTAGAACGAAAACCATGTCTCTTTTTGGAGAATTCTCCGACAATGCTTCATCTCCAAGCCATGAAAAATATGAATTTCCATGCACATATGTTGTTCCTTATATAAGTCACCTTAATTCTATATAGATCCTGTTGCCCTAAAATGTGATCAATTTGATGCCCACAAGTTGACTTCACTAACTCTGATTTAGGTCTCAAGTCACCTGTGCAACTAAGGCTTATGTAAGTAGTGTACAGTTACTCATAAGAAGCTTCTTCTATAAAGTTTCCTGAAAATATGCAACAAATTTGAGAAGCCAAAGAATGATAAGGTGAAGAGTTATATATAGAATGTAAAAGGTTTCCTTATTCTTTCTAAATGAGTTTAAGACATTTTTAAGAAATTCTATTTTGGATGCTGTTTGTGTAGTTATGCATTTGCTACTCCACTGGTTAAGCTTACTTATTCCATTTGCTTGAGTTGAGTTGTGCTTGTCCTTTTTTGAGTGTGAGGTGTCATCCTCTTTCTTTTTTGAAGAGTGAGGTGTAACTTCATTCCTTGGGAGTTACAATTCTTGGAGGGTGAGTTGTCATCCTCTTCTCCTCAAATTTTTAATAAATGCAACTCAATTTCATTTATTCTACACACTTATATGAATGAAATAGCTGGATTTTGTTCATTGCATGTTGTAATTACTTCTTTTGCATGTATGTCATTTCTTTGACAAAATAGGTTATTGTAAATAGCTTTAGGCATTTGTTCCTCGGACAGAAATTTTATGCTATTATCTGAAATCTTACAGACACCCTTGAGCCCCATTAATGACATGTAGATTACTTTTGAGACATAGGTGGCCCTAAGTGGTGCATGATAATTCTTTTGATGCCTAAGGAGAGTTTATTACGGCTGAAATTATCATTTAATCTTTATTCCAAAGTAAAATTTCCAATGATGGCTTGAGAAACTTGTGCTATTCATATTGCAGCTCCCATACCAAAATTAAAGAAGTTGGAAGAGAATTTTGTACTACTTTTATCCAGTTAAGCATACATTGTTAGCTTAATATTCTGGCGCTGATTGGAAAATATTTCCAAGTTATGTTATAAAATAATTTGTAATAGTTATGTTTTGTAGATACTGTTGCTTTTTAAAAAATACAAAAAGTCCATAGTCCATCTGTGGCAATATTGAAAGACTCCGTCAAATTCATAAAGGCTAGTATTTACTAAGCTCAAATATAGAAGATTGACACTTAGTTGGCAGTTCTTAATGAATCCAAATGAGACTAGCTTTGTAGGATTTACTAAGCTCAAATATATAAGATTGACATTTAGCTGGCAGTTCCTGATAAATCCAAATGGAACTATGACTTCTTAAGCAAAGGGATGCCTTTGTCTTTGATATTTCTCTTGTGGTGAATTTATAGTAGAGCTTGGGTGATGATACATTGATTGCGAGACTGTGTAAATTCGTTTATAGTAGTTATCAGCGATCGTGCTTTCTTTTATATCTCTTTTATTTCTTTTGTTTGCAATTGACTTGATGTTGTCACACAATACGTGGTTTTCTTTTATCTAGTCAATCTTCTAATCTCCTTGAACACAATGAAGATTATTGGCCCTATAGCTTATGTTGTCTCTACCAAAGATTGGAGGTCAATCTAAGTGCTCAATTCTGCTATTGTGCTATGAGCTGGTTTTTTTCAGCTTTTAGACATGATGTTTATTGGCTATTGCTGATTCTATACTGATTATGCTAACAGTGAGATGACAGTCCTTGCAAGCATTTTGTTCTTCAAATTCGCCAACTTTACATCTTAGTAGTTATAATCAAAATTCTAATGTAGTGCATTTTCTTATTTCTGGCAAAAGAAAACTTACAATGGTCTAAGTAGATTCTCCAAAGGCAATTCCAGTGACACTACTAAACCCATTTCCATGGTCTGTGGTACTTTCAAACACTTCCTTGAGGCTTGCAGCATCTCCAAGGTCATCAATTTATATCCATTGGATGCTGCACACACTTTTTTATATGCATTAGAGAATCTGGGTAGATCGCACGTGGCACCATCAAAGCACACACTGAACATTATGCAGTCTTCATCAATAGCTTTGTTAAGATTTCAAACACATACAAGGGAAACCAATAAGGTCCACTTTCAATATGTGCTACCTTTGAGCACTGAATGTGTTGCAGCATTCATCTTTGAAAGGGCAGCTTCATCTGTTACATCCAACACAGTTTGTCTCAATCTTTAGAAGGTGAAGAGTTTTGTGGAAGATAAATTGTTTCAAGTTCTCAACTTCCATAATGCGTCTTTATCATTCATGTTTTTGACGATATTGTGTATATGCTGGTATTATCAGATTTCATCACTCAATCATAGCATAGATGAAGCTTGGAGGAAATAGACAGCCATATATCTCTCTTGAGGATGTACCATGTACAGAACTCACATTTTAATTATGTTGCAGTTCTATTATCTTTCCTGCAAGTCATTCTTTGATTGGTATTCAACATCTCTGAACCATTGTTAATATTTCTTCCACACATATAACACATCTAGCTCCACATAGTTTAGACTCTAGAGTGTTGTGAGTTGTCACCTTGGATACTCCATGGGATCCAGATCATATGGTGTTTGATACTGGCCAATCCAGTTTATTACCATGTTCCTTTGCTAGATTTTTCATTCTAAATCAGAGATACCTCTACCATCGGGTAGTTTATGATTGTATTTCAATTTAACCGACTAACCATGAAATGCCTTCAACATCCAGGAGTTTCTGAATGTATTTATAAATGTAATTAGGTAGGTGTCATACCTCAATATTTGTTGAACTTGCATCCTTAATTCTTAAATTGCAACTCTGATAATAATTGTCTTTATGCCTCAATGAATCTGCATGCTTCCAAGACATAAGGATCTTTATAAAAATATTATTGTCAAGTATTTGTGGCATATTTCCTATTATATCGCTCTTTTGCAAGTTATTTCATTACATTGTTGGTGTTTCTGTAGGACGATGAGGAGATCATATTATGTCTCATGTTTTCTTAAACTTGAATTTGATTTATCTTGAAGGGAAGCATCAACCAAGTACAAGATGTTCCCTTAAAGTTTCTTTATGCAATTAATATTTGTGCTCCCCAAGGTCATCTAGCCAAAGCCTCTTAGGTTAGGAACTTAGGACACTATACAGGGGCATCATTAAATCTTGTACCAGTATCTTCACAGTTATCAGCAAGGGTGTTGGCTCCTCATATAAGCTATAGATTAGACCTAGCTTACCCATTCTGGCTGTTAGTATCCTTGGATCTATATTATTTGGTGACAAGTCTTCTCTCTCAGATAGTTTTCTTGCTTATAGAATTATTTATAGTCATCTTGGTGGTCTCACGAGATTCCTCTTTGAACAAACTAGGATTTCTGCACTCTAGGTTAATCCCTCATTTTTGTTCGTCAGAATGATTTTTTGTATTTGTTTTACTTATAGTTATCTTTAAGGTTGTAGCTCCTTTGGAGCCTTTTTGAATCCCCTCTTTCTATTATCTCTATTAGTATCTTTGAATCCCCATCTTACCTATCTTGGACACTTGTTGACATTTATTTTATTTTATTTCTTTCCTTCCTTACAAGAACTTCCCTCAAGGCTTCTTCGATCAAATTCTAATGTCTTAGGGATTTTATCTTCCTAGTCTAAATTTTAGTTCTCTTCAGAACTCCGCCATAAATCCTTGGAATGATTCTTTAACAAATCTACATCAAGTGTGAATATTTTTAGTTAACCTACTTAATCACTTGTAATTTTTTGGTTTAAATGTTCAAAATCTAATTCTTGTCAATTGCAAAAATCCATTTAGCTTGGGGGATAGGATTAGCTAGGTTAACCTTAGTATAGGCTCATACATTGGTAGATAAATAATGTTCCCATGTAACATTACATATGTTCCAATTTCTTCTAGCAAGAGATTGAGAATCTCGTTACAAAATCATGGGAGAAGCTAATAAAATCGTACCAATAGAGCAAATTTTGAAGGTAATTACTCTTCTAAAGTGAACATTGCATATCCATGGCCTTAAGTATATTCCCATAAAATGTAGTCTCCATGAAGAATCTCCTCTCTTATTTGTAAATTTTTAGAAGGTTGTGTGAAAAAGGCCTTTTCCTCCATAGAGGATCTCTAGCCTCGGGCAAGTATTTTACATTAAACTCTTTCTTTAAGTCTTACACCCCATGCCATTCTCCTAGACATTTACCTATAAGGGTATGGTCAAATAGATCTTGAGTGGGTTTTCCTAAACTTCATTTGGAATTTGAACAACAGGGACCTCTTTGAATGTTTTTATTGTAACATCTACAATCAAAATATGATGTCCTAGTTCTTCTTTGAGATTTCTTCTACTTCCTTTTTATCCCCATCTTGTGTGTAATGTCCCCACATAAAAAAATAAAGTAATAAAATAAACAAATTTAGCACTAAAATTCTAAAAGGGAAGGTACCTGCATTTTCATTAAGGAGTGATTAAGCTATAACAAACTAAAATTAAATTAAAGTTTAATATTATCAAAAGTCAAGGACCATTATGAAGAGTTGTGTCTATAAGGAAAATAAGGTACATAAGAGAAATCAGAAGGGAGAAGGAATCACCATTGTGAATACATTTTTTATATTTGAATTATTACTCCTTGTGGAGTGTGGAATGTGGTTCAACAGCCTGAGGATGAAGCCCGCAAGGTCTTAAATCTGAGGACAAAACCCCCCTGATTTCTAATCCTGAGTTAGTGGGCGGAAATCCCTGATTCAGGCTAATTTGGAGACAATTCAAAGACATTTTAGTGAAGATAGATCACTGCAGAATTGGGATAATTCAGAGCAGTCAAAAAGGATAAATTCTCTCTTCTCCGAAACATATTCTAAATATAATATATAAATTAATACAAACTGCTAAAACCACATTTTCTGAAGTTGATATCATATTTATAATTAATCGGGCTGCTATAATTGTGAGTTGGATTTTATTATTTAAAGAAAAATAAGTAAAATTTAAAAGGGGACATTATATTGTGGAGATCTGTCTTTCTTGATCTCATTCCTCTCCTTGAGCTTTACTTCTCGATCTTCTTGCTGTTAGGGGTTCGATCCTTGACTTCTTTCACTGAGTCTTCCACAAATATGTTGAAATTATTTTTGGCTAGACTATCTGTTTTCTCTAGATCATTCACGTTCTACCATAATATATTTCCATATCATCTTTGATCATGTATGTTGTGTTGAATTTTATCTCTTTCTTGAATCTATTCTCCAATCATGTTCCTTCTCTTCTATACCCTCCTTGCATATTCACCGAATTAGTTATTTTACAATATTAATCTCTCAAAAAAAATGAAGCTAAGTCAAGTTATTATATAATATAATTTATGATTCTTGTATATTTTGGTAAGTATCATTAGTATTTCAGTATGTTTGTAAGGAATTACTTATGTTTTTAAAGAATTCTGCCAATATGCACATTGTTTTTCACAAAATTGCGTAGCTATTCGGAACATGGAATTTGCTTGGCCTTGCTGCAAAAGGTCTGAACTAAACTGATTATTGTATTTGCTTCTTGCTAAATGGTTCATTTTCCTATATACATTTGTAGCCTATTTACTAGCCTTGGCTTTTTATGATGTAGATTTGTTACTATTTGAAATAATTCATTTTCTATTTTGTGGTTTTTATTTTCTTCATCCTTTCCAAGAGGCAATCAGCGCATCACTAACAGACATTTTTCTTGGGTTTACTCATCCAAAAAGTCCAACTCAATCTTAATAGCAGTAGTTGTATTCAAATGGTTGCAGTCCCATGCAGTGGGCTTCAGGATTTAAAATCATGGAAAGACAAGTCCCATGAAATGAAACATATGCTATAGAATTAATGGGAATCTTATCCTAGAAAACAGGAGCCCCTACATTTTTTCCCTCAGACTTTCATGGCTGCATGTGGGGTGGGGCTAGAAGAGGATAGAAGTTTTCCCCTCTAGCTTAGGGGTTTTGGGATCCATGTGGCATCATTAGAAGGCATCTGAATTTTTTGGATTCTAGCAAGTGGATTTTAGGGGAAAGCTTTCCTTTTCAGTATTGCGATTTTTAATATATGTGACCACTGGTTTCCTAAATATTCTCAGCTGAAATTTTTAACATTAGCTGTTTCTATTAAAACTATGAAACTCTCTGACTGTTAAAGGATTCAAATTATCGCAGCAGCCCTTGCTGAATGTTTTTTGGCAGTCCCTCTCCATGTGATCATGGCATAATTGCACTATCTTAAGTATCAGAGATACTATTTTTTGAGATAATGTCAAGTAAATTTATATACTCTTTTAGTAGTTGCAAAATTAGGTATTTATAGGATGTTGTGGCCAAAGATGTCTTCTGAATGCTTATGTTTAATTTGCTCTTTATCCGCAGTTCCTGGAGTACCATACCATAAAGAAGAAATTTCTCCGACACCCTCTCCAGTTGCAGCTCCATTGAAAGGTTTGTTTTATTATTTCTGAATTTTATTCTTTCAAAAGTGTCATTTAGAAATTTACCTTTTTAAATAGCAAGACTTGGGAGTCAAATTGTTACTGAATTGATTAATACCATATTGTTCCATATGGGCTATGCCTAGAAGAATCATTTTTGTCTAGGTGTGAGAAAGCCATAATTGTCGACTATTTCTAGAGTTAGTATTTTTCTATTTATAGGTTCATTCAATGTGGAAATATCTGATAGCTTGGAGGAAACCAAACCATAAGTAAGCTGAAAAGATGCAAATCTTATAATTGTGTATAGAGTATTTTATAGCTATATATTTGATATCTAAATACTATTTGAGTTACAATAATAAAATTTAACATAATAAGGTAAAGGGGAAATTAAGTACCCAATTAAGTCAAATTTAGTAACATGACCCAGATAGTCACTTGGAAAACACAAGGGAAGTGAGAGGCTTACACATATGCAAGACACAATGTAAACGCATCAATCATGATCATCAACACTAAGGAGAACCAATGCATTACTATCTCAATGAGTCACTTCTCAAAACTATACAAGGTGTTAGATTCTAGATTGCAAACAAGGGAGTGTCATCATATGTGCTCGAGAGGATGCACCATACGGAATTGATCATTCTCTCATAGGGACGAGAATGGCGATCGTGCAAGAACCAGCGTCACATGAGTGGGCATGTCTCTTTGGACAAGTCCCTATGCGCTCCATGTGCAGACATGCCTTCCCAAGACACCCATAGCCTCATACTAGTGCTCATGGCGTGCTTGGGGAACCAATTATCTTATTAGTGACTGCCCCATTAATTTTTTTATGTTTTCACTTGTTAAGGAGACATAACACATTGTGATTAAACCTACAAGCCACTTGGGGCTGGGGATACCTTGGAAGCCACTCCTTAAACTCACTTTAGGACCTAACCCTTGGCTCATGCCAAAATCAAATGCAACATCTCATAAACATCAATTATCCTATTTTACGATGCCATTTCCAACATACACATGGCACACTTGATTGGTCACAAAACCAAGAGAATGGATCCAAAATGATCCCATAATGAAACTACCATATATAATAATTAATATCAATATTCCACATAATATTATCACGTTGAAAACACCAAATTCCACTTTTTTATGAAATGCCAAAATTGGGCCAAAACTAGTCATGGAGGCCATCCACCATTGATGGACCTCCAAAAAGCTCAAAATTTCAATCTCAACAAATAAAAAGTTCCAGGAAAAACCCATAAGTTCCCTATTACACAACCCCAAAAAGCATTCAAATCCACATTTCACCCACACCTAAAAATTTGAGCAGCATATCCCCATATAGATCCACATTTTTCAGAGGACAAACATAGAAAACCAAATCTTCTTCAAATCAAACTCTACAAATGGAAAAGATGTTTTAAATCACGCCACAAATCATTTGCAACTCACAAATCTATTTCAAATGAGAAACAATTGAGAATTCAAGATTTCCTACCTCAAACTTGGAGAAAACTTTAAATTGAAAGAGAAACCCACACACACAAAGAGAAGATGCTGAATCCGGACAATTAGTAGAATTTCCCAAAACAATACCCACAAAAATCTTTCCATTGAATCTCCCAATCTTGTCAAATCAATTTCCAACATGGAGGGTTTTTTGGAGCAAAAATGAGGAAGAAAAGACGTGTCTAATAAATGAGTCCTAATTTCAGATTAAAAAAGGCACTTTTTGAAAGCCAATAAAATAATATTAAAACCCCACTTAAGACCCATTTATAAAATATAATTCCAAAAATCCCCAAATAATAAATCATCCAATTCTCATTAAATCAAATACACATAAGGCATATTTGCCAAATAAATATTAAATTTCCACTATAATAATTTAATATCATTAATATAATTAACTTAATGACAACAATTTACAAGCTACCAACTATGCACAAACACTTGGTACTAGTCTTTCACAATTATGCATGAGGGTAACTAGACATTACCTGAATGGTAATTGGAGGTATAATATGTATGCAACATGGGAATATCGTCAAAATTAGGAATGACGGCTAGGTTGGGTAATATGAATGGCCAATGTGCTAACACTTGTAACCATCGTTAAGGATATGGGCACCCTTAGACCTGTGGAGCTAGGTGGAGTTGATGCCCAATACCTACATTATTGAACAAACATTACGAGTCTCATTCATGTATAAAATAGCCAAAGTGCATAAATATAAACATTCCCATAATTGGGGTCACACAATAACATGGTTAGTAACATAATCTCTCATCAAATCAATATAACATCATCAATGCATCATCAGGTAACCACATCAAAACTCAGTATAACCAAAGTATCATCATGATATAATCCAAACATCATCATATAGCATCATGTTACATCATCATAGAGTTATCATGCATATATGATCATCACTAAACTAAAAGTATAACATATTATCCACATCACTAGTGATATCAATGTGATTGAAAGAATATAACTATAATCAGGTGCATCACATGAATGGCAATACACAAGAATAATATACAAACAGTCACAAATTTTGCATATACAGAGTCTAACTTGGATCAAAATTACCAATGACAAAATTCAAGCATGAGAGGCACTACAAGTTTTTGTTTGCTTTATATTAGTAGTGTTATTTTCTTAGTTCATTTGATTATCCTTGTCTTTCCATCCAAGATTAATTTGTCAAAATTTAAAATCCCTCTGCATGTATTTGCATCTATATCTGCTAGTCTAATTCAATTGTGTACTTATCTATGTTTTCTTGAGTTTCTAGTATGGGGACCATAGGGGACAAGGGGATGCGACTTCGAGTCCCTTATGTTTTGGGCCATTTTTGGACATGTCAAAGGGGATGGCTATATAAAAAATAGGGAAAATTTAAAACATATAGGGAAATTTTAAATATTCATATGATATCATTGATAAAGCATCCATATATACATTATAGAACCTTAATATATAACATTTGTGTTAAATTGAGAGTTCACATGAGACTCATAGTTGAACAAATTAGGAAAACTCAAACCTTTATTAAAATTGTTTTTAGAATTCCTCATCAATATGCATGTAATATTGAAAAAATAGAATACAAGTTATAACAAAATGCCCAAAGGCTACAAGTTTCAATTTCAATTATAATATGAAAATACAAAAAAAGTAAGTACACTACTACCCCTAATTTGCATCTCTCAATGTTCTATCAAAATAAGATTTGTTTGAGTCATTGCCACTATGAGGGTCCGCTTTATCCAATGGAATACCAATCGATCCCTCTAGTGCCTCCTCATCAACCTAGGCAGTGTCTTCAAGATCAACATCCCACCGTAAAGCTTGATTTTGCCAATAGGTTGGAGTTTGACAATCCTGAAGTCAAAGAGCACTATGCATAGCTACTAGTTTCTCTGCTTGTCTAGTGGTAAGTCATTTCCTATTGATAGAGTGAATAAAGCCATATGTGGATTAATTCCTCTTTGTAGTAGAGAGTTGGCAACCTATGAAAGGAGGCAAATGGAAAACATCTTTAAGTGTGGTGTATCCTTTTTGTGCCATGTCCACCATTTAGTAGGGTCAATTTGAGCTAATGTAGCTCTATCTATCTTCACGTACTAGTTCATTGAATGTTGGACCATGAATATTTGTGAAGGCAAGTCATTGTGTGCAAAGTATTGAAGACTCCTCTTTTGAATACATCTTTTGAAAGGCTTTCAATAGCCCTTCTTGTACCTCTTCATCATCAGATGGAGGCAACCTTCCAGCCTTTGGTGCATACCATTTGGGATTTAGAGGAAAGGCTGCCATATTAATCGAGGTGCTCATTATGTTCTACTTGTACATCACAATGGGCTTATAATCCTAAAGTAGGATCCTTGGCCAAATTTTTTTGTTTTATCTTTTCAATCATGTTGTCAAAACTCTCATATATCTCTCAAAGACTAAACGAGTTCATATTAGCATATCTAATGACATCTACAACAAGTGAGATGAAAGAGCAAACATATTTGCAAAATGTAAACAAAAATTTCAAAAAAATAATTGACAAGTTAGAGACTTTGAAAGTTGAACCATTGAAGAATAAAATTAATATATTAAAATGAGAAAATATGAAAATCAGCAATTTATTAGTTTAATAATAAAATCAGCGATGTCTTACCTCTCAATAGGCCACCAATTGTCATCAAGGAACCTTTGTTTGATGACTTTCTTTAGTAGAGCTTGAAGTAGGCCATCTATTCCACTTTGAATTCATCATCATCAACTATAGAGGCTCGTTCACCTCAAGCATCCTCTCTAACAAAATGAAGTAATTGGCATATCTTGTCTCAACAGGTTTGAGGAACTCCTTTGGAAACATCTTGAAGAGAGCAAGTGAGGTGTGGCAGTTGCCATTTGAAGATCTCTAGCATTTGTGGCAACTTTCTTCACCCAACCTAATATACCTATCTTTCAATGCATGAACACAATATGGGGTCCATAAGATGTGCTTGTAAGCACCCTCCACCATCGTACTAGCCAATTTGCATGCACATGTTGAAACAATGACTTCCTTAACAACATTTCAGGCCCCAACCTCCTCTATGGCCTCTCTCAAAATGCTAAATTGCAAGTTTCCATCCTTACGCTTCCTTGAACAATCCTCAACTCATAAAATAAGAGTCAGTTGGGCATGTGACTATGATATTGATGAGTGGCTGATGTGTAATATAGGTTCACCCATCCATCACAATAGAACAACTTGTCTCTATCCATGCTTGCCTCATATCCTCCATTATCAAATTAACCTTAGAATGTTCTCTATTTAGGAGAGTAATGCATAGTTTATGATCACTAGGGAGTACTAAAGAGGGACTGATAGAGGCAACATCTTTGATCATTTGTTTGAAATAAGAGGAACGTGCCACATTAATTGGGATGGCATGGGCATAAATGAATTTGGCAATGAAAAACTCTGTTGCATCTCATGTCTGCACATTGAACATACTTGCAATTGTCCCTCGCTTCTCACCACCACTAATCTTCCTCTTTCCCCTTGTGGCAATAGGCATAGATGATTGTCCACTTGCTAAAAAGTGTGTTAGAATTGTCACACCTTGAGACCTCATCTCTGCTGCCATGTGCAATCAAATGAGCCTCTAACTTCTTGTCTTCCTTTATATCTGGGCAAACTTTAACTCCACAATATGTAACACCCAAGAAATGAGATTGTACCCTTGTGTAGCTCCCTCTAAAAGTTGTCTTTCAAATGTGACACAGACACACCCTACTCCCCTCTGAATTTTATTCTCTTGGTATCTATGCTGTCACAAGTTGGAGAAGAGGTTATTATTTTGTTAAACAGGCCCTTTGAGTATTTTTTCAAGAATTCCGAAGGGCACTCAAATGGATTTGGTGGCTGTCCACCTCCAGACCCAACACTTTAACACTCTGATGAGGCTGAAACTCTTTCGTTTGTTTGAGTTTCTTCCTCTTTATTATCACTATCATTTTCACTGCTGCTCATGTTGGTTTGTGAGATTTAGTGAAACTTCAAACTAACAAATAGAGAGGGAAAATAAAACTTTTCTTACTTCAAAATTTGAAAAAAAAAGAGGATAGAATGACTTACCTTTGTCGGGAAATTGTTGCTGGTGCAATATTGTTTCAACAAACGATGAACATAAAATGAACTCAAATGCATTGAAAAGGGGCTGTTTTACCCATTTAGGGTGACCTGAGGAGGGCTCACTAAAAGAAATTAAAAAAAATGTTTTTTTTAAGCATTTGGGTGTTTTGTTTTTTTTAAAAAAGGTGGCAGGAAAAGGGGGGTTGCTGGCCATTCCCCGGACAGTTGGGGGACATCCTAGACGTCCCCAGCTATCCCCTCTGCAAATTACCACTATCCCCACGTCTCTGGGGTGTTTCCTAGTGTTTGGGCGAATTCAGGGATGGCTAGGGGACATCCCAGAAATGGGGACATGTCCCCCAGTTACACTAGTACTTATCCATAGATCATCCATGATTTTTTATTGTGGAACATTTATTTCATGTCACTATCACTCACTTCAATATAGGTCATTTTGTGCAAAACATCAAGTTTTTTATTTTTGGGTTGGGCTCTAAACTAATTTCTTTGATTTTCTTCAACTAGGAATATTTATTTTCGTATTGTCTTTGCCTTACCACAACCTTATGATCCAAACAAATGCTAAATTGCCTAGGTTGTAAGATATGGCTTAAATACACCCTGAATATTTCATTTTCTATTTAGATGTTTTTTCAGCCACATCTGGAACCTGTATGTATGCAGCATGGTGATGGGAGGCATATCTGAAGCAACATTAGTATTATCTGTTGTGTGTGCTTGTGCAAGCTCTGCAGAATTTTCCTATTGAAATGATTCATTCTCATTGAATCTTTCTCCTGTATTTGTGCATGCATTATCTGCAAGTCTAAATCAAGCATTCTTTCTCTCATGGCGAATCTCTTGGATTTTTCCTATTGAAATGATTCATTCTCATTGAATCTTTCTCCTGTATTTGTACATGCATTATCTGCAAGTCTAAATCAAGCATTCTTTCTCTCATGGCGAATCTCTTGGATTCATATCCACCTTATTTTTGATAGTCTCTTCTTCTCTGTTTGTCTGTTTCATTTCTACTATGTGTACTTCATCTGAACAACTTGCAAGTATTTACAAATGGAAGTAATGGTTACTGATAATCCGGTTCAAATCAATGTGCTAGTGTTGTACAAGAATAAGCTATAATTGAAAACAAATTTAAGTCATGAAAAACAATTAGAACTGAGCATTACATCAATGTCATAAATTTAAAGTACAAAATGAGCATTTTCTCAATGATTTGTAATAATTGATAAGATCATCTGAAGAAATGAGTTTTACACTAATTTAATCTTAATTTATATTATATTTTCTGTCATAAGTAATATCAATTTTATTGTTTGTCTATAGAGTTTCATGTATGACATGATTACCATGCAATATTTTAAGATCATTCATTTGATCAGGACTGTGCAATGTAGTAGTTATCTTGCAGCAGGTTAAAATAACTCATTTGATTAGTACTGCAATGTAACAGTTACCTTGTAATAGATTAAGATAACTCTTTTGATTAGGACTGCAAATTTAATTTTTTATTGCTTTCTACGTATATATTTGCAGAACTTTCAAAAAAAACCAAGAGTCGGCTCTTTTGGGGATGCCTATTGGGGTTGATAGGAATTGCACTAGTTTTGATTCTCACAGCATCATTGGTCTATGCCTTAAGGCACAAATTTGTGTGTTTTCAACAAGAAAAGACCAGTACAATTAATAGTGCAGGACATGATGTTGAAAAAGCTCACTTCCTCTGTACTATCAAATCTCAGTTATTTATTAGAAGTTGCTTTTGTTGCCATGGAGTGAAGAATGGTCCCACCGACTTGAACGATGAAGAACCCACTGTGACAAAAGGTATTGCATTTATCTTATAGTATAAAGTTTTGAGACTTAAACCAATTTTTAATGTTTCTTGTTCAATTATATTCTGCTAGTTAACATTATATAGTCATGTACACTATTTGTGCTTTGACATATTCAGAGATTTAAACAACTAATCTTTCTTTTTGACCATGGTATTTTAATTCGCGTTTAATATATATTGACAACTTTGTAAACTGAAATCTTGTTTTGTAAATTGCATTTTCGTTTTGCCACAGGTAATAAAACAATCAATGTTACAGCCCAGGCCATCACCGTAAAACATAGGATTAATAATAATTCTTAAGACGATTAGCCTAGGTGAATTCTGACATAAATGCTTTGGAATTGTCAGACTCAATATCTATATAGAGTAAACTTTATTTCATACTGTGCCGTTTTGCAGATCTGATGACTAGGAACTTCAATGCAGACAAACCAATAATGTTTACCTATATAGAAGTTCTGGCTGCAACTAGTCATTTCAAGGATTCAGAACTTCTTGGAAAAGGTGCATTTGGTTCAGTTTATTATGGAATATTACGAGAACAGGTGATTGAATTTATCCATTTACCTATCATATTGAAGAAATTTTGATTTAACTTGCTAAGAAGAATGGAATGAATCTAATGTTTTTGTAAGAATATAATACATCGGTCATCATGTGGGACCACTTCCTCTTTATAAATGCAGGAAGTTGCTATTAAGAGGATGAAAGCTACGAAAACTAAAGAATTTCAAGTTGAAATGAAAATTCTTTGCAAAGTTCATCACACCAACTTGGTAAGATTGCAGATCTTTCTGTTGGTGATTTTATGTTGCATTATTCAGTATCATAGAATTGAGATTCTCTTTTATGCAAATAGCTTTCATATTCATCGTGAGTCTAAGATATTTTTTCTATTACAAGGTAGAGCTGATTGGCTTTGCAGCAAGTGATGATGAGCTCTTTCTTGTCTATGAATATGCACATAACAGCTCAGTCTGTACTCGTCTTCACGATCCTCTCAGCAAGGGTAGGGCTTGCCTTTATCTTTAATGACTGCAATATAAGTCGGAAAGAAATTTTCAATACTGGGAAATAGTTAATTTCAAGCCCAAGGGGAAAATAGTTCTTCCCAAACCAAGTTAATGGCTGTGTGAACTAAATATGGTACAGCATTATGGTTTTCAAAGTAAATATAAGTCAAGCTAGTGTGGAGCCCTTTTGCATGAATATTATGAATTATTTTTAATGTGAAAAATAAAGCGTTGCTACCACTATGTTGTATCAAATTTTTACATTCTAGAGTAGTACAAATTATTCCAAAACTTGTGAAATGATTTTTTATTCTCTGTGGTGGTACCATGCATTTGGTCTCAAAAACGCTGCTCCACTTCATAGAACCAAATCTCATTAATGAGGCCAGGTTTGTTGTCATGCAAGCGAGATCATCTCATCAATAGAATGTGGAGGCTTAATGGACAACTCTATGAGAGTGGATTAGATCTCCTACACTTCAAACTCAGCTTAGACTCGAGAGGGTATCCCCAAGGGTATGCCTTAACAGGTATTAAACTCATTCAAAATATACAATCAATAAACATTTACAACCAAACCCAACTTGATGTCTTGGTCACAAAGAATGTCAGTGAACAACGAACAACTGGTTGCACATAACCTCTATATGGTTGATATGAATGGGCACATACAATCCACATGACTGGAATCAATTAAGACCTCACTGAAGATGTTTTCCCTTGGTCATATCAGTGGGCTACAAATGCACAAAAAGATACTCCCACTACTGATTTGTGTTTTGATTTGAAGGTGAGATTGGTAGGGATTCCAAACCAGTGCCCATTCATGGGCAACAGAGTCACAACAATGAGAAGAGGACAAACAGTAAAAGAAAAACATGTAGCTATGCATTTACAAATACCAACGAATGTGAAACCTTGCCACATAAGATACTTTAATCTAGACACAATTGCATATATTCATACATAAAGTATGAAAGAACATTAGAAGCCTTGCAATGTTTTTGAAATGTTGTCACATTCATCTAACTCAATATTTCACTCATACCAGAAAATGTGGTAAAGGAAAATCTCTATCAACTGACGAGAAGTCTTCTTGAATACATATTAAATACCATGGAGATATTCTACAACAAATTCTCATTACAATACAACTCTTATCCTTTTCCACATGTCTGCAACCACTCAGTGAATTTGACTATGGCATTAACAAAATTATACCAAAAAACATTACAGGCACCACAGGCAAAAACCCTAAATTTTGGCATTGTAGCTCGGTCAAAATCTACAGCCAAGGTTAAATCCGCTCAAAAAGGGCGTTGCAGATAGAAGGAGAGAATCTGCAACTAATTTCTGATGGTAGAGAGGAGGGGTGTCATTATTACGGGTTGGTGGAATGAGTAGAGGGGAAGAACACAACAAGACTCGAATAGGCACATTATTGGGCTAAAAGGCACATTAAAACTTCACCCACATGCCAATATCCCTCAAAATGAAAGAAGGAAATGCATAAAATTCACAGTTGCCCAACAAGAGAAATTGTCGGGGGTCAGGCCATTGGCCTGCATCGTCCCCTCACCACTTGTTGCCCTTTTGTCGAGGGTTCCATGGGAACTGAGAACCAATGGCTCTTGATTCCTAAAGAATCTCTGATCTCCTCCTTGACTTAGACAATATTTGAATTTTGATTGGTGAATTGATAGGACAGGAAAACCCAACCAAGGGAAAACTTTGACACAATGACCCCTATTACAAATTTCTCAAATCAATTATTTGATAAATTTACACATGTATATCTTCACTGGATGCATTCACTTCACTGAATTAATTTTATTTTTTTAATGCAAAATGAAGTATATTTTTAATGTGATAAATCACTGGATGCAACATTCAATATTGCTCTAAAATCCTTTGAATAATACTTCTAATGTCAAACTTTTAAGGTTTTTTTTCTTTTCTCAGAAATCAGAACTATTGTCCATGAATTATTTAGTCTTTTAGTTACTCATATCATTATGAAATCAATGCCTTTTCTTTGGTTTCATTATGTTATCACTGTCCTGTCACCTGTTGTAGTACCAGTACCACTAATATTTGTCTTATTAATATGAATATTATGCATTATAACCACAACAATGTTCCAAAAATCTACATTCTCGGGTGTTACAAATTAGTCCAGGACTAGTGAAATATGTTAAGTACTTTTCAACTTGCTCTGTGATAGTAATATGAATTGTTTTTTCCTGGTTGCCTTTATTAAGTATCAAACTGATGAACTTGAAGGCTAGTTCTCTATGAAATCAATGCCATTTTCTTAGTTTGTTTACTCGGACAGATTTTGCAAGTTAATGATTTTATCTCTATGAAAACAAGTCCTCCCATAGAATGATTCAATAAATGAGGTTATTTTCAGCAGAACAGGTTATGATCTTTACTTTCTAATTTCTATACATTTTTAAAGCTTTGTAATCAATTCTAATTTGCCTTTTATCCTTGAAAACTTTTCATCTTTTAGCATATTTTAGTCATCTAGTGGATCTTGCACAAATGAGTGAATCTGAATTTGTCATTATTGTGCATTCTTTAGGGTATGCACCTTTGTCTTGGAACACCCGGGTTCAAATAGCTTTGGATGCAGCAAAAGGTCTTGAATATTTACATGAGCATACAAATCCACATTATGTTCATCGAGATATTAAAACTGGCAATATTTTGCTAGATAACAACTTCAGGGCTAAGGTGGGGTTTTTCATGATTAATTTCCTATCTTGATATCTTTGCTTTGAAATGGTCCATTGTACGAAGTAAGTGAATGGAAACAGTATTCTGTGCACTGAGTATGTTCCTTGTTTCTTCTAAAGCATGCATGCTCTTTCTTTTAGATTTCAGATTTTGGATTAGCCAAACTCGTAGGGAAAACTGGTGAAGGTGAATCATCGGTTACAAAAGTTGTTGGAACATTTGGCTATTTGGCTCCAGAGTAAGTTAATTACACAACATTAAACTTCCATAATACATTAGAATGAATTGAGAATTCTTTTTGATATTCTGAATGAAATCTATTTCATACTATTCATCATATTTGGTAGGTATTTACGAGATGGACAGGCAACAAGTAAGAGTGATGTCTATGCCTTTGGAGTTGTGTTGTTTGAGCTTATATCAGGAAAAGAACCAATTGCAAAAACTAAGGGGCTGTTGCCAACAGCACCAGAAAGGCGGTCCCTCATTTCTATAGTAAGTGTCAACAATAAATATAAAAGCTTCTATCCATTTTTAAACTATGTTTTGAACTACTTATAGTCTTATATACAATTCTTCTTTGAACAGATAGGAAGTTTCTTTTTTGTTTTCTGGACACATTGTTGTTTGTTTCTCATATATGGATTTTAAAGCTTTGGAAAGCTAATGCATGTCTTTTTTATTTATATTTTACTTTATAGTTTTTATAGTTCCACAAATTCAAAAATATACAACACGTTCACCATGATAACAATATGAAACAAGTAAAATATTCACAAGTCTGAACACAAATTTCAGATGCATTACTAACAGCGCTATATCAGATTAACTGTTTATCTATTCTTATTAACAATAACATCAACTGTATGGAAGTGGTGGGAATGGGCCAAGAAACTTCATGGAAACTTTTCCAACATGGGAAAAGCTATTGCAGTGATAATTGAACCATAAGGAGCTGGAACATATGTCTGCTTCAGATAAAAAACTCAACAACAGATTCCCACATAGTAGTCTACAAATTAATTTAAGGCATTTCATATTAAACGTGCACTCCATCTGCATCAGTTCATCAATCCTTCAAAAATCAAGATCAATGATTGGGATTGTGCTACAGTCAAAATACCCTTTTGCCTTGCATAAATTCTGTGACACTATTCTTAGTTTTCAGGTATGGTTAATCTCTGGCAAGTCTATCCTCCATAGTACCTATTTTTATAATTAAGATTTCGCTTCCAACTTAATTCAAGTAAATTGAGAATCTTTTTTGAATTGGGGTTCAAACTAATAATAGCTGCAATATACTTAACGAATCTGACAGGTCAACTCGGCACTTTTTCAGTACATACTCCGTGTGGATTAATGACATCTATCCTTACCCTAAAACCTCAGTTCAATTTCCCCAACTGTATACAATCACAGCTATATCCATGACCTTTTCCCTCATCATTAACTTTACCCATATAAATGATACATTCTCCATTCCCAAAGTCATTAACCTAATTGACATCTAGAATAGCATGCCTCCTAAAACTACCTGCAGTGCGTATTTGCATGGTTGAAGTGAGTTCATCTACAGTCAATGATATAATGTAGCCAAAATAGATGACGACCCTTCCATTCTTCTAGGTTCATGCATATTTTGGTTTATCATTGTTCTTGTCAAGTAAACCATTAAATTATTTGTTCATTTATTTTGAGGCGTTGAAGCTCAGGGCTCAAACCCATGCATCATGTTTGTTTCTTTTGTCTGGGTTGTGGCCCTGGCCATTAGGAAGGCTGCTTGAAGTCACACCACATTTCACCAATCTTATGTGCTCATGCACTGGTCCCATTCAACTACATGTGATCCTGCTGACCTGGATTTCTACAAATCATAGATGAGAGTGAGCAGGCCTGTCACTTAAATCTTTGTTCTGTCTGTAAACAGAAAAAATCTATGCTTTTACCTCTACGCACCAAGCCAGAGACAGAATCACTTGACGGGATTCCATTTACAGCACATGCAATCTAAACTTCACAAATTCTATAGATTGGAGAAGGCTTTACTGCCAAAATATGTAACTCCAAGAAGCAAAGTGACTTGTAATCCTTAAAATATAATCAGCTATCAGATGTTTATGAAAGACAGTGATATCTGGTTCTCAAAGCCTTGATGGGACAGTTCACTAAGACTAACAGGTGCAAAGGTAAATAGATTATAGCTGAAAGACTTAATATATATCTATCCTCAACTGGTAGATTAAATTCCAGGTACCTTCTCAGCTCCAAAATAATGAGGAAAGGTGGTTCTAAATCACCAGCTGATATCTTGGGATTGAAGAGAACAAATCTCCAAAAGGAAGCCCTTTCAAGTTCAAGAATAAGTGGCTAGAAAGCATAGTTCAGTTAAATGATTAATCAAATCTAGAATGATTGGAGAAGTTGAGCAAGAGGGTGATTGTTACTATTCCACACTCAAGTTTTCAGTTTTAAATTTTTGATTAATTGATCACTTTAAGGTTTTAATATTCCTTCAAATGCCTTATGGAAGGGGAACCATTGTCTCCATATTGATATATCCTTACGGTTGAGGCTTTGGATCATCATCCCAAATATCTCTTAAGGCATTCAAGCTAACTCAAAGGACCCCAGGTTTCTCTGGATAGGAATTGCCATACACACCTTCAGTTCATTTAGGGCGCGCATCATGTATCACACGAGACCCATATGATTAAAGACCTTTTGCTTATTATAAAGAGATCTTTGGCTAAAAAGTTCAGGATGAAGTCCTAGGTTTACTTAATATTCTTCCTTCTGAATAGAGATTTTTTGGAAGACAGTTGTGGTTTGAAAAGGCAACAATGACCAGTCACCACTTAACCTTGGCTTTCCTATATTCAATGGTAAGAATAAAAGACATCTATGGAACCCTCTTTTGGATATGGAACCCTCTTCTGGATAAAATGAGGGTAAAACTTGTTATGTGAAAGGAAAATAACACTAGTCAGGTTTGTTCTTAACTCTCTTTCAATTTACTGGTTCTCTTTTATCTAGGCCCCTAAAGTGATTGTAAAAAGTTTGAATAGTATAGCAGATCTTCTTGGTTGCAAGTTTAAATAGAAAAGTTTAAATTCCCTCTTCTTCCTCAAGAAAACAAGACCATGTTTTTAAATTAGGGGGAAGCTGAATCAAAAATCTTAGCATGATCGAATCGGCGCTTATGACCAAGCTCATGTAGAGAGTCACAAAGGACTATGTTATGTATTGGATTATTATTCTCTGTGCTTAGTATCTAGATGAAAGGGAACCTCAAAGAATGGTAACACGTTTATGAATGAGTATATCCCTAGAGGATAGATCAAGCTGAGCATAAATTGTTCTGCAAACCTGATTGGGAATCTCCCTTTCTAGAAGATTCAAAACAAAGCTAAATCTTGTTTTTTTAGAGGGTGATTGGATGCTAGATCGTTCCCTTCACTTAAATTGGGAGTGTGGAATTACAATATTTGTTTTCAGTGTAAAAGACTTGTACATATTGTAATGTCCCCATTTTTGGTTTTCGCAGTTGGTTTTGGTTTTCTAGGTTGGTGTCAACAGGAACAAAGGGGTTTTTGATGTCGCCAGTGTATTCAGATGGATAAATGGAGAGGAATGACACTTTCTAAAGTGATTTCAGGCAACTTGTCCCAAACTTACTATTTTTAGTAAGTGTTAGTTTGAACACCAATTGGTTAGTTGGGAGTTTTGGCTGACTTACGATTTTTAGTAGTTGTTATTTTTATCAGTTACCATGTATAGTCATAGCTTTAGCCTCCTCTCAGCTTCAGCGTGCAGCATCTTCAGTTTCAAGACTTTTGGGGAACATTCTTATTTTTAGTATATTACTATTTTTAGTAAGTTCTATATCTGACAGGTCTTAGTCATAGTTCCCCTCAACCTTAGAGAGAAGTATATTCAATTTTAGGGTTTGGATGATTTTGGCTATTTTTAGCATATTACTTTTTATAGTAAATGATATTTTGGGCAACTGGTCTCAGTCTCAACCTTTCCTCAGCTTCAAAGTGCAAAGTCTTCAGTTTCAAGTTTTCGTAAGGCTCGGAAACATTATTCTATTATTTCACTTAAATATTTTATAAAGTGACACTATGATTTAAGTGAAATAAAGTGTTCAAAAGGAATCCCCCTTGGGCCATGCCTAGACAGTGACAACTTTAAATTGTTTTTAAGTGAAAAGAGCTAAAGTTTATTATTTTATTAGTGGAGTGTCCCTAATTTGGTGTTGCCCTAACTTTTCAATGAAACTCTATAAAATAGAGTTTTCGCACTCATCTTTTTTATGTTGAATATTGTGAAGATTATGTTATGCTGCTGGAATGAGGTCAAGGAGTTCTTTTTTCTGGTTGAGGACGAAAGCCCTCTTCCCAAATCTTACTGATTTTGTTGGCGAGATCCACCCTAGCTGGTCGGTGTTTGTAGTTCAAGATTTACAGCGATTTTAGCTTTGTCAGTGATTTTGGATTAGAGGAAGATGATGTTATTTTACTTATATTATTTTGGTGTGGCTATTGTGGTTTTGGTGTGTGGTGTGTCCTGTTGAAGTGTTGTTCGAGATTGGTAGAATTTTGGAGCTTTTTCTAATGCTGGTGTGATTTTATTTAGAATAACTGAAAATCGGATTTATGCTCATAACACAGTGGTTGGCAGAGATATCATTTTGGGTATTGTTCCATTGGATTTACCATAGTTGGTGACCTCTTTTGACAATTCATTTGTGGAATAGTCCAAAAACTTATTATTAAGACAAAATTGCCTCTACAAGGAGGCTGCACATTCCCTCTTGTATTGGGGTTTCAGACTGAACTTAAATCTGCATTATCAGAGGTCTGCAATTGTTTTGTGAGGTGTCCTTGCATTGCAAAATGGTTGGTTTATGAGAAAGGACAGTTTGGAATTGATTGGCACTTGTACTAATTCTTTCATGTGGAGCTAGAATGAGTTTGCTGCTCATTTGAAGGACTGAAAATGCATCATTTGGTCTATGGACAAGTCTGATGTTAATTTCTAGAATCTGATTTCAGTTTGGTTATCAAATTTATTTGATATTGTTATTAACTTCAATCTTATTATCATACGCTTGATGTGAAGAAAGACATTCTCTTGTAATGCTATGATATTTTCTATGGTAATGTACCTAACTGAGTGATGATGGTGACAAACCTCTTCATTTAGTTTGTTACCGAGAACATTTGCATATCTGAGTTTATTATCATGCATGTAATCTGAAGCTAACAATCAGCAAGTTAGGCTTCATTGGTTTATATCTTGCATCATATATTTCAAAACAAATCAGGGTGGTTATTACACATAGACAGTTTTGTAACACTCAATACACAGTAGGACAGTTTCATGGGACGTTAATTCAGTGCCCACATTCATGGAATCTGTCTAGTTGCACGAGTATGTCTCAACTTGATGCTACTATAAATATTTATGCTAGGTAGAATGCTCAGATTAGACATGTAAGTCTCCAAGAATAGGGACCAAAAAGACATTAATTGTCCTTGAATGTCCGATGAAATAAACAAAAGTCTGCACTTGAACTCTAGCTTACTTGACTAATGAAATGTTAATGCCACTTTACTTTGTTTTTATGAATTTTAGTTCATCCATTTTAGCAAGAAGAGGATCATCCATCTTGTGGCCTTTTTTGATACAACAGATGTTATCTGCACTCCGAAGCTCCCCCAATTCGTCACATATGAACAGTTTAAAGGAATGCATAGACCGCAATCTAATGGATTTATATCCAAATGATTGTGTATTTAAGGTTGGTGATTGTACATATCTTGGTTCAGTTTTGAGTGTTTTCTTTCAAATCAAATTTGAAAGAAATTGAGACATGTTTCTAAGAATATTGTGTTTAATCATGTAACTTACACTTTGTTGCAAATGAAGATGGCCATATTGGCAAAGCAGTGTGTGGAAGAAGACCCCATCTTGCGCCCAGATATGAAGCAAGTCGTAGTCACTCTCTCCCAGATCTTGCTTTCTTCAATGGAATGGGAATCTTCATTGGCAGGTAACAGTCAAGTCTTCAGCGGGCTTAAGCATGGCAGATGATTCAGCACATGGCCAGCATCATTCATATCAGCGGGCTTAAGCATGGCAGATGATTCAGCACATGGCCAGCATCATTCATATTAGATGACTTCCAATTATTCACTGTAAGCCTTAATGTCTATATTATGTATAAAAAGGGTTTCAAAGATCAAGTCCTGTATTATAGAAATTTGACAAGAAATTTTCATTGGGATTAAACAAGGAAGATAATTCAGCACTTAGCCATCATCATTCATGCTAGATGATTTCTAGTTCTTCACTGAAAGCCAAAGTGTTTGTACTTACGTGTTAGGACATTCAAACTTCAAAGATCGAGTGTTTAATTTGGGAAACTTGACCGTGTAGATTATAGCATATAAAATCCATGAAATTTCAAGACTGCCTATTATTAGTATCAATGAACTTACAGATGATAGACTAAGATTTGATAGAATCAACCTAACATTGTAATTCTTAGAAGGGGCCGTTTGTTGTGATCATTGGGACAGTTAATAGAAGCTAAACCTAATAAGTTTACAACTTTACAGCATGATCAATAGGAAACTTCAGCGCAAAGATGAGGTCACAATCCTAATGCCCATTTTCATTTACTGCTGACTATGCTTCACCTAAAAAGCAAGAATGACTAAAATGTAATCAGTAATTTCGTTGGGAAATTTGCATAGTTATATTTCGATAGTCATAAAGGCCCATGAATGTTTCTATGCTTTTAAAAGTTATAATTCCTTATAACTATCTCTGTTCCGAAATTGCTTTCAATATCTATTACATACAATGTACAAGACAAAATTTACATGGTATGGCCATCAGATGTTCTAATTTTAAGATTAGATCCTATTGCTCATAGCATTGTATCAAAAATCTTCCTTGGGATTGACTTGGCAAACTAGAAGATAATTTTTTTTTTCAATTAAGTACTAAAAATTTAGGAAATAAAACAACACTATAAAATTCATAAATTTAAAATGTGGAAAAAACATTCTTCTAAATTTCATGACAATTTGGGATTAAATTGCCATGATTCTCTTGTGCATTGCCTTAGTCTGCAACAAGAATCAGCTGTCCAATTCAAGTAGGGTTTCTGAGCAGTCCGAGTCGTGATTACCCAGATAAATCAGAAATTTTTCAAGATATTGCTACACTGGTCCATAGTGCCCCTCTTATAATGAAGAATAAAAGTACAGGAATGCCAATCTCCAAATGATTTTGGATGCTACCGATTACTAATAATAAGTCAGGCCTCTTATTAATTGTTGCTGTAACTATGTGTAATACTGGGAAAATCGTTCCTATTCTCAAATGCATTAAACTAGGGTCGTCTCGGTGGTATGCAGATGCTAGGCTGGCTTCATATCTTGGATTTGATAGTGGAACAACGCGAGAAGCCATGAACACTAGATATTTGAAAGAATTATGTTGATACACAAAAATAATAATTAGAATTCTAAATTATCATGCATCCCATGGATGAAGTTCCACTCGTGCATTAGTTATGTTGATATATATAGTATTTCACATAGATAAAAATATTTAAAATTTTATTTCACAAAATTTAAAAATGTATTGACAAAATTTAATTTTATATAAATAAAAATATATATATTCATTTTATAAATTTAAAATATTCTTAGTGTAATTTAAAATAGACATGCAATTATAACACAAAAATTGGTATGTGTAAAATTACATTTATGATTTACATACAAAATTTAAAATAATATAAAAATTTAAAATCATTGAGTATGATTGAAATGTTGATGTAAGTAAAATCTACACAATTGACTCTAGAAACACACATTATAATATAAAAATAAAAATTACATACTAATTTTTAATGATATATTTAATAAACTATAATCTATTTTTAAAACTATTGCGGAAAACAATTTAACTACTGATCTAGAATTAAATATTATCCAAAAACTTACCATAATGAATAGGATATATAACCAATGAAGTTATAGATGTTCTATAATTTCATTGAGATTTTCCATGCATGATATGTGAACTATCAACGTAGGAGAGAGCGAGAGAGAGAGAGATTCCATGCAAATTATATTTTATTAGAGGCGACAAGGACGAAGATGCACAATTTCATTGGGATATTCCATGCATGATATATAAACTATCAATGTATAGAGGCGATAGAGAGTAATTAGTTGGAGGATATTCTAGTGAAAACCCATTATTTAATGGCCAACGCTATGTCAATATGTACACTGAGTTTAACGAGTAAAAATTAATTGCTTGCACCAGTTGGTACATAATCAAAGTGAAGGATTACACCTGTTAACTTGCTCTTATTAAATGTGAACATTGATACAACTGACTCGGTACCCATTCAAATTTCTCACGACTTTAATTGGCAATGCATAGGAAACAATTTTGAGTGCTAGAAATGAGCGTTTGCAATAGAAAACATGTTTCGGATGTTGAAATGCCAAACGATGTTATTTTGTTGTGTTTCAAGCAACATAGCTTAGCACTCATTGCATCTAGGTAATGTTCACATAGGTGAAACACCGGAAGGTCACCCATCCCCACACTACTCTAGTTCGAGTGCGCTTAACCACAACATGTCCTCAAAGATTAAGCTCATTTTGTTTGCAACCCCATTTGCAAAACCTTCAACAAGTGTTGTGCCTTATGAACCATTCATTATAAAACCCCTTAAGCTCATCAATTGATAAAAAAATAGATATTTTCCACAAGTCAAATTGTGATATTGCTATTAGGATTCAACTATGTAGTTTTTTAGTCAAACTCATTGACCCATGTTTCATGAGTATTGGTTCACAAAAACTCATCTCTCATGAGAATGGAAGGAATATTTAGCACTCGTTGCATCTTGGTGACACTCATAGAGGTGAAGCATCAAGACTTCTCAAGAGGTCACCCATCCCTCTACTACTCCAACTTAAGTGCACTTAACCTCAAAGTTTCCTCCAAGGTTAAGCCCACTTTGCTTGGAACCATATTTGTAAAACCTTTAGCAAGTGTTGCGCCTTATGAACCATTCGTTATAAAGCCACTTAAGCTCATTAATTGATAAGTAGGAGATATTCTCCACAAGAAGTCAAATTGTGATATTGCTATCAAGATTCAACTGTGTAATTTTTTAGTCGAACTCATTGACCCATGTTTCATGAGGAGTGGTTCACAAGAACCCATCTCTCGTGAGAATGAATTGAACACTTAGCACTCATTGTATCTACGTGATGCTCATAGGGGTGAAGCACTGGGACTTCTTGGAAGGTCACCCATCCAAGTACTACTCTAGCTCAAGTGTGCTTAACCACAAAGTTTCCTCCAAGGTTAAGCCCACTTTGTTTGCAACCCCATTTGCAAAACCTTCAACAAGTGTTGTGCCTTATGAATCATTCACTATAAATTCCCTTAAGCTCATCAATTGATAAGTAGGAGATATTTTCCACAACAAGTCAAATTATGATATTTCTATCAAGATTCAATTGTGTAGTTTTTGAGTCAAACTCATTGACCTATGGTTCATGAGTATTGGTTCACAAGAACCCATCTCTCATGAGAATAAATGGAAAAGTTAGCAATCATTGCAACTACGTGATACTCACAAAGGTGAAGCATCTAGACTTCTCGAGAGGTCACCCATCCTAGTACTACTCCAACTCAAGCACTCTTAACCATAGAGTTCCCTCCAATGTTAAGCCCACTTTGCTTGCAACCCTATTTCTAAAATATTCAACAAGTGTTGTGCCTTATGAACCATTCATTATAAAGCTCCTTAAGCTCATCAATTGATAAGTAGGTGATATTTTCTACAACAAATTAAATTGTGATATTGCTATTAGGATTCAACACTATGGTTTTTGAGTCAAACTCACTGACCCATGTTTCATGAGTAGTGGTTCACAAAAAAACATCTCTCATGAGAATGAATGGAATGTTTAGTACTCATTGCATATAAGTGATGCTCACAAAGGTGAAGCATCAAGACTCCTCGGGAGGTCACCCATCCCAAAAATACTTCAGCTCAAGCACGATTAACCACAAAGTTTCCTCCAAGGTTAATCCCACTTCTCTTGCAACCCCATTAACAAAACCTTCACCAAGTGTTGTGCCTTATTAACCATTCATTATAAATCCCCTTAATCTCATCAATTGGTAAGTAGGAGATATTTTCACAACAAGTCAAATTGTGATATTGCTATCAGGAGTCAATTGTGTAGCTTTTGAGTTGAGCTCATTGACCCATGTTTGACAAGTAATGGTTCACAAGAATCCATCTCTCACGAGAATGAATGAAATACTTAGGACTGATTGTATCTAGGTAATGCTCACAAAGGTGAAGCACCAAGACTCTCCAAGATGTCATCCATCCTAGTACTACTCCAGCTTGAGCGCACTTAACCACAAAGTTTCCTCCAAGGTTAAACTCAATTGTCTTGCAAACTAATTTGTAAAACGTTCAACAAGTTGTGCTTATTGACCATTCATTATAAAGCCCCTAATCTCATCAATTGATAAGTACGACATATTTTCCACAACAAGTAGAATTGCGATATTACTATCAAGATTCAACTATGTAGTTTTTTATTCAAACTCATTGACCCATGTTTCATGAGTAGTGGTTCATAAGAACCCATTTCTCATGAGAATGAATGGAACACTTAGCACACATTACATCTAGGTGATGCTCATAGAGGTAAAGCATTGGGACTTAATGGGAGGTCACCCATCCTAGTGCTACTCTAGCTCAAGTGTGCTTAACCATACAATTTCCTCCAAGGCTAAGCCCACTTTGCTTGCAACTCCATTTGCAAAACCTTCAACAAGTTTTGTGCATTATGAACCATTCATTATAAAACCCCTTAAGCTCATTAATTGATAAGTAGAAGGTATTTTCACAAGTCAAATTGTGATATTGCTATTAGGATTCAACTATGTGGTTTTTGAGTCAAACTCATTGACCCATGTTTCATGAGTAGTGGTTCACAAGAACCCATCTCTCATGAGAATGAATAGAACACTTAGCACTTATTGCATCTAGGTGATGCTCATAGAGGTGAAGCACTAGGACTTCCTGAGAGGTCACCCATCCTAGTACTACTCTAGCTTAAGCACACTTAACCATGAAGTTTCCTCCAAAGTTAAGCCCTCTTTGCTTACAACCCAATCGCAAAACCTCCAACAAGTGTTGTGTCTTATGAATGATTCATTATAAAGCCCCTTTATTACCTCTATATCTTCATATGGATACCTTTTCTTGGTTATTTTTGTATCATACCACTTAAGATTTGAAGACACAAACAACATTATAAGGGTTGTGCTAAGTTTTTATTATCTTCCATGTACCCTTTCTTCTATCAAAGATTATAGAGGAAGGCCTATAACATCTTTTTTTTCCTTAATTATTTCATACATAGAATCCTATTCTTCATAAATTTATGCCGATCATGACTTGTCTAGATTTACAAATTTGATCACCTCACATAAGTGATGAATAAAGTCAATGCCAAATTTTATATAAGCCCAAAAATGGTTGTACATAGCACCTCAACTGTGGTAGTTGATGTAGATTGTCTACAAGCTACCCATGCATCACTAATTATTGTAAAACTCAATTTTTTGTTGAGAAGTATATAACAAAACTAGGTATCAATAGGATGGAGAAGTATAAATGGCTTGTGTGTGGTTATGATTACACACAAACATCTACATTTTGTTTCCCTTTTCAATAATATTTTAGTTTCTTCTTGTAATCTTAAAAAAAATTGAGTTCCACTAAAACTTGTTGATATCTAAGTATATTATTCAACAAACGCACATGACATGATGTCTAAATTTCAAAATATATCATTGAACCTTTTTGTACTAACAAGTCTACTACTTTACAGAAAAAGATAACATATGTAACAATTTGGAGCAGATGGTGCACATAGTAAGTCTTGATGGATCTTTGTATGTTTTTGTCTAAATAATCTATTGCCTTAAAAAGGTTAAGACCTTTGTTGCATGTTACCATGATATTAAGAAGTGGACAATTTTTAACATCTATTTGCTTATCCATAAAAATATTACATCTTTGTAAATGACTCTTTTTATTGGTGTAATTTGTTGCTCTATTCAAACATTTTTATTTAACAATTAGAGTAGTGAAAAGTTTTTCATACTTAGGTGGTTTATACCTAATTGATGCGGTATTGATATCTTGGACTATCTCTTCATAGACATTTGACTGAGCAATGTTAAATGATACTGCATTTTGTGATATTGCTATCAAGTTTAAACTGTGGTTTTTGAGTCAAACTCACTGACCCATGTTTCATGAGTAGTGGTTCAAAAAAACCCATCTCTCGTGAGAATGATTGGAACACTTAGCACTCATTGCATCTAGTTTATGCTCACAAAGGCAAAGCATCGAGACTTCCCACGAGGTCACCTATCCCACTACTACTCCAGCTCAAATGCACTTAACCACATAGTTTCCTCCAAGGTTAAGCCCACTTTGCTTGCAACCCCATTTGCATAACCTTCAACAAGTGTTGTGCATTCTGAACCATTCAAGATATAAAGTCCCTTAAGCTCATCAATTGATATTGTATTTGCTTAAAAGAAGTGTGTGGTCATTGAATCAACCTCATCTTGAACATGCAAATTGCACATTAAACAATATGCTAAAGGGTTTATGTTGTCAATGTGCATCTTGTGATGTCAAATCTCTAGAAGACACATTTGTCTCTGACTCTGTGTTGATTTTGAGTTGGCCCTATTGTTGAAACATGACAACATAGAAGAGGCACTTTTCCATCAACATTTGCTTGGTCCTGAATAGCTTCATATTGCTCAAAATGATTTAAATGAGGATTGACACCTTTCTTAAAATCATATAGGGAAAAGTTTAGATTTGATGGTGGTTGTTCCCCTTGACCCTTTCAACATTGAAATGTGATCACAATATAATCATAGTGGATTTGAGTTTTTTTCTCATGTGACATTCTGAACCTTAAAATAATATAATTTTAATTTTATATAATTTAAAAGTAAAAATTAAGAAGCAACCATAGTATTTAAAATAAAAAATTTAAATACAGTTTTAAGAAGTTAAGAGAGTGTAAAATATGAAACTTGAACTAAAAAGACTAGTTAAAATGAAAAACCAAAAATTAGTAAATAGTAAATTTAATTGTCAAAGTTTTAAAATTAAAATTTAAATCTAGAATTTTACAACTCTTGAAAATGTCTTCATACTGCGATGGTGACATAGATTTTCTTTGTGGCGCATCAGCTCTTGATTGTAGGGATGCTTCACCGAGCTCACACCTTTCCAAGTGCATGTCTATGCAATATATCAACCACGAGAATTCTTTAGATTCAATGGTAACTCCAATTATAAAGGGGAAAATAGTAGGAAAATGAATGCCTTCTTCAAGATAGAACATCGATGGACAAAAATGAAGAGGAAGAAGTTCCCTTCAAAACCCAAGCATTCAATGGCATTAAGATCTTCAAAGAAATGGGAATTACTCTAAAAAATGCAATATGGTAGCACACTCATTCTAGGGTTGATGTATATTTCATTTCATTCATTCTTGTATATGTGGGAGTCAATCCCATGTCCACAATTTCTTTAAAAACAAATAATTTTAGAATTTTAATGTACAAGTCTACACTCAAATTAATTATAAAATAAAAAATTGAAACATTGACAAGGATTTTATTTTGTAAAATATACTAAGCATGAGAAACATAGAAAGATTTCAATGTTGACTTTAAAACCTCTAAAATTTGTTAAATGAATGCAAACACAAATGGAAAAATCATAGAATCACAAAGGTTAAACAAGAATAACCTACACAAAACCAATTGGTCATTGTTTAATTCACTCTTTTGTAAATTTTGTTGTTCTTGTTGAAATTTTGCATATTGGCTATGAAGTGCACAATAGATATGATGTGATTAAACACTTTGTGGGTGTTTTTCCCTTTTTTTTTCAATTTTACTATTCTTTAGGAGAGATGCTCATCTTTTAGGGTTTTTCAAATAGGAATGCTTGGAGACATGGACATGGTGGTTTTTGTTATTGGGGATCTTTATAGCCATCTTTAGTATGGGAAACATGTCTCAATTTTTTAGATGTATTCCAAGGGATCAAAGACATTTGTTCAAAGAAAATTGCAATATCTTCAAGGAATTTTAAGCAATTAATGTAAATTGAAAGGAAAAGATTACAAGGTCTAAAAACTCATGAATTGACAAACATAATTCAAAAGGTGTTTGAGGGATGCAAAAGGACAAAGAATAAGAAGAAAAAAAGTCATTTTTTAGGCAAATGCATGGTTTGATGAGGATTATAAAGTTGCAAGGAGAGCTATCAATGAGCTAGGTAAGGAGAACACAAGATTATACAAGTAGAATTGTAAAAAGTTAAAAAGATGGTTTTCATGAATATAAGAGAAGAATTGCTACATCAATAGAAGAATAACTCAAAGCTCTTGTTGGAGGTTACTTCAATTATGGAAAAAACAAATGTGGGATAATAAACTAACTATTCAACAATTTGAGTATGTAAAACAATTGTATGAGCAAGAATCAAGGGTTGGAGTACCCTCTAGGTTGACATGACAAATGAAACTTTTCACTTTGCAAGAGATTAAGGAAGGTATTAATAAATAATGTGCAAAAAGACTAGGGATATGGTTTAGCTTCAAGAAAAATATCTAAAATGGGGTACGAAAATCCTTGCTCCTCACATTATGAAAATATTCAATGAAATCATCCAACATGGGTTTCCAAGGGATTAGGTTACAATCTTAGAAATACCCCTCTTTAAAAGTGGAGATGTTAAATATTTTGCCAACTATTAGACAATTAATGATCAATCCTTTGCAAAGTTATTTGATAGAATGCTTGAGCATAGAATTAGCAAGTGGATAGAATAGAAAAAAAAAGCAAAAAGAGCGAGTGAATTTCAAACCAAATCACTCAACAATCGATCACATGATCACTTAAGAGGCATATCGTTGAAAATGTTTGGAATAAAACTTTAAGTCAATTAATGTGGGATGAAGGGAAATGATTGTAGGGTCTAAGAATTCATGAACTACCAAAACATAATTCAAAGAGGAACTTACGAGCTTCAAAATGACAAAGAATATTAAAAAGAAAATGTATCATTTTTTGGCAAAAGTATGGTTTGATGAGGATTGCAAAGTTGCAAAGAGATGTATCAAGGACCTCGGTAAAGAGGTGAGCACAATGTTATACAAGTAGCTTGTAAAAGTAAAACAAAATGGTGTTAATGAATACAAGGAGAGAAGAGTTGCTATATCTAGGGAAAAATAATCCAAAACCTTTTTGGAGGCAAGTTCAATCAAGAAAATAGAAAATGAAGAATAACATAACCACTTGATGGTTTAAGTATGTAAAATAATGGTATGGGCAAGAATTAGGGGTTGAAGTCCCCCTATGATCAACATGATCGTGAAACATTTCACTTTATAAGAGGTTAAGGAAGGTATCAATAAATTAGTTATGGGAAAGGCTAGGGAAATGGTTGAGATTAAAGATGAATATCTAAAATGAAGGATGAGAATTCTTCTCCTCACATTGTGAAAATATTCATCATCATTCAACATGGGTTTCGAAGGGATTGGATTACCAACTTAGTAATACCCTCTTTAAAAGTGAGAAAGTTAACATCCCTTCCAACTTTTGGACCATCATGAGCAATTCTTAATTTGCAAAGCTGTTTAGCAACATGGACGAGCATGAGATCAACAAGTGGATAAAAGAAAAAAGAATAGAGAGCAAGAGGGAAAGCATGTTTAAGATGAAAGGACTCAACTTTTTCTCATAAAATCACTAAAGCATATCATTGAAAAAGTTTAGAATGAGAAAGAGGAAGCTTGTTTCTATTTTGTCAATTTCGTGAAGGATTTTGACACAATACCTAGACATAAGTTACAATGCAGAATGAAGGATCTTGGTACCCTAGTACAATTGAGAGAAGGCTATCCATATATTATATGAAGAGTTTTGGGTAAAAATCAAAACTCATGTGGGTACTTTAGAGATTAGGAGTGACTTTAGAGTTAAGCAACCTTGATTGCCCATTATCTCCTACTCTCTTTGACCTTTATATTGACAAACTTAAAGAATGTTTGAATATGAAGGGTGGAGATGATGTTCATATAGGATAATATGTTGTCAAACTTCTCTCGTGTGTTGATGATCTTATTTTGATTGATAGGGCTACACAAGGGTTGCAAGAGCATATTTTTGCCCTTGAGAAATTTTGTAAAGACGTGGGTATGCCCGTTAATACTAGCAAGACCAAGATCATGATATTTTACAATAAAAAGAAAAAGAACGAATTGGATTTTTGTTTTGAAGGGGAGTATAATTTTGGGATTGACTTCAAAAGCAACTTAGTTGGTAAACTTGCAAAAGGAAAGGACAATTGGGAGGTGGAGAGAACTTTTTTATTTTCAAAATAGATGTAGTGAGGTAGATTTATGGGATTGGAAAACTATTCAAACTCTATTTAGGACATTCGTAATTTCAATGGTGCTTTTTGGATGTGAAATTTGGACTACCATAATTCAAACAAAAAATAGACGGGGAAATAAAACAATAAAAAAATATATGATCACAAGCAGACTCAAGGTTGAAGCATTAGCGCCCTACAAGATTCTCATTGCCCCTTGAGGCCAAAAGAGGTTTGGGAAGAGAGTGTACGTCTTTTGCATGAAAATAGTGAAAACATAAAAACCCTTTATTCTAGATTCAATGCATACAAAGACATCCTTATCAAGTACACAAGTAATTTAGCAGCAACACCTTTTCACAATTTGTTCATCAAGGGGAAGGTTGAGAGAATGAGAGAGTTCATTATCAAATTGCATAGTAGAAGATGAACACTTAGCAAAGCAAAAAAAAAGGTTTGTTTCTTGAGAGAGTTCAAATAGTAGAAGATCAACGCTTCATAGAGAAAAAATAACAAGGTTCATCGTCCCATAGGCCATCTTGGTTTCATGGACATTTTAAATTATATTTTTTACTACCCTCATCTTTGCCCCTTCCCACCATGTTTTATTTATGATATTAATCAATAACAAAACAAGAATGTTGTCCCTTACAAAACTACTACGCAAGGGCATAAAATCCACAAACCAAAAACAACCATTTACAACAAGGTCAAGAACAAACCATTAACAACAAGGTCAAGAACATACCATTAACAACGTACTAGCAATGTAGCTAGTAACCCACATCACTAGCGAGTACACAACTCAACCTACTACTAATATTTTGTTAAATAACTTTATCAATAGTTGTATTGTCAACACTCATCTAATCCATCTTAGATCCTCTCATATTGAACTTTGATAATTCTCCAAGTTGTTATTTTCAAGTTTAATGTAATTGTGGTTCATAAAGAGTCAAAAGTGTAAAACAAAAAAAAAAGTTGTCAATTGAAAAACTTGTTCAAATTTTAGTACGTACTTTAAAAAATTGTTTGTAATGACATGTTTGTTACAATTGAAATTAAAGACACAAAATTGATGTGTCAAAAAAAATTGATTTATAGGAATTTGACTATTTTGTTAGATTTGTAGGAATTTGACTATTTTATTAGATCAACAATTTTTTTTGAAAGAGTGACTAAAACAAAGTGTGATTCACATGATGTTGATCAGTTAATCTATTTTGAAAAAAACAGAAAACTTAAGATGCCAGCTCACTTTATTTTTTTGGTCATCCATCATAGCCCTAATTCCTTGGAGGAACAAAGAGATTAGGAACAAATAAACTAGGTTTAACCCTCTAGTTGAACATACTCTGTTTCAAAATAGTAGATATTACTATCTACGTAATTTAATTGTTGCAAATAAAATTAAAATTGTGCAATATTTATATATCTAATATAATTTAATGATTTCTTAAAAAATCAAATAAAAAATTTGAAGCCTACAAGCGGGAGGCGTAAGATTGCAAAATTAGGAATTGAAGGTTGCTCGAAGATTGCCAGGATTTCGAAGGTTGCTATTTTACAGAAAAAAAATCATCAGAAGATTTCTAGGGTTTGTAGAGAGACCCTGAAATCAGAAATTTGAAGCTCCATGTGGGATGCCTAGGGCTAGAATTTGAATTTTGTTGAAGATTTGCTAGGGTTTTAAAAGAAAACGTAATATCGCAAATTTTTAGCATCCCAAGCGAGGCTCGAAGGGCCCAAGGATCATTTCACGCACGGTACTCAAAAGGGCGCCCTTAGGGTTTGTGAGTAGAAACCATCTGTCAAAAGTGGGGAACTGTGATTTAAAGATATTCTTCATCACAGTCGAAATGCACGAATCTAGGCTTGATTTCGAAAGGTGAACTTCAGGTACATTTCATTGCACGACAAGGACTTTTGAAGGCAGGCAAAGTATCCAAAGCGGGATTGCTAGGGTTTCTAAGAAAATAAATTCAAAGTTTAAAAGGGGGTGCCTACTAATTTCTTCACAAAGAGGGATAGGGTTTCTAAGAAAGGAAATTCAAAGTTTAAAAGGGGGTACCTACTATTTTCCTCACAAAGAGGCAGTTTTTCCAAAGCTTTTAGCAGATTTCAAATCGGCAAAAATCTTTATATTTTGATTGTACCGAAGTAATATCAGCTTTAGTGTGTGGAATCTACATCCTGATTCTTCTCAGGATAGCGTGATCAAGAATATGGAGCTAGGGCATGTCAATGTGTAAGATATGAATTTAGAGGAAAAAGTTGAAAAATGGGATTAAGATTTCTGCAAAATATTGAAACACGGGTTTACTCGAGTCCAGATGTGGAATCTTGGACTCTGTACCTTCTGTAGATCAGATATTTTCATTGCTATGTGAACAAAACTTGGACTCTGTACCTTTTGCAGATCAGATTTTTTCACTGCTCTGTGAACAAAATTTGGACTCCGTGACCAAAATTTGGACTCCGTGACTTTTGCAGATCAGATCTTTTCATTGCTCTGACAACAAAACTTGGACTCTGTATCTTTGACAGATCAGATCTCGTCATTACTCTGTGGACAAAATTTGGATTCCGTACCTTTCAAAAAATCAAATCTCTTCGCTGCTCGTCAACAAATTTTTTTTTCGTCTTCAAATGGTCATCGTTTAAATCAGTAAACGTTTGCGCTTCCTAATCCCACACGCGTCGAGTGAACAAAAACAGAAAGAGACCTAGCATTTATATATTAACTATCATTTTCTTCCACTTATGGATCTAAAAACACCTAAAAAAGTCCAAGATATGTATTATATTCATGTCGTTCCATTTTGTTTTATTATAGAAGTTTTTATCTGAATAGATTTGTTTTATTTTTGAAATATTTAAAAATATTTTATATTTTTTATAAAAAAAAATATGAAGAGTTGTTTATTTATTTATTTTTATGACATGATAAGTGATAATATTACTATTGATATGGATTTTTTAAATATATTTATTTAAATACGTGTATTTAAAAAGTCTTTGTTTGAAAAAACAATTTAAGCTTTTAAAAAAGATATTTTAAATACATCTATATTAGTATCTGTTTTAAATATATTTCTATCTAAAAATATTAAGAAATAGGTTGTTTTATTTACTTAAGTTTTATTCTATTTTATCTTATAATTATTTTATTTTATTAGATAATTATTGAATCTTTTTATTTGTTTTTATTTTTAATAACTATTTTGTTGTATTCATAATTTTGAAGTTTTGTTTTTACTAGATAATTATACTAAGAGTTGTTTTATTGATGGAGGGTCATAAAACAATATGAGCAATGGAAATGCAAAAAAATCTTCAACAAAAAACAAATGTTGTATTTTCACTGTTATGAAATCTATAGTTGTTGTATCACCAAGAGTTTCGATGACTAACATCAGTGGACCAACCCATATCATATCAAATCATTGTCAACAACACCATCTCCATCACAGTTTGAAGTGTCATCTTTTTTAACAAATGATCAATCAATTTTGATTTATGGGTTAACTCTCATGACAACTCTGACAAAGACAATGCCCTACTTTGCCAAATGTTTGTGAGAGGAGTCATTGTGGCCACATGCAAATATGACAAATAAAAACCATTTTAATGTGTTGTGCAAACAAGATAATTAAACATCAATTGAAGTCCATTTATGGGGAGGGGGGTGGTGGGGGGAAGCCCAACCCAAAGACAACATTGTCAAGCACTATGTCGAGACTGACATGCCAACAAGGCTTTATTAAGGTCATGGATACCCTCCTAACCACATCTTTTGATTCCAATTTCCTTAACCAAACAACAAATATATAAGCAATGTCAATCTTAACATAATAAATGACAGATCCCCTAAAATCACGTGAATAGCATGGACCATAATCATTGCCTTTACTCCAAAGATTTTCTTTAATTGTAGATCAAACATCTCCCCAATGAAATATACTTACCTCTTATTAACAACCAATTTGTCAATAAAATTCATTATATACTAGTCAAGAAACCTTCAATAGAGAAGGAGAGGAGAACCATTAAATATCAACACCATGTTTTTCCATAATTTGCCTTCATTAGAACCTCTACCTTGAAGGGACAATATCACATAGTTTGGCAAACTTGAATCTCAATCAATGCCAACAAATTGATAATCCTTTGCTCTTAAAGATATAGAGTTATTGTTAATAAGTTGGTCAATTAACACATTCATCATTCTAAGTTACTTCCATAATGTATCTTGTAACATAATCTATGTCAAAATTAGCCAAAGAGTTAACATGATAGTTTGCCTCCATATGTTTGATGGTGCATGCATCTAATTTGTTGATTAAGGGAATCCAACTTAAAATTCTATTAATCTTCCTCTTCTGAACCCCTTTATTCTAAATGACACCAATGATGATCGTGGAATCTCCTATCTATGTTCTTTTATTATTTGAATCAATTTTATGTTTGGGAGCGTAAAAGGGGCACCTAGGCCTCTACTTCATTATTTATTTAATGTTCGAGTCCTTTAAGGTAGCATCAATCAAATGACCATCATGGTCTCTCAATATGCACCTTGCCCTAAATGTACTAAGATTGAACCCCTAGACAACTCATCAAAATGAAGCATGCACCAACTATCAAGAGGGTTCATTTGTTTGATATCTTTCCTTGAATTTGAAAATGGGTGAACCCAATGATCCTTGTAAGCAAGGCATTCTTAATTTTATAATTTTAGTTTTTTAAAATAAATGAGAACATTAAATAAATATTTTTATGTACATGGTCACGATATGATAGTTCCTAATGTCACTATAGAGAACCTCTTGACATAATTTGTGTTGGATTTTGCAACACACACACCTAAAAGATCAAACAACAAACAAAGAATATCTTCCACAAATGAAAGTGACAAGAAAGATATGATATATTCCTCACAAGAAAATATTACAAAATGAATTATAATGCATACAATGAATTGCTTTTATAGAAAGCACGGCCCAAAAAATAGACATAAAAGATAATTGAAGGTAAATAGGCAAACTAAATGTATAAAACCAAACAGGAGCCCAACTATACCAAACTAGGCTAATTTAGGCCCAATTAAAGCTCAACTAAGTGAACTTAAGCTAATTATGCATGCACAAAGATGTGCTCAATTATGCATGAGAATATTCTCCAGCATGTGTAAAATTATGAAATGTAACAATAGAAAATGTGCATGGCACAACATCTACAAGTATGTGCAACAAAATAGCACGCTCTAACAATGAAATAGCATGCTCTAACAACGAAATGCCTAATTAGGTGTACATGTAAATTTTTGTATCACCAAGATTTTAGATGACAAACATCAATGGACGAACTGTCATCCTATCGAGCCATTGTTAACAACACCAACATCATCATTATTTGAAGTGTCATAGTCTATAGCAAATAATCAAATCAATTTTGACTGATAGGTTGTCACTCATGAAAACTTTGAGAAAGATAATGCCTTACTTCGTTGAGTGTTTGTGAGATAAGTAATTGTGGCCATGTACAAAAATAACAAATGGAACCCATTTTAATGCAACAACATAATCAAACATTAACCAATGTACATTTCTAGTGGGAAGCCCAATCCAAAGGCAACATTTCCAAGTACTATGTCAAGACCAACATGCCAACAAGGCTTCATCAAGGCCATGGATACCCTCCTAACAACATCTTTTAATTCCCTTTCCCTTGACCAAACAATAAATATAGAAGTAATGTCAATGTTAAGACAATATGTATGTGTGCAAAAAACAATGTTAGATCCCCCAAAATCATTTGAATAGCATGGATCATGATCATTGCCTTTACTCCAAAGATTTTCTTTATATGTAGACCAAACATATCCCAAATGAAATATACTTGTCTCTTATTAGCAATCAATTTGTCAATGGTATCCATTGTATACTAGTCGAGAATCCTTCAATAGAGGAGATGTTTACCATTAAATATCACCACCATATTTTGTCATTGTTTACCTTCATTAGAATCTCTACCTCAAGGGAATGATATCACATAATTTGGCATGCTTGGATCTCAATCATTGCCTACAAATTGAGGATCTTTTTCTCTTAATGATATTTAGTTATTGTTAAAAAGTTGGTCAATTAGCCCATCCATCATTGTAAGTTATCTGCTATAATGTATCTCATAACATAATGTATGTCTAAATTGGCCAAGGAGTCAAAATTATAATTCTCCAACATATGTCTGATGGTGAATGTATCTAATTTGTTAATTAAGGACCAAATCAAACTTAAACTTCTATTAATCTTTTAATTCTAAAATCATATATCTGAATGACATTAATGTTTCAATCACGAATCTCCTATCTACACTCAAATATATGTCTATAGGGCTAAATGGAGCACCCAGGCCTATGATTCATTATTTGTTTCACATTCATGTTATTTTGAGGTAGCATAAATAAAATGATCACCATGGTCTTTCAATATACACCTTTCCCTAAAGATACTAGGATTGCCCCTAGATGCCTCTTTAATATAGGAAAATGTGATCTAAACCTATAACACAAATTATGGATCAAATCCAATTCAATCAATTAGATTAGAGAATAACCAATAGACACAACTAAAATCCCTCAGGAGAGATGAGCACAATAATTGATTATTCACTTTTATGTGCTTTGATTGACTTGTATATAATTGGAAACTCACAATGCAAGAACTAGACTAAAAGGTACATGATTAACAATACTTGGCATAAACTAACACATGCAGATATAAAAATCAACTATGATGTGTAGAACCAAAAAGGGGATACAAAGAAGAACCTTTCTTTGAAATTTGAGCTTAAAATGGATGGACACAGTCACTAGGTGCCATAGTCCTCTAGGTGTCCCAGGTTTATAATAGAAGTCAAACTAGTCTAAGGAGCCTCCAAACTACCTTTAGATCAACTTTTAGGCCAAATTACTAGGACTATGGTGCTAGGCACCATAGTCCCTTTGATATATTATGTGAAGTTTCTTATGTCTTGGTCTTCAATAGAATCTTACACTCTTGAACTAGACCTAAAACATATTTTTGGACCCATATGTACACAATAAAAAATGACAATGAAAAGGAAAGCTTAATTCTTAAGGAAATTCTTGAATTGAAATGGTTATACCTTTGGTTGATGATGCAATGCTATTAGGATAAGTCCTCCAAATGTTGACACAATAAAATGATTAATTATCACTAAATCCATCATAAACACACAGATGGCTTGATGTAGCTTGATGCTCCTTGAATCAAATATTCTCTTGAGAAGAATCCTTACTTTTGAGTTGGAATGATAAGAATGAGATTTTAATGTGTGATATGATGAAATGAACTAGGAGAGGTGCCTTATATTAGGATCTCAATATATTTTTGTATTTGGCTTACCTACAATAGTCATACTCCCATATCAATGCTAGATCTAGAAATACCAAGGTCTGCACGTTATCCTCCATTAATTTTAGCTAGTAAAAAGGAGGTCAGACAATGTGAATTATTGATATAGTTTGCAATAACCAAAATTTTGACCCCTTTTGGCTCTAATTTAGAGGGTAGAAAGATAATAGGGCCATGGTATTATATATGAAGTTAATATGGGTGTTGACAAAATTGAAGTGGGGTTTTACTTGTATTGAATTTAAAATTAGGATAGGACCCAATATAAGCTTGAGATGATATAACAATAAAGTAGAATAAAGGACACACTAAAATAAGGGCCTAAAGAGGAGTACGTTGGGATTTGAAATAGAATAGGATGCATATTCTTGGTTTAAATATTAATTAAGACAAAAAAATGGTCCCAAGAGTTCTTAGAAGAATGGAGAACTAAAATGAGTGCTATGAGACTGTGAAATTGGACTCTTTAAGTAAAGGAATACAATTTAAGACACTATAGTTTCATTAAAATGAAGCTTGAAACAATCATCAAGAGGTTTCATTTGTTTGATATCTTTCCTTGGATTTGAAAATGGATTAACCTAATGATCCCCATGAGCAAGAACTTCTTAATTGCATAGTTTTAGTTTTTTTAATAATAAATAACAACACTAAATAATTTGTTTTCTTGGGAAAATAAAGTCCTAAAACTATATATGAAATCAGATTTAACTCACAAGAACAACATTATCTTAAGCATGAGATTGAGAAAAAATGATTGCACCCATGATCACTTGATTTTCTCTTTTTACTTGTTGATGGGAGGAATGTGGTTGCTCAAACTAGTGACATGATGTTAGGATTATCATGAATTGATAGAAGAAAATGGAAATACAAGGATATGAAGAAGGTGGATTAATTCCTAAAATGAAATTGTAGACTTCAATTAATAGATTTTTTATGAGGTGAATCATTGGCTATGATTAAATTACTAGTGGATGACTAAGATTGATAAAAGGAGATGCCATGGATTGAAGGATTAACCATATGAAGGAGGATGGTGGTGTAAGAGTTAGGCGTGCTTGCACATGTGTGAGAAACACATTGGGAAGAACATGAAAGAGAGGACATACATTGAGAAGAACATGAAGAGACATGTCTATGACATGTGTAAGAGGTGGTGGATATATGGTGAGTTTTCATCTCTTATATGTGTGACCACAAAATAAAATATTTGGTCACATGTTGAGTTGGAAGTGGGAGAAAGTGACATATGCATGTCAAATGTTGCATGCTTGTAAAAGGGGATTTAAAAATTAGAAGAAATATTAATGAAGTTAGGAGTCAAGAGATTAGTTAATAATTAACTAATTATGCTTTAGAAGAAATAGGATATGGTCAGATTTAATTAGTTAAAATTGTAATTAATTATTAAATTAATTACAAAAGGTATAACAATAATTAAATACAATTAAATTAATTATTAGGCTTAGGAGAATAGTAATTACCAAATTCACATTGACAAATTTAGGGTGTCTACATTTTTCTCTCTTTGATATAGCATCATGAAGTGATATTATATCAAATAATAAAAAATAGTGGATGAAAAGGGACAAGGACTAGTAGCATGAATCCCCAGTCATTAATTGGTTGAGGAAGGATGAACATGGCATGTACTGATATGTATTTTGAAATAGATAGGAGGACTATAGGATGAAAAATGAAATGGAAATGAATAGAGATGATGGAGGAGTAGATGAGGAAATAATGGAGGAGAATCATGTTTTAGTGGTATAAACAACCTAACTTTGATGTTTTATTTGATGTTATGCACCAAGTTATGAGGAACCAAGATAACAATGTACCAAGTACATGATAAAAAAGGTTAGGTACATACATATGCCTTATAACACTATGATATGAAAGACCATGAAGCCTTTGTAGAAATAGGACACAAAGACCACATTAAATGTAAACAATGATACACACAAGTATTGTAAATGGAGTTCTCAGGTATATTTGAAAGATTGTCTACAAACTAGGAAGTGCTCCACCAAAACCCTTAACACATGTGATGGTTGAGTTTGACAATTATTCTAGAATACCATTTGAATATTTTCATCCAAATATAATACCAATAACAACAATACAAAGGGGTGCCACAATTTATTTTCCATTAAGATTGACATGGGCATTAACAATACATAAATCTCAAGATTCACTCTTTCAAAAGCCACTATTGATATAGGACCAAGAGAAAGAACATGATTGACATTTGTGGCAATATCTCATGTGAAGTGTGTAGAAGGCCCAAGAATAATGCCACCATTTACATATGATCATTATGAAAGAATGAAAAAGGGTAGACAACTTGCTAAGAAGAAGAATGAAGAGAGCAAATTAAAATTTTTAGAAGATAATTAATATAATACATTATGTTCAAATGTGCTTCAATGGCTTTTAAGTATTATAAATATTTATGTTCACATTCACTTCAATGACTACTATGTATTTTAGTGCATTATATTTACATTCACTTCAATGCTAGTTGATTTTTTTACTATATTATGCTCAAATTTGCTAAAAATAAATAAATAACACAAAAGATCAACATAGAATCCATGAGATTGCATAATTATTCTTTCTAATTATTTTTTACTTTTATATTAGAAATTAATTATTTTATTCACATATTTATCTACTAAATGTTTTGTTTTATACTTTTCAACAAATAATTGAAACTGGCTATTTCACAAAATAGATAAAAAATCATTGTTAGAAGTGCACTTCTAACAAATGACTCTATAAAATCAAATGATTTTCTTGAAACCCATTAGTTACATGTACACAATCTGTTTTATAGTGTTGCACCAAAATTGTTGAAGAAATTGATAACACAACCTTACTTTTTATGGCATTGAGGAAGTAGAAATATTTAAAGTGGATGACATTGTGAAGAAAGTTAAGGAGACATATATAAAGGTAGTTGCATTCCATCTATGATGAATAAGATATATTGTGATCATTATGAAAATAAAGGTCATAATACCATTCTTATCATTGAAGAATGTGTTATGTATTTACACCATTACAACAAAGTGTTATTCCTATATTTTACTTCTTATTTGATCTTCAAGACTTTTTATTATTTAAAGTTGTTTGTAATGAAGTGTGAATATCTTTTCTGATATATGTAAGTTGAAAGGACAACATTATATACATATATGTATGATATATACTTTAATATATAAAATGAGTTTATATTAATTTACAGATTTACACTATATTTTAAAGATGATAATTGATCTAACATAAGTTGTGTTTGAAACTTTTCTTCTATGAATTTGAACACGTGCGCTTATTTAACACCATAATAATAATGTTTATCAAATAAATATAAATGATAAAAATAGTTACATAAATTTAAAAATCTATTTGTATACTTCCATTACCAATATAACTTCCACTTCAAAAATGTTTACTTTGTTTTCAAAATTTATATTGCATGTTGTATAATCTCTTGTAAATTTACGTCATTTTGACTAATCTAATAGATACAAAAACACAAATTGATGAAAATAATTTTCTAATGATGAGAAAAAATCCTTGCTAATATAGATGCCTTAAGATGTAATTTTAAGTTTTAAAATATTGTCCAATGCTAACATTGTATATACCATTCTATGCTTTCATGATGTCTGTTGAACAAATATAAACATAACTTCCATTTCCAATATAACTTTCATTTGAAATGTTTTAAATTTCTTTTTGATGTTCTTATTTCCTATGCGCACCTCATATAACTTTGCATCATTTTTTATATCATAGTAGTAAAGTGAATGCCTACATATGTGTTGTTATGTTCCTTCCAATTTTGGGTTTAAAAATGTTGTGCAATGCTAACATTTCATGTACCAGTGTAGGCTTTCATGATGTCAATTGAACAACTATAAATGATAATAAAGGTTACATAAATTTAAGCAAGCCAAACTTTTTTTATTTACTTCCATTTTTGGGTAAAACTTTCACTTGAAATGTTTTAAATTTCTTTTTGATATGAATATTGCCTAAATGCACTTCATGTAACCTTGCATCATTCATTATATCATTTTGGTAAAGTGAATTCCCACACATGTGTTGATATTTGATTAACATTATAGGAAATATGTTTCTAAAAAATTATGTAATATATTAAACTTTAAAAAATTGTCTATAGATATCACTTCGATTAAATTAATTTTGAGTTACTTTGATAACATGCATTTTCTTCACTTTACTATCCTTAATGCAAATTTTTAATTGGTTTGGAAAAAATATTCCTTTTCCTATTAAACATATAATTTGAAAGCTAGTAATAATTATAAAATACAAGTCAGAAAGATGTCAAATAATGTGCATACATCATGGGTGTCCACATGGTTGTTGAAGCGCCACCCAATGTCCTCCTTCATATAGAGGAATAAAGTGTCCACTATTGGGTGAGAGATAGGATGGTCAAGATAATATACAACAATAGACCAAGGACCACTCAAATGAGATTTGATAATTATACTCTATACTTTAACTCCCTATATGAATCAAAAATCAAATTTAGCTTGGGTGTAAAATTTTGTAATCTATAGATTGCGATTATAGATTTTTGTGGTTGGTCATGTGCTCTATACTGTGAGATTCAAGATCTTTACCTTGTTGGATGCATTTGGAATATCACTATTAGACCAACAACGAACATCAAGAAGCACACTCTATCTAATCAACTGAGTATAAAGTTTATGAGATTTCTAAGGGGACAATAGAAAATTAGTTACCATAAGGACCCAACTGAGAAATGGTTTCTTGCTACTCTTACGTTCAAGTACTCCATTTGATCCATTGTGCATTAGGTTATTCTATCATTCAATCGGTTACTTGTACACTATGGGATATCTACCTTATATGATGTGAATTCTAATCTGATAATTAAAGTTCAAACTATTCTTAATGATGGCAAAAATGGAGATTTATTACTTGTGCGTCCATGTTAAGGGAGTGAAAGTATTCTAGAAATATTATTTGAAAAAAAATGCAACCTATTTAAGCATTGTATCTATGACTATATTACATTTTGGTAATATTTTATAAATTTTGTTTGAGAGTTACAACCTAAGCATAAATCATTATCTAAGTGGAGCTATTTTTAAATTATTATTTGAAAACCACGTGCAAGTCAATGTCTAAAGGTTGTATTTGTGCCTAGATTCAATTTTCACAATCTTATATAAATGTTGTTTTAAAACTGCTAGTGACTTTGATGTTGTTTTCTAATTTTTTTAGTAAACAATTATGTCATCCTTGTAAGGAATGAAATATGTATATTGTTAAATTTTAATATTGTTCCAATTTTATTATTAATATTTGATTTTAAATTGAATGTACTCTTTTATGCATTATATATTTTGTCTTATTCTTACATCAAATAATTCTTGCATCATCTCTGAAGGTATGAAAAATGTAAAGCTTCTAGAGGAAAAGACTCTTTTATAGGAGTACTCTGGGATCCTTTCTAAAGAATAATATTTTTGGAAATATAAATCTAGAGAATGTTGGCTGAAGGTAGGAGACACGAAAAAGAAGTTCTTACACTCCTCTGCTAGGGCTAGAAGGTCAAAGAACATAATTTTAGATAATCATAATTGGGATGGTATCTTATTGACCAACATGAATTACATCAATAAGGAAGTGGTAATATTTTTCTTCTCCAGGTTCTGTGCTTGTCTAATGATTGGGATGGTGAGGTGGATCAAGAAATTTTCAATGTTATTCTTTATATCATTACCTAGGAATATAATGATCTTATCTTCATGCCCATTGAATTGGGGGAGGTTAAATGTGTTATTTTCTCTTTGGGAGGTGACTAGACTCCTAGGCCAGATAATTTCCCTGCAATCTTCTTCCAAAAAAATTGGGAGACAATCAAAGATGTTCTCTTGGGTGTACGTGGTGGATGAATCACAAGTTGAAGCATATTTATGTAGGAAATTGAACAACACATTTAATGATTTGATTCTAAAAAATATGTGATTTCCACCTTCAATGATTTTAGGTCCATTTTTGTGTGCAATGTAGTTTACAAAGTGATTTCCAAAGCCATTTCTAATAGATTAAAAATGCTTCTTAGATTCATTATCTCATAAGAACAAAGTGGTTTTGTCTCGAGGAGATATATTTTTGAAGGCATCATTATAGCTCATGAGGTTGTTCATTCCATAATGAAACAAAATACAGACAAAATGCTTGTGAAGTTAGACATCAGAAAGGTTTATGATTAGGTTGATTGAGTCTTCCTTCTTAAAGTGCTTAAGTCTTTTAGATTTCATAGGGATTGAATCACATGGATTAAGAGTCACATCTATACTTTGAGGTTTTTAGTTTTTGTTAAAGGAAGCCCACAAGGTTTTTTTGAATCTTCTAGGGGCATACAACAGGGAGACCCACTCTCTCCCTTCCCATTCATTATTATGGAAGAGTTTCTAGGTAGGATGGTCATGAAAAGGTGCAAGGAAGGTAGATGGAATGGTATCATAATTGCTCCTAATCTTGATGCCCTTTCTAATCAATAGTTCGTTGATGATACAATTTTGTTGGGAGATGAAACTTTTAGAGAAGCTAGATATATGTAGGAAACCTTGGACAAGTTTTGTGAGGTCTCTGGAGGGGTGGTCAACTAGGAAAAGTTAGATATTTTTTTCTTCAATAAAAAACCTAAGAACAAAAGGAAATTTGTACAATTTTTCTCATAAAGCAAGACACTCTTCCTAGTAAATTTCTTAGTATTTCCCTCTTTGGTGGTGTGAGTCATTCACATATTTGGAGGAAACTTATTAATTGTTGCTTCAACCATTGGATGGTTGGAAAAGCTAATGGATTTTGTCTATGAGTAGAATCTTGATGTTAAAAGAAATGATTTAAGTCAATCCCATCTATTAAATGATGTGTATGAAGATCCTAGTTAATATTCTAAACTTTATTGAACAAAAAATGTGCAAGTTTTTTTGGAATGGGAGACAATAGTAAGATGAAATCTCTCTTTATGCATGGGATAAAATTTGTAGGCCCAAAATTGTTGGAGGGGTGGGTCTGTATAAGTGGGGTCTTTTGAATGAATCATTAAGGGATAAATTAGTTTGGCAGATGTACAAGTGTGCAGAATAAAATGGGCCAAAATACTTCACACATATTTGGATAGTTAGGATCATGAAAGGGTTCTCACCATCAAAGATCCACCAAAGGGATCATCCATTTGATATTTTATGTTGGAATATAAATAAGCCATCACAAACCACCTCACATGGAAAATTGGTGATGGAATAACATGAATTTTTTGGGATGATTCATGTGAAGGTGTCCTAGTCATTGAAAATGATGTAAGATTTGGATAAATTAAAAGGATCACTAAAGCTAATTGGGGTAAGAAAGTTGTGGATTATGTAGTTAGAGAGGGAATGGGATTATTATCCAATTAGCATCAGAAAGATTATGATATTTTGAATCTAAGTTGAGAGGATGCTGAAATTTTAATTTTTTTTGGTACGTGGAAGTTTCCTTCTGTTAGGTGGAGAGGACGAGCTCATCTGGGGTGGATCCAAATGCAGGGAATACTCAATCAAAATTAGATACAAACTGTTGGACAATGCACAAGAAGAAGAACATTGACCGCATCACTTAATTTGGAATAAATTTTCTTTTCCCAAATATGGATCATTTTCATGGTTGGATTTGAAAAAAATAATTCTCTTTGGTGAAAGTCTCATGAGGTAAGGAAACATAATTGTTGGCTAAGAGGCAATAAGGTACGTTCTCAACCTTGCCAAAATGACTCAATCTGGAAAACTAACATATAAAGACCAACATGCAAAATAGAGATACAAAATTTGGTAGAGACAATTTAACAAAAGATAGAAATTTATTCTGAGAAACAAAACTAAAATACAGAGAAGTTGAATCAATATAATAGGACGCAATAAAACAACCACCAAAATGAATAGATGCAAGGAAAAGTTTAAGTGGTATTTTTTTCTCAGATAAATTCTTCAATGACCAGCCTAAACTATACAACCCACAAACTTCACCCTACATGATAAATATTATTCTAATCAAGAAAATGTTAAGGCAAGAAGTTTAGCAAGGTTAAGATTAAGAATCATATCACAACCGTACGTAGTAGGTTATCCCAAGAAAATGGCCAACAAAGGAGAAAAATAAACATAATAATAAACAAGTAGCACGTAGTGGCCAAGTACTTGCCTTTAGTTATAGTAGAAACTAAAGTAGAAATAATAGTATATTAATTTTTTAATTATTATGTTTTATATAGTTATAGTAGAAGTAATAACTTTTTATAATTAATTTTTTTTTAATGCATAATCATATTGATAGCATTAATGATACTTGAAATTATAAGAATGGAAATCTAATCATAATCTTAAAAGTATTACTTTTAACCATAATTTTAATTTTAATTAAATGTATTTTAATTAATGATTAAATTATATAATTGTTTTAGTATAGTTGTAACAATAAATAATTTCATTTTTTAATTATAATTATTTTAAAAAATTATAAATTATAATTAATTTAGATGCTAATTTAAATTTTATTTGTATTATTTCTTAATCTTAATTTTATTTTATTAATATATTTTTTAATTATATATGATTGAAATAAAATCATATATATGATACATTATTATATTATATATTAGATTGTATTGTAATATTATATATTTTATATGGGTTTTTATGTTAGAGGCAATTGATATTTTTCCAGATTAATGCTATTAAAAATATAATTTACATAATTTAATTATCCACACCTAGATTAATGTGTTACACTTATCACATAAAAGATAACAAAAAGTTCATATTCTATAATCATTCCTAAAAATCGGTAAGTACTAATAAATGAAAGGGGCTATTATATGGTTGTTGCATCTATATATATGTTTTATGAATATTTTTTGTATTATATATAGGTAGATCAAAAAGATATACAATAGTATCAACTGAGAGTACAAAAAAAGAGGCCCAACCTCACCACGATCTCAGAGTATAGTGCAAAATGTCATATTTCAGAGAAAAAAAGAGACTAATGTAAAACATCATTATGGGAATCAACCCAAGAAGTCCACCCCAAAGGGCCCTCCATCCAAACAATGCTCTTTCACTCCTGGATTTGTGTAAGCATGAAGATCTCATCCTTTCTGGAATTGATATTCTTTTTGATTTCTTGGTTTAACCTTTGGCAAGTCCGTTCAAACATCTGGAGGTCATCAAAGTTCCTTCTCCACTCGTAGCCATGTTTCAGCTCATAGACAAAGAAGGTGGCATGACCGTCTTTCAAGAATCTTTTTAGCTTTTCCTTCTCCGTCATCATCATTGTGTGAACCTAGAGAATTTTTTTTTTAAATGTGAGTTTTTGAAAAAACTTAGTAAGAATTATAGGGTTTCTTTGATACCTTTCCTTGTTCTTGCACTTCTAGATTTGCCAAAGAATGTTAGAAGACAAAATATTCCAAAATAAATTTGAGTCCTTTTTAAGCCCATTAATATGACCAGTAGTAATTTCTAGAATATTCACATTTAAAGGATAAGTAATACCAAACATGTTCCAGATTTCCTTAGCAAAAATGCAGTCAAAAAATATATGTCTACCAGTTTCAGGAAGCCTACAAAGGCTGCAAAAATCATTCATATGGCCATCTTTTCTAATAGGGAGTCTATCAAGCAGAGCCAGCCACTTAAAACACCTGATGTATCATCAAGGGAGGAGTACCAGACAATATTGACATGATCAATGATATTTTCATTATGCCCAATGATTTTATAGATATTCTTGGCTTTGAGTTTAGCCATAATGACCCCATTTGACCATTTGCAATTTGAGAATCTATGAGAGTCCACATGACAGTCAAAGGGCAAATCCTTGGTAGCCCTGACAATCATGTTATACATTTTCTTTTGGGAATTCAGAATATTAAATCTGTTCCTAAGCTCATCCCAATTGATAAGCTTATCATGTTCAAAAAGGTTAGTTAACTGGGAGATCCCCATTTTAGACCAAATCCTAGCAGAACATCCTTGGGAGAGGGAAAGGGGTTTACCAACCAGGCATAAATTCCACCAAATGAATCTTTCACCATATAGATGCTTATCATCATGGAAATCCTTGTTGGTGACAAATTCCTTGACATGGTCCCAAGCTCTCCAAATGGATCTAAAAACAACAGATCCTTGAACGCTGACCGGGAAATTGCCAACAATTAAATCACAAAAGGGGAGGTTTCTCCAAGTTTTAGCTTTTTTAGGAACACCTCTTTCAATATTACGCCTAACAAGAACTTTCCATGGATCATTACCATCCATAGAATGAAAGATCCATTTGGCGGATAGAGCAATACCTTGAGTTTTAAGATCTTTAAGCCCCAGCCCCCCAAGGAGTTTATCAGTATGACACCAATCCCATTTGACCACATGCATCTTTTTATTGCCTTTACCATCAGACCAAAGAAAATTCCCAATGGCCTTTTGGATTTCTAAAATTTGGTAGTTGCTAAACATCCAAGCAGAAGAATAATATATACTATACGAAGACAACATCTTCTGGTAGACTTGAACTCTGCCAGCTAGAGATAGAGACCTATTATGCCACTTATTTAACTTATTAATTTTATCTTTGATCTAGGTCCACATGTCTTTGAGGGAGGGTTCAATAGAGAAGGGGATACCTAAGTATTTAACAATTTTATGAGGTCCAGCCCATTGGAAGTTGTACTGATTGAACTAGACAGGAGGTTGCTCTTCCCATCCAAGGCAAATGGATTTGGATTGAGAAATACGAGCACCAAAGATAGAACAAAACATATTGAGCTTGGTTTTTAAGGCTTCAAAGTTACTGGCACTAGCTTCAAAAAATATGGTAGTATCATCAGCAAACTGACAGTTGATGAGCTCATCATTGTTAGGCAGATAAAGACCTCTAACGTCAGGTGAAAGAGAGTTGTCTCTAAGGATGTAGTAGAGGGCTTATGAAGTAATGACAAAAAGAGTAGGAGCCAAAGGGAAGCCTTGTCAGATGGATTGACCAAGAGGGAAGGGGTTGGATAGGGATCCATTGACATCCACCTAAGAAGAAGCTTCATTAAGCAGGACATGAACCAAGTTACAAAAGGTAGCTGGGAAACCAAAGGCCTCAAGCATCATGAGGATAAATTTCCATTCAACCCTATCATAGGCTTTTTTGAAATCAAGGAGCAACATCGTAGAGTTTTGATGAGAGCAATTCGCCCAATCCATGGCTTCCCAGCTGGTAATTAAGTTTTCAAGAATATATCTACCTTTGATGAATCCAGTCTGGGTAGCACAAATAAATTTAGGCAGGATATTCACAAGGCTGAGGGCCAGGATCTTGGCCAAAATCTTATAGGAGACATTAAGGAGGGTGATAGGCCTCCAATTTTTGATAAGAGATTTAATCCCCATCTTTGGGAAGAAGTTTAATGATGCCATTGTTAATACCGAGACCAAGAGATCCATTGGCAAGAGCTTTTAAATAGATGTCTTGTAAATCCTTACAAATCCAACTGATGTTAGCTTTATAAAATTCCACAGGGAGACCATCCGGGACAGGGGCCTTATCATTGTTGAGAGACTTGATAGCTTTTTCAACTTCATCTAGAGATATATCCTTAGATAAGACAACAATATCAACATTGTCCAACTTATTGGGGATAAGAAGTTTACACTTGTTCCTAAGGTCAACAACTTCTTTAGAATCTTCAGAAGTGAAGAGATTCCTATAGTAGTCGGCAAAGGCTTTGTTAATGATAATAGGGTCTGAAGTGTCCTGGTTGTCAACTAAGAGCCTATCAATGGACTCCTTGGATTGCTTATACTTTAAAAGATTGAAGAAGAACTTGCAACCACGGTCCCCATTCTGGATCCAATGGGTGCGGGATCTAATCTTAGCACCACAAATCTTAATTTGTTGATGTTTTCTCAGGGCATCCTTAGCAGAGATCAATTAGGAAATGAGGTTAATATTGGAGGAGTCATTCTGGACATTATTCTCAGCCTCTTAGAGATCAGAGGAAAGATGTTTTTCAATAAACCTATAATCTTTGGCTTTCTTTTGACCAATAGTTTTGAGAAGGCACTGCCAAGCTGGGAGATTCATCTTCCATCTGTCAATGTGAGAATAATTAGGGGAGTTAAGTTTATTGATATTAATTTGAATGGCAGTAAGGACATCTTCATCATGAAGGAGGCTAGTATTCAAAATGAATTTGGTATTGAGCGCCCTAGGGTGAACAGGGGTGAAGTTGAGACTAACATGGGTAGAGATAGGATGGTGATCTGAGAGGGTAGTGGCAGTAACGAGGACAAAATTATTCTGGTTATCAGGGAGGAAGGAGAAGAAGTTCTTATTCCCATAAAATCGGTCAAGTCTGGAGTAGATCTGAGAGGGGCCTTGCTGGAAGTTACACCAAGTATGCCATATCCCTGGGTTAGTGGCCTTATTGCTGTATGCACCCAAAAATGGTCGCCTAGATTTTGGGCCCCATTTATTCAATTTATCAACTCTGAATCATTTTGATCAATAATCAATATTTTCAACATTATCAATTTCTTGATCAAGTCTTAACTTCGATCATATATTGGATTTTTATACTTGGGCTAACCATTCTATCCTAAGTCTTTATTTGATTAAAAGGAATATTTCCTCCCCTTTTGATTAAATAAAAAGCCCCACTTTTTCTCTTATCCTAAGTTGCACAAATAAAGTATTATTCATATTTTATAAAAAGGAGAAAAGCACTTTTTGTCTCATATGGACATAAAGTCAACTCTTATTTTCCCTATTGGAGGATACTTGTGCACATGGATTGCTCCTCTTTCAAGCTCCACCACTGATTAAGACTTTTTGCTTCTTAATCTCAATGGTCCATTTCACCTCATTTCTTATAAAAGGAGAGCTCTCTCCTTCATTTGCATATACCATGTTTTTATGCTAATGTTATGCTGCAGGTTTTAGGTGCATTTGGAGCTTTTGAAGATATTGAAGACTTGCTTCATTTCCTCATTTAGTTGCATACTTGCTTTCTTAGTTGCATAATCATGGCATTCATAGTATAGGTTTCCTTTTATGCAATAGAATAAGCTCACATAGTCTAAATAGGAGGCATTGTAATCCATTGCTATTTCCTTTCATAGTTGTATTGTACTTTCATTTTGATAGATTAATATTTGCATCATCATTTAGATTTGCATTGCATTGCATATTTGATTCTTGGAGATATTGGCATTTTTGCCCTTGTCTTCACTTGAATCTCTCATTGTATGGTTGACTAGCAAGGTCACAAGCTTGTAGTTCTAGCTGAGAGCAATTTTCAATCTTGCAACTCCATACATAGAGAGCTATGAGCTGCTTTGTGAGGCCTCATTCTTGAGCAACCTTGCATGTAATGGTTCATAGAAGTGCACCTTTTTAGTGTGTACAATTGCCAGCTAGGGGGTCAAACATAATCTTAGTGTTAATCAACTTCTTCTAGTGAACCCTTTCATTGTCTTTCCAGATGAAATGATTACCTCCAAATTTGTCATGTTGGGACTCCACCATATTAAAGTCTCCTCCAATAAGCCAGGGGATATTAGGGAGGGTAGCCAACCAGTCCCAAAGGATAGCTTTCCCTTTAGAGTCATTAGGGACATAGACATATCAAATGCCAACAATATTATTATTATGATTGATAGTGATCCAAACGGCTCTCTAGTAGGGTGAGGTGCCATTGGCTGTAATATAGTTTCCCCATTTGGGACTGATGAGCAGAGAAATTCCACCCCTGCCTCTATTGTGCTTAGTGCAGAATTTAATCGCATTGTTCCAGATAAAATTAAGAATGGTTTCAAGCATGAAACCGGTGGCTTTAACTTCTTGAAGCATGAGAAAATCCATAGAGCTATAAGTATCGAGAAAATGCTTAATAAAAAATTTCCTGTCTGGGGATTCGAGACCCCTCACATTCCAAGAGATACAATTCATGAGGAAACATTAGAGGGGGTAGGGCACGTGGCACCGACTTCATCTACTGAGGGCATAAACTTATTAGAACTATCCCCATTTTTCTTACCCGAGGATTTATTCTTGGATCCTAGAGGCCTTCCCCTTCGCTTCAAAGCAAGGGTGTCAGTTCTAGAATCATCTTCATATTCAGATTGGGAGTCCACTTCCATGGAAGGCACACCAGGGAAATTGATAGCAACAGGGATAATCTCTAGGGAACAATCATCACTTAGCTCTTTAAAGACTTTTAGCGAGGGCTTCCGAGATGATCCTGATGTAATACGCAAACTGGAGTCTTTAGAGCACACAACAAGAGAACTGGGAGGGTTATCATCGATAAATTCTAACACAAGAGAGATGACATGAGTACTTTGTGAATGTGGATTCTTCAAAGAAGAGGGGTTCAATAATTCAAGAGTACTTTTTGAATAGGGACTCTTCAAAGAAGAGGGGTTCAATAGTTTAGACGGTTCATTGTTAGTGACCTTTCTCCTCCATTTCTTATGGACAGTCTGGAAATCATCTTTCATGTTCGTATTATCAATAAACATGTCTGAAGAGGGGAAAGAGGCTTGAGTGGCAGGGGATGCAAGAGAGGCAAAATCCAGAGTAGGAGGAGTTTTTGAGGTCATTTCCTCCTGTGTGTTCATGCTAATGGAAGGAACCATAGAAAGGTTGGCCGGTTTAGCGGGCAGAGGATTATTAGCAGGTTTCGGGTTCTTCTTAATTATAAGGCAATCTTTTCTAAGATGGCCCTCCTTCTGACATAAGAAACAAGCATTTAAACCTCCCAAAATTTCAATAGGGCACACAAAAATTTCCTCCATGAAATTGATGGAAATATCAGCAGGCATTTCCTTTCCTGGTTGTAGAGAGATTAGGACTCTGGCATCCATATGCGGCACTAGTCTAATAGTGTTGTCCATCCAGATAGTTTTGCCCAAAGGTTCAAGCAATTGAGGTAAAAACCTCCATAAGAAAGGGGGGACATTTTTAACCAAAATCCACCTAGGAGTCGAGAGGGCAAGGACCTCTTCATGTACAACCTCAGGAGACCAAGCCAATGCTTGGAAGGAAGTGGATCCAATGGTCCACTATTTTTTTTTTAGAACTTCATCTTGAGATTAACCATTAACAAAGAAAATAACAAATAAACCCTTCTGAATTTGCTGACAAAAGGAAATGTGAAAACCCATTTTAAGATTCCAAAAATTCTGAAACTAATCATCAAGAAATTTCTGAGGAGGATTTATCCAGTTCAACAACCAAAAACAAAATAGCAGTATTTTTTAATCTATCATTTTCCTTAACAATCTCAGCAAGCATCTCAGGGTTAGGAGCGATAGAGAAAGGGGCTGAAGGAACCGTAGAACACTTATCGGGAATGGCGGCATCGCGGGCTTCAACAAAGCTAAATTTAGCCTTTGCATCCACAACACTAGCAACGTTGGCAACTGCTTCAAAGAATGACTTAGGTTTAACAATAGGGTTAGGTTTGATAGCAGAGTTTCCATTAAGACTGGTGTCCTTCGGCATGGTGGTAGAGGGAGAGGGGGGTACGGCCTATGCCGAACGACAAAGAGCGGGAGAAACATAACCACTCATATTTACCAAATCAAAAGGGGAGTTGGAAAAGACTACACTTGGATATTCATAGCCACCAGAGACACCCAGCTGTTGCTCACCGTCCCGGTTGATCCTGCCGGAGGTTGCCACCGTAGCAGGAGAAACCCTAATCCGTGCTGCAAATTTTTGCAATATTCACTTTTTCAAATTTTCGCCTCTAAATTCTTAAATTTTATATTTTTAATGTCACATAATATGTTTTACTATGAATTTTTATATATTCTATGAATTTTTCCATTCTTATATTTTTTTATGTATTGTAGAAATTTTTCAGATTAGAAAAAATGTGTCAAAAAATTTCATATAGATTTATTTTTTAATAATTTACATACATAGAAATTTTTATACAATTAGATAAAGAATATCAACAACAAAAAATTTAACCACTTCTTTTCATTTAAAATTTTTTTTAATTAAACATATTACTAAATAATTTAATTCTAAGACTATCCCTTCATAAAAAAATTAAAATATAATTTAAATTAAATGCATACATATATTATATTATTATTTCTTAATTACATTTTTAAAATACTTTTATTTATATTATACTATATATCAAAATTTATAGTTTATAGAAATATATTTGGATCAGAAAGAAAATGTGTTAAAAGTTTTCATATATATTTATTTTTTAACGATTTACATACATAGGGGTTTTTATACAATTAGATTAAAAATAAAACATCGAAAAAATTAACAAAATTTTTATTCTACTTTATTTTTTGTAAGTTTAAATAAATGAATTTTTAAGATTATCCCTCTATAAAATTCTAGACATATATTTTAAATTAAATACATATATATTATAATATTATTTCTTTATTATTTTTTATTTAAATACTTTTATTTATGTAATATCATATATCAAATTTATAGGAATATATCAAATTTTAATTACTTATAAATTAATATAAGTATTAATATAAATTTAGATGGCACATTTAAAATAAATTGAAATAAATAATTTAATCAATTCATAATTTAAATTTAATGCAAACATATATTATAATATTTTTGAATTACTTTTACGTTAAATTTAATTTAGAAAACAATAGATGTAAGGACACCAAATTTTTGATGCCTTATGTCATTATCTTCATAGATTTGAAACTTCCTATAATATAGAAAATTATTATATGTCACATGAAAAAACAATTGAAAAATAAGTTTACATTATTATAGTCAAGATGAAAAATGATTGTAGCAACATATCATAGAATGATATAGCAAAGATTAGCTCACATAAATAATTAGTGATTGTGAATCATTTATGTGAAAATGTACAATGATTTAAGGTAGAAATCTTGTATATCAATTATCCAAAGACAATGTGGTGAATAATGAAGCTTTCTTGTTTGGGGCTAGATGTGCAAAAAAAAAGTTTCTTTATTATATTTTAGATTAATATAATTCAGATTGATTAATAAAGAACTATTTAGTTGAATAATTAACATTACAATTTATCATAATTGAACTTATTTATTTAGGGTTTCTCTAGAGATTTGTGTGATGTTACTATTAGCTATTACATAATGTTATGAAAAGATCTTGAAAATGACATTTGAAATTTTATTGATGACTAAAGATAGCATGAGCCAAGATTTTGAATTTATAGTGTTTAAGACAAGATTATTATCATAACATTATGGCATCCAAGATGCATTATTATTTTTTGAGCTCTTGTTGAATGCAAATTATTGTACATCATGGACGATGTCTACATCATAAAAGTCATATTTGGTAGCTGATTATGGAAAGAGATTATTCATAGACTCCATATTCTAGGTTTAATTTTTATCCATATTGTTTTCATCATTTTGTCATACCATGTAATTTTATCACATATTCATAAACAACCATGAATATCCTAGGTCATAAGCATGATAATATCCTCTTTCCACCTACATATACACTTACATTGATATTCTATCTACAAATAAAGTTGACACCTCAAAAAAAAATGTCATTTAATTTTAGACTACCATCATAATATCCATAGCCACATACCATATTTATAGACATGTATGTCCTAGGATAGATAATCACTTACACCATCATAAAATCCTTATACATATCCATTATTATATGGACTATCATCATATATTAAACCTTCACTTACATCTATACCATAACTTCCAATCTTACCATATACATCATGTGTCTTAGGTTTACATTATTATGCCACTCATTATTCTGATCACAAGATCATAAAAATGGAGCAAAACTTATTAGATCTACTTGCATAAAATATTGAACAATCCATTCATTGATGGGATAATGACTTTTTATTGTACATTGAGGATATAATTTCATTTATACTATTTTGATATACTATATTTTTAATTAAGTATATAAAGATATCTATATAGTTGTGCTAACATATTTGAACAAGATGGAGGGCCACTAACCATCTAAATATTCTTCAGAATGGATACAAAGTTAAAATGGCAATTGCTCATCCAACTAGTTGTACACAATGTTCCCAATGAAGGAAATATTTTTTCAAGTGTAGACCTTAATTAGACACCTATTGGAGATCATAAAGTCCATGTGTTAGACTTATGTGTTGCTATCCCTCTTGAGAGACTCCCTAATTTTGTTAAAAGAGAAGGTTTACTGGATGGTAAAGAAATAACATTTATACACAAATCACATAAAGAGTTCAACTTGACAAACCCTATTGACCATGCTACCAAGATGTATTCAAGGTTTTCCTAGATTGAATATAATAATTAAGCATGTAACATTTTTTATTTTTTATTTATTATATCAATTAATATAAATATATTTGTACTTGTATAAACAAATATTATTGTGCTTTTGGACCCAAGGATAAAAGGGAGGTAGAAAAACCTCAAAACATGAACAAAATATGGATGTTTGTTCAGAAAAGGGGTTGTCAAATACACTTAATTGTTAAGGTTATTGTATGGAAGACCAAATATTGCTATTATTACATATAATGAGTTTAGCCATCAAGAAGTGAATGGTGAATTTTGTCATGGAAAGGATGCCCCTTTGGTGATCTAAAGAGTATGGTTGCACCAAGACTATCAAATGAATGCAAATCGTATATCGAATCCTTATTATTTATGGGTATCAATATTGACATAATATGTGAACAACACTATTTAGATCTTGGTTTAATAGAGTTGATGAATACGAGAGACACATATTTGCTAAGAAAAGATGTAATGAATGCATGGAAAAGAGTACATTCTCTTCGATCACTAAAAAATAAAGATGATGCAAAAAGTATAAGTTTGTGGCATGTAGATGAGAAAGATAACTTATTCTACTATAAAACACCAAATAGTGGGGAAAATGTTCCATTTATCATAGGCATTCAAACACAATGGATGTGAGAGATGATGGTAAAATATTCACACAACTCAATTATTACAATGGATTCCACATTCTCAACAAATAAATAGTGTAAGTAGACCAATGTAAACTATATTTATGGATCTTAGTATAGTTGATCTATAATTTCTCTAAAAATTTAATTTATCATTGATTTATTCATGTGCAGTATGAGTTATAAATATTACTTGTATTTGATGAACAAGAGGCTAGTGTACCTATTGTGTGGGCCATATCTTCAAGAAATAAAGTTGAGGATGTAAATGAATGGCTAGAAGAAGTTTACAAAAGAGGAAAACAACTTAACTTAGAAGATTGCCATGTTAATGCATTCATGACAAATGATGCCATTGCTGAGATTGAAGCAGTCCGATTTTATTACTCTCCAATTATATTTATAAGGTTATACTTAATATATAGGTCATAAAAATACATCTTTCATAATTTTAAACATAAATAATTTTATTTTAGTAATTGATTTTGTTAGAATTCTACTTACGAATGTTTATAATGTAACTTGTAGATTATCCTTCAATTGTCGAGTACTTTTATGTATTTCGCATGTATGTAGGACATGGTTGAAGAATCTATATAGGCAAGTCTATTTCTACTTAAAATATATGAAAAATTATATTCTTGAACATCATAGCTTGATATCATGTTTTGTATCCTAGGTTTGTTAGCAATAAGGATGTTGGAGTAAATATGTTCACTAGATTGGGTGAGATGATGTATGCAATGAATGACGATGAAGACATCACAACTTGCCTAATAAAAATTTATGGAGCAATTCAAAGAAGAGAATCTCTTCATTGATTACTTTCAAAATACTTGGTGTCACGATGAGAGTTGTATTGGTAAGATCATATATAGTATTCATTATGTTATATTTTCATTTGTATTTTTTTTAATTATGTATATGCTAAAATGTCATTATAATTTTTTTATAGCAATGTGGGAAAAAAAACTTTAGAGGTTTCTCTCATGCGAATCAAGAAACTAATGCTTCCATAGAGTCATACGACATGCACATTAAGAGTCACTACTTAGCTGACCGTTCTAGAAAATGCACAAGGAGAATGGATTGGCTTATTCATGTTCTTCTTCATAGGGTAGAACCATGCTATAAAAAAAGAGATACCTACAATTATTTGGGTTTCTAACCAACTTTAAAAAAGAGAGATATTACATAGCTGCTTTAGGGAGATAAAAAAGAATAGCAGATACAAATTGCTACCCATATGACCTCCTTCCCAACACATATAAAATAAGAAGCCAAACCATTTAAACAAAATAGTATCTTGTGAGAGGGAATCTTATTTCAAATTTTCATGGGTCAACTCTTAGTGGACTTTTGAGAGGTTAAATGTAGCCCTAGGGGTTAGTTAGGGTTAAAGTAAGATAACCCCATAGATGAACTTTGGGTTGGGGGTCAAATTTTGACCAATAGGATGTTTTAATCCTATTTTTGCTTCTTCTAAAAATGTCTTTTTATAATGTGAAAAAAATTGGGAAGTGTGCCATGTCTTTCTCTCTTGCAAATTTGAATTTCCCTCTTGTTGGAGAGAGAACCCTTGGATAGTGTGGCCAATCACCTTTGAGGTTAGGTAGGATGTTAGGTAGGGTTTTTCTTTTAGTGGAAAGGAGAGGAATTTGGTAGGTTGATTGCCCACTCTCCAATTTTGGAGAATTCTAGTGGACTTAGTAGGTTTTTGGTGGACTTAGCAAGAAAGGCTTATAGGAAGGGAGCTCTACTCAACTATCATTTGCCATAGCTTGGATCGAGGTTGGTGCTACTTTCATGGAAGACTTGTTTTCTTACATGTATGTTTATGTAGATTTTTGTGTGGTGTTTGTAAATGGTTTTGTGAAGCTTCAACTTGCCTTTGATGGCTTCTTCCATAGTGTATTTTGCTGGTTTTGTCTTTGTTTCTTTGTTTTGTTGGGGTGTGCATGACTAAACTCACCATTGGGAGGGAAGAGAGCCTTGAGGGTGAAGGGTTTTAGTTGGTAATGCCCAAATAGTGTAGAGTCCTTTCTCATGGAGGAAGGGGATAACACATGGATGTATGAGCTCCATGTTGCCATCTTATCTTTGTATCTACTTATTTGGGGGCCATAAAGGGGTTTTACTTGTGTATAGAAAATGGAAGGTATGGTGAAATTTGTGATGGCCTTGTGAAGGCAATAGTGTATGGTTTTGAGCCTTGTTGAAGGCATGGTATATTATTTTATGGCTTCTCCTACTTGGGTTCATTTCCACCTTCACCCCTCTTATGGGTCCAAGGTGACCCAATGTGTAAATCCATGGGAAGAGAATTTTATGTGAAAAATGTATTTTCTGGTTTTAATTTGTGTATGTGAGTATGAGCATGATTGTACCCCATCCATCTTTGTTTCCCCAAGCTTGGGGGTGGCCATGTAATGACCTAGGTTGCCCGAGGTGAGCCTCCATAGTCAAAGTGGTTTTCTTTTGCAGATTTCTAAGTGAAGGAGTTGTTGGTTTTGTTGAAGGAAAAATGATTTTGGTCATTTAATTCTTATTTGCACATTTTTATGTTGAAAAGGGGGCTAAAAAGCCATGTGTAAAAGAGTAGTGTATTAAAGGCCATGTAAATGCCTAAAAAAATGTAATATGCTTGTAAATGTTTGTATTTGTAAGTGTAATGTTTCTCCATTTTTCTATGTACTTCAAGAAAAGAGAATGTAAAAAAAAGGAATGATTTCTTATGCTTGAAATGCAAAATAGCTTGCTGGTATTGTTTTCCATTTGCAAGAAAAGGTAGTTTTCCTTTATGAATGAAAATCTCTTCCTATGTAGACATTGGTACTTATTGCATTAAAAAAAAGGTTAGTATGTAAATCTCCTTCTCTACTTGCTATTGTTAGAAAAAAATTTCATTTGATATCATGCTAGTCTTCTTTTTTATTAAAAAAAAGACTTGAATATATATACTTATGTATATATACATAGATGTATATATGCTATTGAAATACATTGCTATGTTGATACTTTAAAAAAATAGATTTAATTTTGCATCTAAATCTTGTTTTACTTTATGGAAGTATATACATTATATATACATGTATATATATGAGTATATATACATATATATTTAAAAATATATATGTATATATGAAAACACATATACATACATATGTATACACACACAGACATATATATATATATATATATATATATATATATATATATATATATGTGTGTGTGTGTGTGTGTGTGTGTGTGTGTGTGTGTGTGTGTGTGTGTACTTGAGCTAGATATACACTAGCATTACTTGCCTCTTTATGCTCAGTATATATATATATATATATATATATATATATATATATATATATATATATATATATATATATATATATATATATATATATATATAACACATTAATAAAAAAACTATACTATAAAATATTAAAATGAAATTAAAAACTTTAATAAGATTAAAAAAAATTAAAAAAATTATTAAACTTAAGTGTTGGTGGGACTATGCCCCCCCGCAACCCCTTTGGGGAGTGGTGGACCTGCCACCATCACCCCTTTGGGGGCGGTGAACAGGGGGCCTCTGCCACCCCAAATGGGGTGCGGAAGACTTTAAGCCTTCGCATCCCATTTGGGGGTGCATCGGCCAAGACTTTCCTTGCTGTAGGCTTATGGGGGCCGGTTTGCGTATGACAACAGGCAACCCAACTTCTCTGCAAGGATTTTTAATCAATTTTTTTTTATAATATATTTTTTTTTTAACAAAAAAAATAGCATTCCATAGAGCAATATAAAAATTATACTTGCAGTACCAATATTATATTGAAATAATTTAAGAAAAGAATAGATTGTAAAAAAGAACTGCTATAGTATAGTAAACTATAAATATTTAGATAGACAGTATTGGCCTACAGAGAAATTTCTTTGAGATTAAAAAAAAAAAGGGCATTCTTTTATAGATTTAAATATCAAATTCGATAGTATAAAATCATGAGGATTAAACCCATGTTATCCATTACCTTGCTGGGACTTGTTGATGAAGACTTTTTGGCGTAGCCATGAAGATCTTCTTGTAAATTCTGAATACTCCATTGTAGAACCTTATAGCATATATATACAAGTATATATGTATGTATATACACACGTGTGTGTATACAAATCTTGTAGACCTCTTTCATCTTTGCTCCATGCTCAAACTTGCAATGTCCAAATTAGGAAATTAGGGTTTGAGTCATGTTTAATTTTTAAGTCTAACCCTAATTTCAAAATTAGGGTTAGGGCTGGCCTTTGGAGCCATTTTTAATTTTTAATTTATTAATTATGTTTTTCCTTTAATTTTGATTTTGATTTTTAATCACCGATTATTTTAATTTAATAACTGTTGACTTTACACAGTCACTTTATTGAATTCTGATTTAATTTTATTATTTTATATTCTTGAGATTTTAAAAGGATTCCCTTTTATTATTTATTTGAGATTTTAAATATTTGGTTATTGGATGATTGATTTTAATTTATTTTTCAAATTTAATAATGTTGAAATATTAATTAAATGGACCCTTATGATTTTAATATTATTTTGGGGATTTGTTTTTAAAATTTAGAGGCAATTTATTTTTGATCATTATTTTACCTTTATTATAATGTTTGTGACTAAATTTATTATTTATTTGTATAATATTTTAATATTATGGGATTTTTAGGGGAAATTATTTAATGTCCTAGGATGGGGACTTAGATAAATATTTTCCCTTATCATTAATGATAAAATTAATATTAATATTTTTATATGGTTATTGAATCCTTTTTAATGCATAAATTAAATTAAATATTAAACCTTGGAGCTTTATGTCTTAAGTAAAAATATAATATTTTAATTTAAATATTTGAACATTATTATTTTAATGGGTAAAAATTTTATGACCCTAGGTTCACGTAGGGTAATTTTCTTGGCCTTATTTTATCATTTTATTTGTTGATGTTATTTTTGCGTTTTCTATCCAGGTTAGTAACCTGGTTCTCGATAGGAACCATTAGGGTTACTAATGCGATTGAGTTAATCATTAGTTTAATTTAACCCTTTTTGGGTGTGTTGACCCAACCTTTGAATTTTTACTATTATCTAAGTTTTAATTTTCACCCTGGTTTATCTCTTTTATTATCTATTGTTTTGAATTGGTTAGGGTTTCTTAGAGACCTAGTTAGGGTTTTGAGTTCATTGATGCAATTAGCAATCAAGGGATGTTGGCAAGCCAACGCGTGCCATGATACCTCTTGTGAGTTAACTTGCGTTGGGTTATGTGATCGTTCTTGTTGAGTGTTCCTTAGTGTGTTAGCCTTCTTGTCTTTTGTGCTTTAAAAAATTTGTTGTGTGTTTTGCCCTAATTTTTGGGCATGACAGAAGGTTCTTTAAAACTAGTTCCCAATAGACATAGTAGAAGCCATACAAATATATTTCAGGATTACCGCTCTAGATGTGAAAGAAATTTTCCCTATTCCCATGCTGTTAGGATGGAGCCGATGGCTAAAATGGGGTTTTCAGATAGATTAGGCAGGCTGCCAAAGCACTCTGGGGAAGAGAAGGAAGAATTACGGAAGAAAACCCCATCTCACAAGATACAAGGTAATAAATTGGTTTCACATTTGAGTAAAACTAAGGAAACCCTAATTGTGGAATACAAGGAAGGAGTACTAGAAATAACACATAAATTATGCCAAAAATATGGGATCATTGCAAGATGGAATGGCTTCGGCGTCATGATAGAACAAATTGCAGAATGGTTCCAAGTGACATTCAAACAGGTAAATTAATGATTCTATCAAATTTTTTTTTACATTGATTGTCCTACAGTATTAAGAAATAAATTGTTGAAGGAGGAATCACCTATATTTAAAGATAGAGTTTTACTTTTATTGAATGGAAACCTAACTTTGATCCCATAAAATTAGTACATTTTCAAATAGAAAGAGCAGTATTATTTCATAATCTTCCAATTGAATTGGTAAATGAGGAAATTATTAGAAGGATAGGAAATAGTATAGGGATATATGTAGGAATGGAGGAAGGTGAATTTTTAAAAAATAATTTTATAATGGTGGTCAAAATAGATATCTCAATAGAAGAATTAACACCAATAGAGGTAAGATCAAAAGAATTCTCATACATTATTCAGTCGGTCTTCTACAACGGTCCAGTGAGGGAAGAATGTCCTTCAGAAAACAAAAATGTATTCCTAAACCCTAGCATTAGGAGAGTAGAAGTTGGGGTAGAGGTTAAATTCCTAGAAAATCAAGGTGAATTTTGGTTAGAGAAAAATGGTAAGGAGGGGTCTGTGGAGCTGGAGGAGGGTGAGATAGTGGAAACATAAACTTTGCTTGAACATCATGAATTAGAAAGTACAATTAGAAAGGGGGAGGATCATCTGATAGATTTAGAGGGTAGAAAACTTGGGTTACCTATAGATTCCTTTAAGGTAGATTTGGTGGCGGTAGAGAGAAATTTGATAGGAGAGGGAAGAGAAGATATCAGTGTTGATCAATACAAAGACTCCTTCAGAGATATCCTAGAATAGAATGAGAAGATGAGGATTGAGGTTAATAAGGAGATATGTTTAATAGAGCAAAATTCTTTAGTGGAGGACCGGAATGAGGTAGTATCAGGGGACAATAATGACAAGATGCAGGATATTAATTTATTATCTATGGAGAGAGGTGAAATAGAGGAACTGTCTGAGTTTCTAGGTTTGGATCTAATTGAAGAAAATAACAGCTTGTCCAGAAATAATCTAGAGGTAGTGAGTAGGATGTTGGATGCTTTAGATGAAGACTTTCTTGATGAGCAAGATTAGTTCACAAAAATGAAAGGTCCAAGTTAGTTGGGAGATAGTATCCTTAAGGAACCCTTGGAAGAAAATATGGTATCAAACAATAGAGATAATAATATTTCTTTACTAGGCATAAATTATAAAGAAAAAGGGAAGGAAAAGGTTGATTGTCTCAAAGAACCTAAGAAAAGGGGAAGGAAATCCTTGAATGAGTTAAGACTAAAAGATGCATCGACAGTTGGACAAGTGAAGATCTCAAACCTATATGTAGTGAAGGGGAAGAACCTTCCCAAGGGGAAATATGAGTAATCATGTGGAATGTTAGGGGTCTAAATGCCCCTAACAAACAACACATTTTAGTGCGCTTAATGAGGAGAGTTGAGGTAGACATCATGATGTTACAAGAAACGAAGTTAGGATGTGAAGATATGGAGAAAATTAAAAGGAAATTAGGGGGCTGGGAATTCGTTAGTGAACCTTTAGTAGGGGCCTCGGCTAGTCTCGGTATACTTTGGAACCCAAGAAAATCTAGTTTTGTTAGGCTAGGGGGTGGTAGATTTTGGATAGGAGGTAAGGTAAAAATCTTGAATGGGCCCCTGGAATTTGTATTAATAAACATATATGGCCCTATGTCCCTAAATGAGAAAGTTTGTGTTTGGGAGGAAATTGCCAAATTTTTCCAATTGAACCCTAGGCAGACGCTTATTGTGGGGGGGGGGGGGGGGATATTAATACTATTTTACATGAGGGTGAAAATTTTGGGGGTCTAGGAAGAACCTCCATGACTGTGCTGGAATTTAGGGAGTAGGTCAATAATAATGAATTAATGGATATCAAATCAAACAATGGGTCCTTTACTTGGACTAATAGGAGATTAGGCTTTAGTAATATTGCTGAGAAACTAGATAGATTCCTCTTTAGGGGGAACCTTATGGATTTTGATTTTGAGTTAGAATCTTTGATCCTCCCTGATTCTGGATCAGACTATTATCTAATATCCCTCTAGGTGAAGGAAACAAATAAGCCCTTTACATGTCTATTTAAATTTGAGAAAATGTAGTTGAAGGAGGAAGGGATGAAAGCCCTAATAGAGAAGTGGTGGATGGAGGAAGCTTTCAAAGGCTCCAAGGCCTTTGTCTGTTTGGAAAAACTAAAAGTAGTGAAGAACTGTGTAAAACAATGGAATAAGGAATTTTTTGGGAATATCTTCACACAAAAGGTTGAAATTGAAAATGAAATTGACGAGCTAAATTAGTTAGTTTTCAAGGAGTGTATGAATTAGGATATATTTTTGAGAGAAAAGACCTTATTAAAAGAATATGAAGATATTTTGGCCAAGGAGGAAATTTTTTGGAAGCAAAAATCTAGAGAGACCTAGCTAAAGGAAGGTGATAGGAACACCAAATTTTTTCATAATAGCACAAGGATTAGAAGGAAAATCAATAGAATAGGTTTTCTTAAGAAGGCTAATGGTGTTTTAATGGAGAATCCAGAGGATATTGTTAAGGAGGTGATCACCTACTTCAAAGATTTGTTAAATTTAAACTCCTCATCGTTGATTTCCTAGGAGGCTTTCATAAAAAACATCCCTTCTATTATCAACAGGGAATAAAATAAATTCTTGAATGCAAAATCACAATAGGTGAGGTAGAGATAGCCCTCAACCAACTTCACCTGGATAAATCACCTAGATCAGATGGTTTCCTAACTTTCTTTTACCAATATTGTTGGTCCTTTTTGGGGGGTGAAGTTACAAAAGTTTTGGAAAGCATTAAGAATTCAGGTCGAATTCTGAAGGAGATGAATAATACTTTTGGGGCCTTAATTCCCAAAGTAGAAAATGTAGAGAATTTGGATTGGTTTAAACCGATTTCCTTATGTAACACTATTTATAAGCTTTTTGGCAAATAGATTGAAAAATGTACTCCTTGATATTATATCTGAGGAACAAATAAGTTTTGTGCTAAGTAGGTCAATTTTGGATGGAGTGATCATAGTCTAGGAGGAAATTCATACGACACAATGTAATAAGATACCGAGTATGTTAATAAAGTTAGATATAAAAAAGGATTACAATAAAGTTGATTGGAGATTCCTTTGGTTTTTCTATGCAGTGGATTATTTAGTATATGAATGCATCTCAACTCCTAGATTATATGTCTTAATTAATGGCTATCCAGAAGGTTTCTTTGATATCTTTCATGGGCTACTCCAAGGGGATCCGCTTTCACCCTTCTTGTTTATAATTATGGCATAAGCATTAAGGAGATCCTTGTGTAAGGTGAGGGATGAGTAGAGGGTTATGCTTAAGAGTCACTAGTAACATAGAACCAATTACTCATCAACGATTTGTGGATGACACAATGCTTTATGGGAAAGATAATCCACAAGAGGCAAGAATATTTAAAAAGGTTCTTCAAGGTTACTCAAAAGCATCTCAGCAGCTGATAAGAGAGAATTTTGAAATCTTTTTCTTTAATACGACAGACGATGTAAAAAGAGAAACTTTAAATATCTTAGGTTTTAGAGAATGTTCTCTCCCTAGAAAATACTTAGGCCAACCCTTGGATAAGGGAGTAAATAGTCACTACTTTGGAAGCATGTTCTGTCCAAAGTTGAGAATCAAGTGGCTTCCTGGAAAGGTAAATGGCTCTCCTTTGTAGGAAGGAAAACTATGTTGAGATCAGTCATGTCTTCAATCCCCATTTTTCAAATGTCCTGTTGTAAATTGCCAATGGAGATAGATAAGAAATTGAATAAAAAATTGATAATTTTTTTTTGGCAAGGGGCGACAGATAGAGATAGGCTTTTGTTAATTATTGGAATAAGATATGTAGGGCCAAGAAGGATGAAGGGATTAACCTTAAAATTCTTAGAGACCAAAATGTTGCGTTAGGAGATAAAATGGTCTGGCAGATGATTAAGGAACCTAAGGCCAAGTGGGTTAAAATCATTAGAAATAAATAATTGGACAGGAATGACCCTTTGAGCATTCTTCATCATGAGGCTCCCCTAGGTGGACCTAGATTTTGGAACATTGGGAATGGGAGGAAGGTATTATTTTGGGAAGACTATTGGGGGGGATATCCTATTCTTCATAACCTGATAGATGACCAAAATTCTATGGTCATCTCAAAGAGAGGGTAGGAATCTATGGTAGAGACTATATGGATATTCTGAGTGGAAACCCAACAATGGGCTGGAATTGGAAAGTAGAGGAGAATCTAATGATTCCTCCTAAATTTAGAATTAGAATGAAGGAAATCCTTGCAGATAGACTTATCTTTCCTAGTTCAAAGGAAGATGGGATAGTATGGATAGGCTCAAAATTAGGAGAGTATAACATGAAAGATGGTTATGAATTGGTTTATAGGACCCATAAATTTAATGACTCTGAGCTACCTTTGGATCTATGCTGGAATAAGGAGTGCCTTCCTAAGGCAGAGATGTTTGCATGGGAAGCCTTGTAGCATAAAATACTAACTATGGAAAGATTCAAGAAAATGGGCTTTCAAGGTCCATCTAGATGTGTTTTATGTAAAGAAATGGAAGAAACTGTCGATCATATCTTCTTAAATTATGATTTTTCTAACAAATGCTGGGTTTGGCTAATGCTCAAACTTAACTAGAAGTCAACACTTCCAAACACCATAGGGGATCTATTTAAGTGTTGGCCAAGAAATTTGGGAAAGGACCTTTTTGGAAATATTTGGATGGTGGCTCCATCTCTTTTAATTTGGGAGATATGGAAAGAGAGAAACAATAGAATTTTCAAGGATTTGGAAATGAAGTTTGATCAATTTTCAAATAAATTAGAGGCCTGCATTGTTGAAACCATTAATAATAGTAACCTACAATTGAAAGAAGTAATATTCTCTACATGGGATGATAAGGTTAGAAATAGATGGGTTGGCCTTAAAATTCCCCCATTGGGGGAATTTAGGAAGAAAGAATCTAACCAATTAAGAAAGGAGTGCATCTGGAAAGCCCCATCTAGCTAGCATAAATTAAACTTTGATGGGGCCTCTAGAGGTAATCCAAGAATTACTGGAATAGGATGTTGCATTCATAATTGGGATAAGGAGCTTGTTTACAGACTAGGAAACCCTATAGGGATCCAGACTAATAATATAGCAAAATTTACTGCCCTACTAGAGGGTCTTAAAACATGTTGAAAGTTAGGTTTAGATAAGATTGAGATAGAGTGAGACTCCTCCATAGTAATCAATGCTATTAGAAAGGGGACTACCCAAAATTGGCAGTTAGACAGTATGGTTAATTAGATAATGGAGATACTCCTCATCTTTAAGCATTATATGATCAACCATATTTTTAGAGAGGGGAATAGTAGAGAAAACAACCTAGCAAATTTAGGTGCAGACGGGACCAAAATTGGTATTGGATGATTCTTGGAGTTTATGGAGCAGAGCCCCAATTTAGACCCAAAACAAACACTTAGAGATCCTTGATACCCCCTTCCAACATACAAACTAGGGCTCTGACACAAAGTTCCCAACACCCACAAATCAAGATTGGTTCTTCAACCCAATCTCCTACACCCTTATAGCATTAACTCTCACAACTCAACCCTACTAATCTAGGGATGGAACCAGGGTTCTCAAAAAGTTTAATATCAATTCCCAATAGAATGGAACACTAATCCTACACCAAGAAATCTTAGAACACACTTTAGACACCAAAACCCACTATAGGGCTACAAGGAGAAAAATTGAATTCTTGAGGGAAACCTTCCTGGAACTCCACCAAATTAGGTCTTAACCACCCTCCAAGGTTTCAATAAACCTATTAATAGTACACACCAAGTTTGGACCCTTGAACAATCTCCAAACTCCGACTGTCCTCAAATCTCTCCTAGGTCTAATAGGGCTAATTAGGTCCAATTAACAAAGGAAGTGTTTGAAATACTTACCTCCTTCTAGTATAAACTATTGGAAAATCTATAGGATTTCATAAAACTACTAAATCCAAATATTTAGATCTTCATTCCACCCTTGGGCCGAGTTGTGTCTTCAAACCCACAATTCTGGACAGTCACATAGAGATGCATGTCCAGAGGGTTTAATGATTCCTCCTCTCTCCATTGGTTTCCCAATCTGAGACCTAAATAATATTAAATTTCATCTTCCCTCCTTTCCTTCCACCAAGAATCAATAATTTTCCATGGTGGACTCTCCTGGAAAGAGGAATTTTGTCCCAAAACCCTAGGTAGGGCCTTCTTGCAACCAGTGAACACACAAAACTCAATAAATTTTGTTCTACATTGTTTTAAGACTTCAAACCAATTTCATACTTCTCATAAAACTTAGGGCCAACTTCCAAATTCTTTCAATCACACATATGAGACCATACAGGTCCATACAATTCAAGAACACAGTCTATTTCTCAGGAAATCAATGAATTTTATTGAATTCAGATATCAAAAACTTCTCCAAATCTACCAACTAACTTGGATCCAAGTTTTCCATCATATTTATAAATTCCTCAATTGGTTCAACCAATCTGAGATGGTTGTGACCGTTGAGACTCAAACTTAAAAAACTTTTCAAAAATTGCTTAATGCAATATTGACAACATTGACAACTTTTGCCGAAGTTGTCAATTGTCAATCAAACTTATTAACCTATATCCTAGAATCCACCTAGGACCTTAGAAAGGCTTAAATAAACTTAATTCCACCTTATCTTAGTCCAACTAGACCATCCTAGTTACTTAGACTTATTCTAGCCCTTTCTAGCCAATTGTCCATAATGGCCAAGATAGACACCTAGGTTTATAACCACACCTAATGTCACCTTTCCTTACAAAGTAGGACTTTATTACATCATTGGATTCAAGATCCAAACAATACCTTAACCTTTCACACCAACCCTTCAACGAGTTAGTTGGTGTTCCTGCAGCTATGGATGAATTTAAGGGTGCTCCTGCACTAGTTTAGCAATCTGATCAGTTCTTGTAAATGTTCCTAGCCCTCCTTTAGGTTTGAAGGGAAAATGAAAAGGCCTAAGATTCAAAAGGAGGTATGTCTACCCAAGCATAGATCTCCTAGCCTACAATGAGCTCTTATATTTTCTACAAGATAACTTACAACCTTAGATAAATCAAATTTTATCTTGATTTATACTTTCATTATAATGATAAGGTAAAGTGTATAGAAAGGGGATTAATTTTTATATTATAGCTCCTTTAGGAAGGAATTTATAAGTTTTGATCTTCTCTTAGGATTTTTTATCACTTAGACAACACTCATTGATGAAATATTTAGGAATAGTTATCTATCTATAAGAGTGCGATAGTCCTAGGTCTTAGGGTAGTAGAGGGAATACCTATGTTTAAGCTGATGGCAGTTGGGCAAGGGGATGATTGGATATTTGATATTACTTTGCTAAACATTAGATTAGGAATTTTCCCTTCTTTTTTCCTCACTTTTTCATAAGTTATTTTTGTTTAGGTGTAACCTTCGAGGGGGATTAAGTCATAAGGGCCTTGGGTTTTGGGTAGATAGGCAGTATATTAGGTAAATGCAATTTTAGATTTATATCTGATCACCTTACCTTAGCTCTTAGTTATTTGAACGCTTTAGGTCTAGAATAAGTTGGGCATTGAGGCAATATTTACGACCGTCATTGGAATGGACATTTTGCTTGAAGGACAAAGGATATCTAGAGAAGATATCAGGAAATGATGGTATGTCAATAGTACGTATTGGAGGCCTCTCTCTTACCCAATGCAAGAGTCCTTTCTTGTAGGAGGCTTGATTCAATTAATTAATAGTTAACTAAAGCTCATTTCCCAATGATGAATAATTTACAGCTAGCCGACAACTGGCATTTAATTCTATTTATGGTGGCTCATTAATCAGAATGTTGGGTCTTTTTAGAAGGTTAAGAGGTTTCCTTCTGCTTCATTCTCTGCGAAGTCACTAGAAGAGAGAGTTGGACAGACGCTTAGATATGGAGACCCCTATCAAGCTTTGAAGTGTTAATAGACAAATGGACTTTGATACTAGCATTACCATGGATAGAATTAGGAAGATTGTGGAGGTGAATAATAAAGTCATTTGGAGAGAAAACTTGTGAAGTCTAGGCGACCAATTCATCCAATGAAAGGATAGATACTGCACAAATCCTGATATCCTAGCGATGCTAATTTCAATTTTCATGCATATCTTCAATGATTGAACCTAGGTGGCAAAACTTTGTCCAATAAGGACATTTTTCTAGATTTGGATAAAGTTATGGTTAACATTAGGAATGATTTAACAATTTCTAGGCTAGGAAAATATGATATGCTAATGATCAGAAATAGACCAGTGACCACCTACTCAATCATCTATTCTGAGGACCTTGACAAGTTTTGGGAGGAGAGACCAGTCTACCAAAGGAACTTAGAATTTTTGATGAATTTTTATGAAATTCGGAAGCCAACCCACAACGACTAGTTGGAGGTCTACATAGTAGCAGAAGGTTTGGAATGGGACCCCAACCTTGCTAATGACATGGTAGACCTTTAAGAATGTGTTAGGATCAATGGATAATTAGCACTTTTATAGGAAAATTTTGATATTTTGTTCTAAAGTAGTATGGCCAAGAATAGACTTTAGCTCATTTTCACTAAAAACTTATTAGTAGATAAAATTACATAATAATATTGTATTGTGTAAAACAACGAAAGATGTTCCTATGAAATAGGTGGATAGCATGTTTTTGAATAAGGTAAAAATAGGTTTTACATGGACCCGAAACTAGAGTTTAAAACAACAAAGTAAAGAGCAGTGGATAGAATGTTGTTTATATGTTTTCTTTTTGATCTTGATAATGAACATATACTCTATTGTCAGCTTTTAAAGAATGCGCTCTGCATTATGGTAGCTCCGTGTAATTCATATATGAAAATTTACATTTATTATTCCTCCATGCGGATCTCTGTGATATATATGTCTCTATATATATGTATTTACACTAATATATATATATAAGGTCACTTCCTGTTTTCTTTATATAAATGAAAATAAGTATTCAATAAACATTTATAGGTATATTCATTTATCTATTGAGAAATGTTGGCCGAAGGATTAGCATTCAAGTCTATGAATATATATTTGCATTTTCAAGGAATTTCAGTGTCAAAGGATTAGCAATTTTTATCTATCTCCTTGGTATTTAGATGAATGCATCTCTTAAAATGAATCTTTAGTATTGGGTATTCTTTGGTATCATTTGATGTGGCATCCCCTTAAAAGGTTCAAACTGCTACTATAAGGCAAACCCTCAGTTAAAGACTATTAAGTTTGTCTCTGTTATAATATGTAGGGTTTAGTAAAGCTCTATCTACCCCTGTGATGGGTTTCTCTAAATTTTGATAATATAGCTCTTTGTAGCATCTTGTTCTATGGATTATGGAAACCTTTTCATTTTTTCATTAAAAATATATATTTATAGACCTGAATGTTTTTCCAAAGACGGTCTTCCTAGTAGGGCCGAGGTATATTGAGGCTTAGGGGTAAGAATAGATTAGATATTCTCTCTTCATTAAGCTAGTTTTTAGTTGTAGAGAATTACTGGTAAACTAACCTTAACAGGGAAAAATCTATAAGCGCATTGCCACTTAAAAAACTAGGTCAAAATTTCTCCACTTTATCTTTCCTTTTGTGAAGCAATAGGCCAGGGCCTAATTCATTAGGTCATTTGCATTATTTTTGTAAGTAGAGTGCTTGTATAACTAACCATATTTGCAGCAGAAGGGGATGTCTTATAGATTTCAAGCCTACATTTGGAACTAAAGGAGACCTGGTGAGGTGGTGGGAGTAGAGGGCTGTTGTAATTAAGCATTTCCTATAGCTTGGGTAGAATGATGGATGTTGTTTTTCAAAACCGAATTCAGTATGTAAATCTGGGGATGCCTGGATAGCACAAAGGTGTTGTTTGTAACTAAATAAGAGAGCGAAATGTAATTACTAAATAATATCATACTAAAAATGTTCTAGCCCCATTAATTGAAAGGGGTATGTAATTACTGAATAACATCACTCCGGACTGAACAAGTCCCAAGCTAGACTGAAGATTTTCTTAATTTTGTTCTTTCCTACCAGTGCCTACACCAAACAAAAATGTATTGTAATCTATCTTTTAAATAAATAAAATATCTATGGCTTTGGCCTTTTACCCCCCCAAAAATATTGAAAAACTATTACGCTGCATAGGATTTCATAACAATGATGTGAAGTTTAATAATTTTATGAGTTTTTTGTCATTAATTAAAAGATGTTTTCACCCAAATATTCCTACTCTAGGACCCCTTTTTTGTTTTAAAAAGGTGAGGAAATAAATGGATCCAGTTGTATAAAATGGTGGCATGACATTCATTGATGGTGTCTTGTTTGCCTCGTTGTGGAGAAATTGAGTTTTTCTAGGAGCGTGTTTTTATTGCATTCTTTTCATGAATGGAACACGTAATGATGTTTGTTAATATCTCAAAAGTTGGGATGATGAAATGGAAAAGTACAGGCATCGAGTCACATGATGGTATGGAATGACATGGGCATCCGACCAGAAGGAATCTCATGTCATTGGAGGGTAGTGGCAAGCTTGCGTACACCAAATTTATGGTTCATTATATGACATGATAGGATAACGCATGAGCTTTGTGTGAGGTTTTTCATATTTATCAAAGAATTTTAGATTATTTCATTCATTGGAAATTTCATTGTTGTTTAGTATTCCAATCGAGTGCTATGAGTAGGTTTCGGGCATGAAGGAAAATTTTACCCTACTCACTATGTAATGCACACCCCTTTACTGTCATTAATGTTTATTATGCCAATCCATTTAGACCACTTTTTATGAATATTAGATCTTCAGTTACATTTAATGATTCGACTCTATGATACTTTAATCATTTGATTTATATCATGTTAGCTAGATGATGATGATTATTTACATTTGATGATGTTAGTTATGTTGTGGTTTTTACTAACCCTATACTTGCATACATGTATGGTTGACATGTATGTTTTATATTTCTGTTTGATGTGCTTGATGTGGTTGAGAGATAAAGTCATAGTTACTTTCTTGCGAGATCCACATGATTGACGGATCCCCGCCATTGTCTGTTATATATTTATACATGTATGTAGATGCTAGTCTTTTATGCATGATTTCAAGTACCGGGTATCGACTTCCCTAAATTGGTAGGATGACCATTCCCTATCACAATATCTCAATGGTAAGAGAGGGGAGATAACATCCAGGTCTAAATCTCAACCTAAGCCCTTTATTGTCCTTAAAAAGTGGACAAGTATCTTATCTACTACCCTCCAAATTTGTCAAGGTGACATCATTCGTGAACCCTTTTTTTGAGCTTGATTATTACTTAATGGGTTTAGTCAATTTTTATTTCGTATTTGTCGTGTTATTAATGCATTAAAGATTTAAATTAAGATTAATTATGAGATTAAAATAATTATATCTTATGAATATGAATATATTAAATATATAGATATTTAATTAATGAAAATTAAGTAAATATCATTGATGATGTAAAATACTTAATTAAAAAGTCTAATTATGAAAATAAAGATTTATTTAAATATTAAATCTAAATCTAAATTTAATGTTCAAATAATATAAATTGATATTAATTATCAAATTGCTTATTAAGTGGTACTAAAGATATTAATTATAATTAAAATATAATCGCATGCACACCAATTAAAAGGAATTCATTTATCACTTGTAAATTATAAGATTGAATTAAGAGACTTAACTGAGGGATTAGTGATAATTCTTTTTAATAAATTAATGAATTGATATTTAATTATCAGTTTGCAAATTATTAATATGCTGAAAACATTAATTGTTCTGATTAGGGGAAAAGCAAGTTTTGAAGGGGCCCTGAAACCCTATACAAGCAGATTTTGGCGAGAATCTAAAACCCAAACAAGATGAAGCACTGCTAAAGAGTATACAAGATAAACCAGCAAGCAAAGAGAAAAAATGGCCAGCCGTAACCAAGGATAAATCACTAAAACCCTGACTTCCATAAAATAGACCTAAGCCTCACAACATTAAGTTGACTATAGTTTTAAAATTCCCCATACAGGAATCCAGGGTTTTGACATGGAACCCAAAACCAACAAGACCAACATCAAAGAGCAACATTGCCCTAAAACCTACTTTTGACCCTAACTAAAAACAACCAGCAACCAAGATGGGCCCTTGAAAACTATCAGCATCCACCTGCCAACACCAGCTAGCCACCAACAACAAACAAACTAGGACAGAAAGAAATAAAGGAAAAGCAAGGGCTTCCTCTACCGCATCTTCGAAAATAGAGTTGAATCCCAAAGACACCAAAGGAACACCACTAGTGCTGAACTGGCACCTCACCAAAGCTGAAGCAGCCAAAAAAATAGAAAAGCCATCCCCCAGCTAACTCCAACAAGCTATCTTGTGGCTACATGAAGGAAGAGCCCACACTCCACCACCAGTAACCTCCTCCCAATAGTCATAGACCTCCTCAATAGGTTGAACCTCCACCTTAGTAGGATCTTCCACCTTAATAGGAAGCAAGGGCGAAAAAATTGGGGTAGAGGAAGATTCCACCTCCATGAAGACACACATAAAATACCCACCTCAATAGGGGCAAACCCCACCTCCATAGGGGTATTGCACAACGGAGAAATGACAAAGGGGGAACCATCCCTTTCCGATAAAAAAAGGCTATTGCACAAAGGCATCTCTTCCACACCCCAAAGATGAGATTGAGAGAGGTTGGAAGGACTCGCATCGGCACAACCCGCTCTTCCCAACACAACAGATAGAGATCCATCAAGGGCATCCCAACCAAAGCTCAACTTTCTAATAGCTAAGAGCAAGGAAAACCCAAGCCCAAAGCCACCAGCATAGGGACAAACCCAGAAGAGGGCATCGACCCCAAACTCTGCAAACCCCTCAATGCCATCATCATCATCTCCCTCAACCACCTCATCTTCTACAACACCCACGCCTGTAGAAGCCCCTCCCACCAAACCACTCCCCCCTCTCAAGAAGATCTCCCCTCCCTTGCAGCTAACCCCGACTGCGTAGGACTTCACTCCCGCTCTGTTCTTCCCACCCTCTCCCACACTGCTCTTCACTCTCGCTCTACTCTTCCCGCCCACTCCCGCATTGCTCTTCCCCATGTCATCCTGCTAAATTCCTTATAGTTTCTTATCACTCCCGCTTTGCTCTTCCTGCCCACTCCCGCAACTGCTCTTCCCGCAGTTGCATGTTAATTGTTAATTAAATATTATTAGGCAATTAAATCTGCACATTCAGTTAATAAAATTGAATTATAAATTTAAGATTAAAGGTTGAGTGATTTTCTTGAATTGGAATTATTAATTTAATAAATAATTCTTTTAAATAAAGGACTGATATAAACAAGGTTGGAGTTAAGTTCTGATTTCTGTGATTTTGAGTTAACTGTTTATTATTTTTAATAGTTGAGTTCTTATTCATGATTTGAGTTGCATGTTTGAGTTCAATCTGTTGGGTTTTCTATATTAGACTCCTTTTTGGTCATTTTTGGGGAAACAGGTTTACAGGTTTTTAGCTCTGGATTGCAATTTAAGGATTTGGTGAAAGCTTAGGATTTTTCAAAGTTTTGGATCATTTGTGTGGTTTCTATAAATTGGTGGATTAAGGTAGGGTTTGAAAACTTATGGAAAATTTTGTCCCTTTGAAAAGACTGACTATCTTGTGTCTACCAAGATTTGTTTGAATTTTTGGGTGATTAAATTTTGAAATTGATCTTGATTGTAGAAAGATTTAATCGGGTCTTTGTTATCTTTGAGGAATTGGATTGATTCTTTGTGTAGAAAATTTTGGTAAAAACCTAGATTTGGATACCTTTGTGTTTAGTTTAGAGAAAACTATGTTTAAATAGACCAATTGAAAACCCTAGGTTTACCACGCTAAATTTGGAGGCTATTGGAATTAAAAAACCTACCTAGTTTAATTTGTAAAAAATTGCTTTTGGAATGTATATTCCTCCTCCAGAATTCAATGAAATTATTTAGTTTTATATCTGTATATATGATAATCTATAACTAATTGAATAACTTGATGAACTGAATGGACAAGTGAAAGACAGTGATTAGAGATCATCGAGCTACTAATGTGATATGTAAGGCAATTAAATCAGTCAATATGTATTGTCATCGATGTCAACTAGTTTTGACTATACTTATCATGATAGTTACAAACATCTGAAGAAGAAAAATGGTAAAGGAATGAGATATCTACATGAAGAAGAGATGGATATGGAGATATGGCTAAGGTATACATTGGGTAACTTATTGATGAGTCTATGACATCATTTTGTTGACTTGATTGTATTACATGAATTTGTTATGTATTGAAGATTAGAATTGAACAAGTTTTTGTGGTCGGTAATTGAAGATTTATGTATACACTAAGCTAGTGCAGTGTATACCGAGTAACAGTAATAATTGAGTTAGTATTCATCGACACATTCTGTATTGACTGAGTGAGTGAAATAATTAAAGTTTATAATAGTCGACTAAATTGATGAGCTGGCAAATTGCGTATGATTATGAGGTATAAGATAAAGTTTGTTATAATGATCTAATGATTGATAAAATTCAAGATTGATGGAATGGATAAGGATGAAATGTGTTATAGACACATCTGCCGAGGAAGCTTGAAGTGGAAAAATGGACGATTGAGATTAAGAGGCAAAATCAAATGGATGAGAAGAAAATGGTTTATGAAGTCTATTTAAAGAGACATGAGATTCATTATTGAGTCTGGAGCTTATTAAATATTGCATGAGAATTCGAGTGAAAGGAAGTTTTTCATGCATCACCGATCAAACTAGTTACAAATAAAACCGAGCTGAACTGCAGGCATTATCGAGCATTGGGGTATTATTCATCAAGCTAAATATGTTGAAGGATATGAAGGATTGAAGTGATTATTGATCAGAGGAGGTATTTTGAGCTTAGCATAGATTTGAAAATGTGCAAATATTAGTTGTATTTGAATCAGATCACTATTGTATCAGTTTAACCATTGTTACAGCTAAATCTCTTAACCGAGTGGACTTAACAATCTTATTTGTATTTCAATATGACATTCCATGAATGTTGATAGTTTTATTGTTGACCCCATGGTAAATGTTGGTCAAGAGTTAATTGTTAGTGATAAATCCTTTAACTAGGTCACACATCACAGTGTGCATTGTAACCTTTAACAGGGTTGGCTCCTAACCAAGTTCACTTCAGAAGAGTGAAATATTTTGGGTTACCGGTCCCAGGTGGTTTTTCCCTGAGCAGGGTTTCCACGTTAAAATCTATGTATTATGTGTATTTGATGTGATTGGATTTTTATTTTACTTTACACATTTCATATTTGGATTAATTAGTAAACACAATATTGAATTTACTAGTATTTGGTAAATGAATAGAAAGTTATTGTTGATAGCTTACCGAGTTGATTATTTATTTCAAAAAGTTTGATCATATACATCTAGGAGTTTGGGAATGTAGGATAAGTGGAATTAACTGATTCACACCCCCCCCTCCCCCCCTCTTAGTTATCTAACAATTGGTATCAGAGCAAGTGTGCTTGAAAAGGAAGTTTGAAGGACTTGAGCTAAAGATCATAAGATGTATAAGAGAGAGGTGCCAAAGCTGAACAAAGACAACTTCTAGACATGGAAAAATAGAATGAGGTTGCATATATCTGGAATTGGAGAATCTGTAGTATTTTACCTGACTAATGCTTACATAGAACTGACAACTAGACCTTTGATTGCTGATCAGCTAAGAGATAGACATGAACATAACATGACAATGATAGAGATTGTTGTTGCCTTATCTGATGCAGAATTTGAATATGTCAAAGCATGTACGTTAGCAAAACCAATGTGTGACAAACTTACACTAGTCCACGGAGGAGATGTGAATGTGATGAGAGAAAGAGCTAAAAGCCTTAGAGGAAGGTTTGATGATATGAAGATGATATAAGGTGAAAACATTTCACAGTACAGTAACTGAATCAAGGAGGTTGTCAATGCTATCCAAGGAGCATGAGGTGTTATTGATGAAGAAACTATTGTGAGTAAAATTCTAAGAACCTTGCTGCCAATCTATGCTATTAGAATCTCTGCAATTCATGAAATGAGATTTGCACCAGGTAATGTTCTTACACTTGATAGCCTAATTGGTAAATTGACTAGTTTTGAGCTGAATAACTATGATAACAGTATTGTACCAAGTGTTGAGTCTACATTTATGTCATCTTTGAAAATTGGAAAATGAAGCAGTAAACATATGATAAGGAATGAAAGTGACAGTGATAGTGATGAAGATGGACTTGATGAACTTGAAGCACTTATGGCTAGAAGGCTACAGAAAAGTAAAGGAAGGTATTGAATAATGTTAAAATGGAGCTTTAACAATGCACCTAACATTCAACACTATTCATTTGTAATATTGTTGTTTTGAATAGCATAGGTAAATCTAGAGATATTTGAAAATTAATTAGGTCAAGATACATACCTCATCATAAAATTGATTTAGAAATACTTTTTTTTTCTGAAGCCTATGTGGAGTTTCGAAAGATTCTGCAACCAGATCTGGGATCAGGAAGTTTAGACAGAGAAAACCCAAAAAAATTTCATCTTTCCGGCAGCAAGTAGTCTTTGACCCTCATAAAAGGTCAAAGGCTACATTTTTATTCTGAAGGTCAATTTTGACTTTGTTTGTAGATCTTGAAAGTTTGGCGAAAAGGGTACTCAAATCTGTCCTCTGATTCCTGAAACAATGACTGTAGATATCTAAAAAAGGGGGGTTTTGGGGTGGCTATATAGGGTTTTGCCTTAGTCAAACCCCCGTTTTGGTGATCTCCACCTCCACGAATAGCTGATTGAAATAGAATGTGTGTGTGTATGTATTGAAAGTGTAATGCCAAGATCTAATCCTCTAGATCAAAACCCTAGCATGAATATGTATGAAATAACAATGCATAGATTTGAATGAGATAGAAAAGCATACCAAGCCCCCAAGGCTAAAGTATTTCTACCAAACTCACAGTCTGTAATTGCTACTCCATATTGTATCTTTGAATACTTGAAAGTTGATAATGGTCGATCAAGGAAGCAAGGATCTCTCTTGCTCCAAGTATGTGTTCACAAAGATGCTTGATGTCAACAATGGCTTGATCTTCTATATCATCCTCTTGCAATCTTGCACCTTCACCATTTCTTGATTTCTTGAAATCTTCTTGTTCATGAAATTGTCTCCTTGAGAGCACTTGATCATGAAATTTCTTGGTGAAAATGAATGCAAATGAGAGTCTTTACATAGAGGTTTCAAGGTGAGGCTCCTAGAGCAATGTGAGGACCCATAATTCAAATTTCACCTCAAATTAAGGTCCAATCACAATAACCAACTAAGGAGGGAAAACAATTAAATGAATTTTGAATTAAAACCTTTTTGCACTCAGATCCGCGAGCACGACATTGATTTCAGGGCCCGTCGAGACCAAATTTGAGAAAGGCGTATAGATTCTGGAGGACGTAAAAAATGAGCTCGATCCTAACCTAGTCAAGTATGAGCTCAATCTTGACCTATTTAGGGTTGAACTCGATCATGAACCAGTCAAGATCAACCTCGACTTTGACCTTGTGGGCTCAGATCCAACCAGAATCAGGACAGGAGGTCCCATGGATGCTTGGAGACCTAAAAATGATACCAGAATGGGACAGAATGCTAGGGATAGGCATAAAATCCTATGATGACTATGATGAAGGCTAGAAGGACCTATTTCTAAGTCCTACCTATAAAATAGATCCATGGAAGAGGGAAATTAAGGAGAATCCTTGGGATCCTAACCCTAATTTCACCTAGAATGAAGAAGATAAGTGCAGAATGCATCCTAAATGCAAGTCTATCATGATAAATGTACTAAAAGAGGGTGCTAAACCTATCAAGATGGAAGTGCTTCCATTTTAAGATGATACATTTATCCCCCACTTTAGCTTAGATATGACACTACGTGAATATGCAAGCTAAAGTAAGAAAAAATCATAGTAAATAAAAAGGATATAGCCAAGTCCTCGATGTAAAGATCCTGTAGAAAAATATTAGAACCTACAACACACAAGGTTAATCAAAATCCATAAATCACCTAAAGCTTACTATATGATAATTTGAGAAGTGTATAGAGCCCCTTATGCCCCCCTGTTTCAGCTTTCTACTTTGGAAGGGTGAAATAGGGTGATAAGAAAAACTCTATATACTAGATATACAGAGTGTTGAAAAGTCTTTTCCTAAACCAATTAGAAGGATTCCCAAATTTCCTAAACTAGTTCAAGGAGTTAGGTATCTGAATCACGATTCCAACACTGCTGATGGCACTAAAAATGGAGTTGCCAAACTCAAGTTATGATGAAAAGAGTGGATGTCTGTCTAAAATGCATAAGAAGGGAAATCCAAGTTTACCCTAAGGAAACCCTAATTTAAACTTATAAATAAGAAAAAGAGATAAATACTTACTCATTCTTACCATTTGCAGATTCGAAACAAGGAAGCAAGATGTTGAGAAGAGAGGAACTTTGAGTGACATGCCTAGAGATGTTGAGACACAGCCTAGCTACCAGACGATCACTACCTGAGGTGAGTTTACTGTTATCTACCTTTGTACTTTCCAAATTCCTATTTTTTATAGGCAAGGTTGACTTTACCCCTTTTAGGTCAGCCCTAACCCATTTAGGTTGACATTGACCAGAAGGTTTTTGCCAATTTTTGGGATGAGGTTGACCTTGACCCAAAAAGTTCAACCCTGACCTAGAAAAGTTGACATTGACCCAGTAAGGTCATCCTTGACCTAACTGAGGTTGACTTTGACCTAGTTCATTTAGATATGTAGATTTGATGATGTAGACGATGGATATGATGTTTGTTTGTGCTTGTAGGACTTGGTCTATTTCTGAGAGCATCCCTTTCGAGAGTTGCTAGTCATGGTTAGAGAGAGACTGTCTGAGCTTGATGATGAAGAGATGCAGTTATTGAAGGATGTGGGACTATACTGGATATCAATCCTTCCATAGATCAAACTACACCAAGCCATGCTATTGGCTCTGATAGAGAGGTGGGATGAGGATACATGCTCCTTCCATCTTCCATCTGGTGAGATCATAGTGACCTTAGAGGATGTCTACAGTATCATGCAGCTTCCAGTCCGAGGTGAGACTGTCAGACCTAGAGCACAGTGTGGTTGTGAGGAGATCCATGTAGACATAGAGTATTGTATAGGACATGTTCCACAGATGCAGACCCGGTCAGATCATGTCCTATTATCATCTATACTGTCGGGCCCTACACCTTTAGTACGGAAGGTGATGCTTTGCATAGTATCCTTGGTTGTGTTACCCAACTCGAAGGGTACTATATTTTTTTCACCTCTTACACATCTCATACAAAGGATGGAGAGAGATAGGACCGTGTTCTCATGGGGTCGTAGCATGCTAGCTCAACTATACCATGAGCTAGGTCAGCTAGTGAGGTATCAGCGGGAGAGTCTGTCGATATGCACGCTCCTGTAGATTTAGATGTTTGAGCATTTTGCATGTACATGTCCACAAGGAGCTCCAATGATGGTAGATGTGAGCATGATGAGACCCTTCACGTATCCCTTGAGAGATATCTGGCATTTTGGAGATATGCTCTACTGGAGAGTACATCTAGACCGCATTGTGAGCACTGATGTGATATGGAGACCCTACTATCAGATGACAGAGTGGCCTGATATATGATTCCAGATGAGACATTCATAGTAGTGTAAGCTACTAGAGGGTCATTAGAGTCATAGAGTGATGTCCTACTATTATGATCAGGTGATGAGGCAGTTCAACCTATTACAGGGAGTCCCTAAGGTAGTACCTCACTATGTACATCCAACGAGATACTATCAGAGACCCGACACCATACACCAACCATTGATAGCAGACATAGAGGATAGTGATGCATAGGAGATAGAGGACATAGAGGTACCATCAAATGTGAACTATTCAAGCATGAGCCAAGATTACATCAGGTACTAGAGTTTGGAGGGGATCTGTCCTATCTTTCTCGAGGATTATCTCATAGGTGACCCAGGCTTTACAGAGGGGATACACCAGGATAGGGGATCCACAGGGGAGGATGAGGACATCAGAGATGAGGAGGAGCACATCTCCAAGAGAAATCCCATGGAGGAGGACAGAGTAGATAGAGCGAAGGACATGCCCCCAGTTAGTGATACTAGTGCAGATATACCTATTACTCATGCATCACCACTAAGATCACGACGGCCCCCACGGCCCCACACAGAGACACCACCATTGAGACCTAGATATAGTGAGCATGGAGATATTAGTCACTCCATGCCCCCACCATCTAGACACTTCAGTGACATCCAGGAGGGAGACCTAGGTATGAAATTTGATTGAATATGTGATTTGGTTTGAGATAAAATAGAACACTAGACTGATAAAAGTTTTCTTTCTACAACTAGCATAGTGGAGTGGAGGAGATTTGTATCTGAGGTTCTCAAGGATACAATTATATCCTATCGACTACCAATCGATGAGCGAGAGTCTTCCATCGGTTGCAGAGATCCCAGCCGGCATGCCAACATCTTTGTATGCATCTAGTGAGAGTTGAGAATGTGTAGAGAAAGAGAGGAGAAGGTTATGGAAAAGGTACAAAGTCTCCAAGGATGTTCACATGGTATGAGCATATCCAAGAGCCATACATGGACACACAAATCTTCATCTTCCTAGCACAGAGTAGAGAGATTTGGGACTCATCGGCCATCAGAGCGACGTAGTGATAGATGTAGTGATGGATAGGGCCATTGGCCACATATGTATTAAAACTTTGAAAACTCTTTTTGATGAATGAAAAACTTTCTCTACTGATTAGTTCTATGTTTGATTACTATGCTTTCATCAATATAAAACTTAATAGAAAGAAAGAAAGAAAGAAAGTGCATAAACATATTCAATATATAATTTTGCTAAAACTACATAACCTATAAAATGAATCCTTATAAGGAATACATAAATGCACATGGAACAAATGAAATTAAGTGTAATAACATTTAAGATGCATAATATTAATGGGTTCCTTAAAAGAAACACCATCCATATCTAAAAGTTTGTAAGCACCTGAACCAAAGTCTTCAATAACAACAAAAGGTCCAAGCCAATTAGGGCTAAATTTTCCTTTTTCACCCAGTAAAGCATTCACATTTCATTGGTTCTCATAAAGGACTAAATCGCCAACTACAAATGTTCATTCAATTACCTTATGATTGTATTGTTTTTGAAGAGATTTATGATAAGCTTTTATATGTTCTAATGCATGTATTCGTTGTTCATCCAACATTTCTAATTCTTGTAAGCGTTGTTCATGAAAAGTATCTTTATCAATTATCCCATGAAATGAAACATGTAAAGAAGGTATTTCTAGTTCCAAAGGCATAATAGCATTAGTACCATAGACAAGGTTGTAAGGAGAAGTACCTATGGCGGTACGAACACTAGTCCTATAGGCCCATAAAGCATAAGTCAATTGAGTATGCCAATCTTTCGCATGCTTATTAACTATTTTTCTCAAGATTTGTTCAATAATTTTATTTGATGCTTCAGCTTGTCCATTAGATTGAGGATAGTAAGGAGTTGAAAATCTATGTTGAATCCTATATTTCTCCAAGAATTTTGGGACTTCTTTGTTTTTAAAAGAGGTTCCATTATTTGAAATTATCATCGAAGGAATACCAAATCTTGTTATGATATTATTAAGGATGAAATCACAAATAACATCCGCCATTGTTGAATGAAGAGGAATAGCTTCAACCCACTTTGTGAAATAATCCGTAGCAATGAGAATGTAAGTATGTCCTTGAGAAGAAGCCGGTGAGATTTTTCCAATAAGGTCAAAACCCCAAACACTAAAAGGCCATGGAGAAACTTGATTACGAAGCTCACGAGCAGGAGCATGAATCAAATTACTATGTTGTTGACATTGAGGACATTTCTTAACAAACATAAAAGAATCATGTTCCATTGTTTGCCAATAATATCTCATTCGAAGAAATTTATTAACCAGGGATTTTCCACCAAAATGTCCCCCACAAGAACCAGAATGAGCCTTTGCTAAAGCTACAGGAATTTTAGTTCTATTGAGACATCTTAATAATAATCCTTCATAAGAGCATTTGTAAAATGTATCTCATAAAATGATGTAACGTGCTACAAGTTTCCTAATACGATTATGCATGTTCCTTGTTTCTGATTCAAGAAAAGTACCATCCTTCAAATAATGAAAAATATGTGAATACCATTCATCCGAATGCAAATTGAAACAGTCAGAGGTAATATTGTCAGAAATTGCAGGGCATTTAAGAGTTTGTATGGTAAATTGAAATTTTTCAGCATTGTTCTCAAGACAAACCAAGGAAGCTGCACTTGCCATAGCATCTGCATGTCGATTATCCTTCCTAAGTAAAGTTTGAATCATATAAGAGGAGAATTGCGAAAGCACATCAAGAGCTAAATCTCTATATTGTGTCATTTTAGCATTTTTAGTCTGATATCCTCGTTTCATCTGTTCAACAATCAGTTGCGAATCTCCATAAATTTGTAAATGTTTGATATTCAGGGATGAAGTTGCTCATAGTCCAGCTATAAGAGCTTCATACTCCACAATGTTATTAGTACAAGGAAAGGTTAATTTATATGACAGAGGGATGGGTTTTTTTGTAGGGGGAATCAAGATGATACCCACACCAGAACTTGTCTTACACTTAGACCCATCAAAATATAATTCCCAAATATCATCCTGTTGAATAGCTAGGATATTATCATCAAGAAATTCTATTGAAGTAGAACTTTTATCTGAGTGGGGACAAGGAGCTTTAGCTAGATAATCTGTCAATGCTTGTCCCTTAATAGAATTCTAAGAAATAAAATTAAGATCAAATTCTATAAGCAACATCACCCATTTTGCCAACCGGCCCGAGAGATAAGTTTGTGAGAAAAGATGTTTCAAAGTATCAAATTTGACAATCACATTAACTTTAGCATTTATTAGATAATGCTTGCATTTCTGACATGCATAAACTACAGCTAGACATTATGTTTCTAAATCTGTATATCTTGTTTCGTAATCCAGTAAAGTTTGACTAATGTAATACATAGGTCGTTCTTTACCATTATCATCAATTTGAGCTAGCAATGCACTCACAGCCCGTGGAGTCACTGAAGTGTATAAATGAAATGGTTTATCAAAATTAGCAGGCTACAAGATAGGAGGATTCGCAAGATACTCCTTAAATTGCTCAAAAGTTTGTTTACACTCATCATTCCAAGAGACAGTGGTATCCTTTCTAAGTAAGGAAGTAAAAGGGATAGTTCGGTCCGCTAAATTAGAAATAAAGCAATGAATAGCTTGTATTTTTCCTTGTAAACTTCGTAATTGAGAAATATTCTAAGGAGGAGGCATATTAACAATAGCTTTGATCTTTTTAGTGTCTACTTCAATGCCTCTCTTAGAGATTATAAATCCTAATAATTTACTAAAGTCAACTCCAAAGACACATTTCTTAGGATTCAATCTCATATTATAACTTCTAATTCTTTCAAATATTTGGTGTAAAATAGTAACGTGATCTTCTCTTTGTATAGATTTTGCCAAAATATCATGCACATAATCTTCAAGAATCTTATGAATGTAATCATGAAAAATCAGGGCCATAGCCTGCTGATAAGTTGCTCCCACATTTTTTAATCCAAAAGGTATCATGACCCAACAAAAGGTTCCCCACGGTGTTATAAATGTAGTCTTAAATTGATCTTCAGGAGGGATAAAGATTTGATTATATCTAGAAAAACCATCCATAAAAGATAACAAGGCATGACCCGCTGTTGAATCTACAATCATATCGATGTTAGGTAATGGATAAATCCAATCTGAGTAATCAATAAAATGGATAAATCCAAAATCCAATAATTTCTCAATTTCCCCTTTGACTAATAAAGCAATTCGTGGATTCATCTTTCAAATTTTATGTTTCACAAGTTTCATATTTGGTTTTAAAACAATGTTATGAATAACAATCTTAGAATCTATACCTGGCATATCTGAATATGTCCAAGAAAAAATATCCTTAAATTCAAGAAAAAGAGAAACCATCTGATCACGCTCATCCTGGTTCAAACATTTCCCAATTTTTATCATCCTTTAAGAATTGTTTTCATCTACTTGAATATCAATAGTTTCAGTGATTAAAAATTCACTTCTTATCAGAGAATCCATTGGTAAAGGAAGAGTATCATGTTCTTCATGTTCTCCAAAATAAGCATCAATTTTTAAACAATAAGGCTTTCCTCGTTTATGATCAAACTTAGGTAAATCCTCAAAAAACCCTAAAAATTCCATTAAGGCTTCATCTTTAGGAAAAATATCCAAAGAGGATTGTTGATTAAGATCAATAAGCAATGGGTTAACCAACTTCAATTGTCCACTGCAAATATGATTAAAATTAAGAGGAAAATCTGAAGGTTGTCTATAAGGGTTGAATCCTAATCCATATGTATGATCATAAACTTCATTATCCAAAGGTACTTGTATACCTTGTTCATATTTGCCACATCCTTTCCCATTAAATCCTGATTTCTTAAGCAAATGATAACCAGGACCATATTGATCAGTCATGTCAAAAGGTGTCCAAGGAGTGGCATATGTCACAATGTCATAAGAATCAGGCTTTATAGTTTCAATCATTTCATTAATCGAAGTGGCAACAAAATTACTTTTTTATTTTTTAGAAAGCAGCGAAGAAATACAAACTTTTTTCTCAAATTTGTTTTGTTGCTTCATGAATTCCAAATCAAAGACCTTGTATTCTTCAATAAACATACAATTAAAATCCAATGTCCCCTAATCATCTTCAGTCAAAGAAGAAGAAGATGGAGCTTCTTGTTGTTGAATCTTGGGTTGTTTTATCTCCGATTGTTTTTCAATCTCTTTACTAGGTTGAAGAGGTTCAGAGATTTTGGCATATTCTGCATTTAAGTAAGGATTCGGGGCATCATCTGCATGTAATGTATACATTAAGTTGTTATAGATGAACCTAACCTTGTGATGAAGAGTAGAAGGAACTGCATGCATAGTATGTAACCAAGGTCTTCCAAAAAGAAGGTTATAATTGAGAGGTCCAGGCATAACATGAATAGGATTATTTAGAATAACTGGACCAACTTTAACAGGTAAGGTAATAATGCCCAAATTTCTTTTTACAATATTGTCAAATCCACATATAGGAACATTATCAGGTTGAATAGTAATAAGATCAGCCTTAATTGCCTTGAGCATATCCATGCTACAAACATTAAGTCTAGATCCATTATCAATTAAGGTTCTTCGAATGATACTCTGATTAATAGAGACAACTAGCATAAGAGCATCATATTGATTCTGCACCTCTAAGGAAGTTAAATCATTATCAGAAAACACAATAGGAGGTACAGAAGGCATAGTATGCATACAATCCAAAATAGAATGAATGTTCTCTTGATTAGGAGGCGAAGCAAGAAGAGTAGATAAAGCTTTTTGCAATGCCTCATGATATGTCGGGGAGGTTTGAAGTAATTCCCATAAAGATATCTTAGCAAGAGTAGCACGTAATTGGTCAACTAAGTTATACTCTTTAAAGGTAGATGGATACCTAGGTGCTTGAGGAAGCATAGGTGGAGAAGGAGGTAAAGAAACTGAAACAGTAGGTTGAGGGTTATTCCGTGTGCAATAAGCATGTGAAACAGAATCGGTGTTATCAAAGAAATCCAAAGGATCTCTAGGCTTACCCTTAATTATTATACAAGGACATCCTTTTACCATCATCAAAGGTGTAGGATATATCATTTTAGGTTTATCAATGTTACAAATAGTGGGACATGAAGGTAACCATGCACACACCCTATGGTAAAGGTCAATTGGAGAGGTTGTGGAGGAGAGTGAAATAGGAATAGGATCCATGGAGATCATATTCATTCCATTTTCATCCTCACTACCATGTACCTCATTAGGGAATCTCTCCTCTTGTACAATAAAAGCCTCATCAAAGTACTCAAAACAAGAATCATACATGTTGAATACAAAGAAAGAACTAAAAGTATGAAAATGTAAATATTTTTGTATTTTTAAAGGAATTTTCCAATTTTTTTGTCTTTTTCAGATGTAAATGCAAGAAATCTAATCTTATAAGCATACAAGATTTAAATATAACACCATAAAAGAAAGAGTTGTGGTAAACGGGTTCACCAAAATGAATAATGTTAAAATGGAGCCTTAACATTGCACCTAACATTCAACACTATTCATTTGTAATATTGTTGTTTTGAATAGCATAGGTAAATCTAGAGATATTTGAAAATTAATTAGGTCAAGATACATACCTTATCATAAAATTGATTTAGAAATACCTATTTTCTGAAGCCTGTGCGGAGTTTCAAAAGATTGTGCAACCAGATCTGGGATAAGGAAGCCGAGACATAGAAAACCCAAAAAAATTTCATCTTTCCGGCAGTAGGTAGTCTTTGACCCTCATAAAAGGTCAAAGGCTACATTTTTATTCTAAAGGTCGATTCTGAATTTGTTCGAAAATCTTGAAAGTTTGGCGAAAAAAGTACTTAGATCTGTCCTCTAATTCTTGAAACAACGACTGTAGATATTTGAAAAAAGGGGGTTTTGGGGCTGGCTATATAGGGTTTTGCCTTAGTCAAACCCCTGTTTTGGTGATCTCCACCTCCATGAATAGCTGACTAAAATAGAATGTGTGTGTGTATGTATTGAAAGTGTAATGCCAAGATCTAATCCTCTAGATCAAAACCCTAGCATGAATATTTATGAAACAACAATGCATATATTTGAATGAGATAGAGAAGCATACCAAGCCCCCAAGGCTAAAGTACTTCTAGCAAACTCAAAATCTGTAATTGCTACTCCATGATTGTATCTTTGAATACTTGAAAGTTGATAATGGTGGATCAAGGAAGAAAGGATCTCTCTTGCTCCAAGTATGTGTTCACAAAGATTCTTGATGTCAACAATGGCTTGATCTTCTATATCATCCTCTTGCAATCTTGCACCTTCACCATTTCTTGCTTACTTGAAATCTTCTTGTTCATGAAATTGTCTCGTTGAGAGCACTTGATCATGAAATTGCTTGGTGAAAATGAATGCAAATGAGAGTCTTTATATAGAAGTTTCAAGGTGAGGCTCCTAGAGCAATGTGAGGACCCATAATTCAAATTTCACCTTGAATTAAGGTCCAATCACAATAACCAACTAAGGAGGGAAAATAGTTAAATGAATTTTGAATTAAAACCTTTTCGCACTCGGATCTAAGGGCCTAACATTGATTTTGGGGCTCATCAGGGCCAAATTTGAGAAAGTGGCTCAGATTTAGGAGGAGGTAAAAAATGAGCTCGATCCTGACCTAGTTAGGGTCAACCTTGACTTTGACCCTGTGGGCCCAGATCCAGCCAGAATCAGGACAGGAGGTCCTGGGGATGCCTGGAGACCTAAAAATGATACCAGAATGGGACAAGATGCCAGGGATAGGCATAAAATCCTATGATGACTATGATGAATGCTAGGACGACCTATTTCTAAGTCCTACCTAGAAAATAAAGCCATGGAAGAGGGAAATTAAGGAAAATCCTTGGGATCCTAACCCTAATTTCACCTAGAATGAAGAAGATAAGTGCAGAATGCATCCTAAATGCAAGTCTATCATGATAAATGTACTAAAAGAGGGTGCTAAACCTATCAAGATGGAAGTGTTTCTATTTTAAGATGATACAGGTATAAAGGGAAATTACCTCTGGCATGTTTTAACTATAAATAAATTGGTTATATTGTTGTATGCACCCAAAAATGGTCGCCTAGACTTTGGGCCCCATTTATTCAATTTATCAATCCTGAATCAGTTTTATCAATAATCAATATTTTCAACATTATCAATTTCTTGATCAAGTCTTAATTTCAATCATATATTGGATTTTTATCCTATGGGTTAACCATTTTATCCTAATCTTTTATTTATTTAAAAGGAATATTTCCTCCCCTTTTATTTAAATAAAAAATTCCCACTTTTCTTTTTATCCTATGTTGCACAAATAAAGCATTATTCTTATTTCACAAAAAGGAAAAAAGTACTTTTTGTCTCATATGGACACAAAAGTCAACTCTTATTTTCTCATTGGAGGATACTTGTGCACATGGATTGCTCCTCTTTCAACCTCCACCGCCGATTAAGACTTTTGCCTCTTAATCTCAATGGTCCATTCCTTTGCATTTCTTATAAAAGGAAAGCTCTCTCCTTCATTTGCATCATCATGTTTTTATGCTAACCTTATGCTGCAGGAATCCTTGAAGACTTTGAAGCTTTTTAGAGATCATTGTTGCATCTTACTTTAGATTTCTTCATTTGCTTCATAGTTTAGTTTACATTTCTTGCATAAGTAGTTTCATTTTTCATGGTTTTCATAGCTTAGATTTCCTTTTATGCAATAACATAACTTCACATAGCTTAATAGGAAGGATTTGTAACACTTGTTCTTTCCATTTCATAGCTTAGTTGCATTGCATTTTCATTTCCATAGACTAGCTTGCATTTCATTTTCATATTGATTCTTGAGGATATTGGCACTCTTGCCCTTGTCCTCATTCGAATCTCTCATTGTGTGGTTGACTAGAAAGGTCATAAGCTTGTAGCTCTAGCTGAGAGCAAAACACATCATAGTCCCTTGCAACTCCATGCATAAAGAGCTATGAGCCGCTTTGTGAGGCCTCATTCTTGAGAAACCTTGCATGTAATGGTTCATAGAAGTGCACCATTTTAGTGTGTACATTTTTAGTGCCCACCGTGGGGCCAAGTAGACTAGCTTTGTCCCTTCTTTTTCTGCATTTTCGTCATTTTTCGTCAATTTTTTGGCAAGTTTTTAGCTTAATTTTCGATCTTTATTTTTTTTTCTCAGACTATCGTATGATACTTTCCAGAAGTATCACGCGATACTTCTCTGTATGTGCACGTGATACTTCACCTATCAGAAGTATCACTTGGCTATTGTGAATTCTATCACCTGGTGTCAGGCGAAGTATCGCCTAGCATAAGGCAAAATATCGCGCAGACTCTGGAAAATGGGTGTCCATTTTTTTTTTGAAATTTTGCAAATGGTATCAAAAATTGAAGTGTGATATATTGTTGGAAAGGTCTTTCCGAGCCTAATCCAACCATGATGGTTTCATTTTCAGATTTTGTCATTTGATCAGTTATTTTTGTAGATTATCTAATGTTTCATGTGCTAACCATTGTTAGATTTTAGATTTTGCTAACCTTGTTGGTCTAACAGGTTGTGGTTGTAGGTGCCTCTTGCTTGAATATTTTGTCAAAATCGCATGTCAAAGAGGGCTACTAACAGTTTTTGCAGGGCTGCCCAAAAAGCATAAAAATAAAAAAATAAAATTTTTTTTGCTTGTGATTTATTTCCTTTCAAGTGTGGCATTCACTAATTGTATTAGGAACTTTAATACCTTGTGAAAGGGATTTTGAGGTGGTAGGAGAAGTATGCACTTCACCTTTAGGTGAATCAGAAAATCCCGACCCATCTTAAGGTTTTAGAAGCAAGGGAGTAATTGAATCTCTTTGCTTGGTGTGTTTGGGAGAAGTTTTTGAGATAGGGGAGTATGCTCTTCACCTTTGAGGTGAACCAAAAACCTTGAACCTCATAAATTATCTATTTTTGTTTAGTTTAGGAATCCTTTAGCGGGCCTGCTCTTGAGCAATCAAGAGGAACGACTCAAGTGGGGACAACCTTGTCATCATTTTCCTTGGTGGCAAGTGATTCCAACTCACTATAATCTCAAGGCTATCAAGGAAACCAAAAACCTTGGTAGACATAACACTTATCTTCATTTGATGTGAGTAGCTCATGGGATTGTGACCATGGGGAAAACATTGAACAAGAATGCTTAAGGTACTCTTGAGGCCGCGAGGTCCTAGTCCTTTATGAGGAGCAAGACGGGTGTTGTGAACAGAAATCCTTATTAAGAACCATTAGATAGAAGCCACCTTGTTTAGCCGCTTATCTTCTTAGTGCAAGGATTGATCCAAGTGGTTTACCTGGATCACCTTAAGATACTCACCATATGTGTCCCTTTGGTTGTGTTGTTTGACACTTCCACGACAAAGCCAACATCTCTCGTGGGTAACCACTTGGTGTGAGGCAAGGGGGCATCAAGTTGTGGGCTAAGTTGGTAAGTATTGAGCCTTGTCTTGTAGGTAGATATTTTTTGAAGTGTCTTCGATTATGTGATACAGTGTAAACGTTCTCAACATACAAACAATCGGTAGCATTCATAGGGTGCAATTTTATTTTTGATATCATAAGTGTTTGTCTTGGCAAAGTTTCTTTTGCCCTTGTTTCAAGTGTTTGAAGGCATGTTTGATACCCTACTATTTGCAAACCTATCCAATTGCTATTGAATTTGTGATTGAAATCAGACATTTTCACCCTCAGATTCAGAAACTTGAAATTAGACTTTAAAAAAAAAAACCCAAAATTTTGCACAACTTGGTCAAGATCAACATCAGTATCACATTAGCCAAAGAGAAATATCACATTAGAAGGTTGTTCTTGGTGAGAAAGTTTATCTCTAGAATTGTGAGCTACATTCTTGGAAAATTCTCGTACTCTTATTGTCCAAATAATTTTTATTTAATCTCAATTTCAATGATATTTTAGCTTAGCCCAACCTCCTGGTTCAAAAGTGCAAGGGTAGTCACCCTTTGATTTGAAGCACCTCTTTGACAGTGTTGGTAAAGCCCCTTCTTCTATCTTTTCATTTCTCTTTGGACAATAGAGAACTTTGATTATCCTAGTTTGATGTTCACATTTTGTGAGGTCATCCTCTTACCAAGGGTCTTCTATTTTTAGTCTTCCTTGGTTAGTCCAGATCTTAGATCCTAGGTGTTGTCATGTTGCTCAACATCTCAATGAACGTTATGGTATCAATTGCACAAGATGGCTCTTAGTCTTCTTCTTTCTTCTCCATTTCCCATGTTCTTCTAAAGTCTTCTATTCCCATGGGAAATTCTTCTTCTTCTTCTTCTTCTTGATTCTTTTCCTCTTATTATCTAGTCTACTTTCTTCTATTCATCTATTCATTTCTTTCATGCTTGATTCCTCCTCTTCTAGAACCATGAATTGCAACTACCTTGCCATGGAACCTCTCTTGAGAATGGATGATCTTCAACTCATTTCTCAATTTGAAGAATTTTGTTCCTCCAATGGTTCTTCTAAATATGGCATGGGTGATAAACTTATAGCAAAAATAAAAGAAAAGTCAATTAAATCAGATGCCTTTGCTAGAATCATACTCATGATCTCATCCAAATATTCTTCATCTTCTAATCATTCCACACATTCTAAATCTTATCATGATTCTTCTAAACATCATTCGAATTCTTCATCTTCCAAGTCTTATCACGACTCTTCTAAACATTATTCGAATTCCTCATTATCCAAGTCTTCTTCTTCCACTAAGTCTTCATTTTCCTCTTCTTCACGATCTCGTTCTTCTTCTACTTCTCCCAAGAGTCTTACTTCTCTTCAGAAGACATACCATAAAGAGCAATGTGATAGTCCTTATGATGTCTCTTCCACAAAGAGTGATACACCCACCTATGATGACTATGATGACTATGATGATGGACAATGTAGTGATGCCCATGAAACTTCTATTCCTAAGCATCATCCTCGTGGTACACTTGTGATTTCTAAGGGGGAGTCGTATTGGGTGGACTATGATGGTGATCCATATGACTCTAAATTTGAAAAATTCTTTGATGATTTTTGCGAACAATATAATATTTCTACTGAGGAAGAGAAAATCTACCGCGCTGATTTCAAACGTCAAAAGAATCTCTCCTCTAAAAGTTCTCATGCTGAAAATAAAGGTTGCACTCTCAAGCAAGATCATATTAATGTTGAACCTTTGTCTTGTGATGGTTCCCTTCCATCCTCTACTTCCTCCAATACCCACACACTTCCTAAAGCTTCTGAGTCTTCCAAATCTTTCATAAATCCTTCATCCAACAAAGATCCTAAGGCTTTTCATGCGGTTCCTTATAGTTATCCTCAAGGGCTACCTCTTAAAGAAGCTCAAGTTAACCTTCACTTGGCTGCAAATACTTTCAATAATGCTAAGCCTAAAGAGCCTAAGCCTTTATACGCTACTTTAGCTAGTCCTTCACTATCTCTTCCAAAGTCTTCCATACAACTCCAACCTGCTTCCTTGTCCTTAGAAGTGGATCCATGTCAAGAGGACTTTAACAATGATAAAGAAAAGACTATAAAAAAAGATCAAGATCAAGAACCCTCCATGTCATCCAATTATTTTCATGATGTCTCTGATCTGTTTCATGGTTCTTTTGATCCTCTACACTCTTCCACATTCATTCCACCATCTCCTAAGCAATATCAAGCTACTACTTACACCATTGAGCTTATTGATAATCAAAATAACGTTACTACACTTGCATTTTCCAAAGATGATACTTCCATTAAGGTTATTAAAAATGGTGTTGTTACTTCTGATGTAGAGCCTATTGAAAATCAAGAGAAAAATGATACGTTTATGCTATCCGAAGCTCCTTGTCAAGATCAAAGTATTTCATCTTCTTGTTCTACCGCTCCATGTTCACTTCCACTTTCTACTCTTCCTAAATCTTTGCAAGCTATGAACAATCCTATCAAAGAAGGTGCTCCTATTCAAGATGTGCATGATCCTGTTGAAAATTCTAATGCTCACTCTAAAGATGTTGATATCCTTGGTTGTGATATAGATGCTGATGAACTTATTGATTATCCTTTTGCATCTTCCACTTCCATCCTTGGACCTCCTCCACCACTGCTAAGGGCTTCATGTCTTCCTTCCATATTGGGCCCTTATGTCCCTTCACTTTCCCCTCCTAATTCTCCTAATTCATCATCCATCTTGGGTTCTTACGTCCCTCCATCTCCTATCTTTCCTCAAGATCAACATAGATGCATACCCTTGAATCCTTTTCATCCACTCACCCATCTAAACTAGTCATATCCTACTCCTTCTTCCACAAGTTCCAAGTCTTTTGGAGGTAACTTGAATGTTCAATACAAGAAAAAGAAGCAATACAGGAATCCATCAAAAAAAGAAGATCACCATGTCTCCTCTAATCGACATGGAAGCATAAAGTCAAAAGAGATATCTAAGAAGAAAACTACAAGACAAGTATGGGTTCCAAAATCCATCATTGAAGATATTCTCTCTAAATCATCAAAAGAAAATAAAAAGCCTAAGGCTATATGGATTCCAAAGTCTCTCTTGAAAGAGTCTAATATTGAGCAACAAGTGAAGTTGACATTCAAGCTTCCAAAGGCTTCCACTTCATCTTCTTCCAAAAACATTCTTCCATTCCATGTGCTTGAACCACAACCTCTGCTAAATATTCACTATATTCCTTCTCGTATTCCTTCACTCACGTTTCCTCTATCCTCTCACCACCCTTCAAGGTGTGTGTCGACGTTGATCTTGCCTTTCTTTCCATCTACCCTTTCACAATCCTTCCATTCATTATCCTTCTACCTTTTATCCTTTTTCCTCACTTGCCTATTCCTCCTATCTTCCAACCTCACTCGCTTTACATAAAATCTTATCCTCCATTTTTCTCTTCCATCTTCCTTTCCCTATCAGCATCTTTAGGCATATCATTTTGAATCCTTGGCATATCATGGTTTATCCTTTCAAGGAGCATTATCTAAAAAGCTTGCCATCTTCCAAAAAAAGAAAATAGAAAAAAAAGAAGAAAACAAAACAAAAGAAGAAAGAACAAAAAAAATAAAAAAATTGAAAATGTACCATGGTGAAAACCTGGAAACAGGCGCTTTGGTAGCAAAAGTAAAGAGAAATAAATTCATCCTATGGTGAAAACCACTCCCTTGTGGCACCTTGGATAAGTACCATGATGAAAACCTAGTAATTAGGTTTCATGCGTAGTTCTTCTACATATTTCATCCATTTCATCTTCTCTCTTTGATCTTGACAATGTTGATCTCTACAGGAACATTTGGCTATTTTGTGAGCCATCTTACGATGATCTTGCTTTCATTCCATTTATGTTTAGCCTTCGTATTTTCCTTCATTCATTCTAGCCTTTCGCTATCCTTTTCCCCTTTGGTCTTGATCTAATATAAAAAAAAAGTAAACACGATGCTATGAAGCCTCTTGACATGTCTACTCCTTTGGACTGCATCCTCCCTTCTTTTGCAGTGCGCTTTTGTGACTTATCCTATGCTATCCTTTCATTGCTTATCCAAATGTGCTTTGCATGATAATTTTTTCCTAGCTTGGGTACTCTTGAGGAGTTTGACCTTGAGGATTTCTTCCCTCCATTTTCCTTCATTCTCCTTTCCTCTATCTCATTCACCAGCTTGCTCATCCATCTTGTTCTCCACCTTGCTTGACATCGGGACTACACGATGTGATCTTGCTTGGGAGTTTGATGCCTATTTTGTCTGGGGGCATCCTTTGTATATATTTTATGATCCTAAAAAAATACCAAAAAAAAAATTCATATATGATGCTAAAAAAATCTTAAAAAGCATAAAATGTCCTGAAAAAAAGAGCATCCTAGTGAAAACCTAGCAATAGGTGCTTTGATGTCTCACCCAAAAAAATAAAAAAATAAATTAAAAAAATTGAAAAAGTGCCTTGGTGAAAACTTGGAAACAGGCACCTTGGTAGCAAAAATACAAAAAAATTATAAAAAGTCCTGAAAAAATCGCAATAAATCTATCAAGTGGTGAAAACCTAGAAATAGGTGCTGCTTGAGACCCTTTGCACCTATGTCCATCAGTCTTGCGTGGTGCTCATTCGCTCCACTTCTCGCTTTGCCTCTCCTAGCCTAGAATTGACTCTTGTCTTAGTCTAGGGGGCATACATTATTTTAAGCTTATCTTGGGTCTCTTTGTATGTCCAAGTTTCTTAGGCACCTCGCAAATGGTGTTTTTCAACACCACCCCAACTATGTTTTTCAACACTACCCTTGCGTCGAGTGTTTCTTAACACTTATCAGATGTCTTACCCAACAGTCTAGTATGATGCGACATTGCTCATTTGCAAATGTGATACTTAGAGTTTGACTCTATGACCAACACACACGCACTTAAACAATCACCTCGCTTGAGATATGTTGACTTTACTCTTCTTCGTGTGCTGTCTATGAGGATTTCTTTGATGAGTGGTCTCTCCCTGAGAATTTTTCAATGATGCATAGCTAGAAGACTGAGGGTATGAGAACATGTTTTATTTCTTTATTTGCTTGTGGGTATATTTTGTTGGTCCTAATTGTCATGAGCATTTATGCTGGTCTTACTTGACACTATGGATTAACAAGGTATTATCCTTGACTATTTTTGTGAGTGCATGCTTCTAGTTATCCTCATGTGTCTTGATACAAGCATAATCTCACCATATCAAACTTAGGTGATCTCACTGCATTAGTCATCTGGACCTACATGTCTTTGATGCCTAGGTGAGATTTCCACATTTCTATTTGATAAAGATCATATTCATATCCACATAGTTATGCTAGTGTGCATTGTATGATCTTACGACGTTACCTAATGCTCGATGATGATAATTAGATGTCTATAAGTATTGTGACCTTGCAAGTCAACCACTTTCATAGTAGCTTGCATTTCTAAGTTCATGTTAGTTTACTTTCTGCACCTTGCATATGGAGAGAGCTCTCCTTTTTTCATCTTACGTGGACCTGTTGGTCAACTGTGCTCATTTTCTGATTCTTCTTGATCATATCTTTCATTTTTGATCTTTCATATCACATCATTTTCTATCCATTTTCGGACTTGAAATCAAAATCCAAGTCGCGTTTCAAAATTTTTTTTCCCCTTCTTCTGAGTAGTTGACTGACCTTTTGAGGCATAATTTGATTTTCGGTGGAATTTCTTCCTTCCATGTCTCTCAAATTTTCTAGTCTTTCATCCACTCTATTTCTAGTCTTCTATTTCTATTCTTCTACTTCCTCACTGGGGCATGTTTTCATTGCCTAATGGTTATCCTGTTGCCCTTTATCTTCGATTATGATTTCACTTCAATTTGATCAAATCTTTATCAATTTGCTGCCTCTCCTCTACCTAATTTCGATTTTGATTCCGAGGGGGCATTATTTATGGGATTCTCATCCCCAATTCCTTGATTCTCTTGATTCAGACATCTTTTGTGAGCTTTTGCTCAAATTTGAGATTCTTATCTCTTACTTTGAATGTGATCCCAAATCGACCTCATGTTCAAAGACCTTTGTTTATACTTTTTCCTGATATGATCCTGAATCGACCTCATATTTGAGTTGTTTTGTGATCCCAAATCGATCTCACATTTTAATTCTTCTTTGACTGCATGTGTTCCCAAATCGATCACACATTAGTCAAAGAGGGGCAAATGTATGCACCCAAAAATGGTCGCCTAGACTTTGGGCCCCATTTATTCAATTTATCAATCCTGAATCAGTTTTATCAATAATCAATATTTTCAACATTATCAATTTCTTGATCAAGTCTTAATTTCAATCATATATTGGATTTTTATCCTATGGGTTAACCATTTTATCCTAAGCTTTTATTTATTTAAAAAGAATATTTCCTCCCCTTTTATTTAAATAAAAAATTCCCACTTTTCTTCTTATCCTATGTTGCACAAATAAAGCATTATTCTTATTTCACAAAAAAGAAAAAAGTACTTTTTGTCTCATATGGACACAAAAGTCAACTCTTATTTTCTCATTGGAGGATACTTGTGCACATGGATTGCTCCTCTTTCAACCTCCACTGCAGATTAAGACTTTTTCCTCTTAATCTCAATGGTCCATTCCTTTGCATTTCTTATAAAAGGAAAGCTCTCTCCTTCATTTGCATCATCACATTTTTATGCTAACCTTATGCTGCAGGAATCCTTGAAGACTTTGAAGCTTTTTAGAGATCATTGTTGCATCTTACTTTAGATTTCTTCATTTTCTTCATAGTTTAGTTTACATTTCTTGCATAAGTAGTTTCATTTTTCATGGTTTTCATAGCTTAGATTTCCTTTTATGCAATAACATAACTTCACATAGCTTAATAGGAAGGATTTGTAACACTTGTTATTTCCATTTCATAGCTTAGTTGCATTGCATTTTCATTTCCATAGACTAGCTTGCATTGCATTTTCATAGTGATTCTTGAGGATATTGACACTCTTGCCCTTGTCCTCATTCGAATCTCTCATTGTGTGGTTGACTAGCAAGGTCATAAGCTTGTAGCTCTAGCTGAGAGCAAAACACATCATAGTCCCTTGCAACTCCATGCATAAAAAGCTATGAGCCACTTTGTGAGGCCTCATTCTTGAGAAACCTTGCATGTAATGGTTCATAGAAGTGCACTATTTTAGTGTGTACAATTGTAGCTAGATGTCCTAACAGGAAAGATGATGATAAAGACAATGACCAATCTGGTGAAAGAAAGTTAGATAGAAGAGATAACCGAGATCACAGAGGCAACCGACACTACGATAGAAGAAAAAACCAAGATTACAAAGACAAGGGAAAGAAGGCATGTTACCTTATTGGAAATGATGATGATGACACTGACACCAACACTGATGAAGACATTGAGGTGGTACTCGTAGCTTTGAAAGAAGATTCAGAAGAAGAAGAAAGGTATGTAGAAACAATACTTATCTCTAAAGTTAGCAAGAATGATACATGGATTATTGATAGTGGCTGTACACATCATATGACTGGTGATGAGGATAAATTTGAATACCTTGAATACTATAATGGAGGATCTGTTAAAATGGGAAATGATACACCTTATCAAGTAAAAGGAAAAGGATCTATCGTCCTAATCAATAAGATCAAATGTGAAAATGCATATTGGCTGAAGGGACTTAATTATAACTTGTTAAGTGTAGCATAGTTGAATAACTTAGGTCACCGAGTTGCATTTGAAAGTAGGAAGGTGAAGTTCTATGATAAAATAGGAAAGTTGGTCAGTATTGGTGAACAATCCAAAGGTAATGTATTCTATCTTGACAATGTTGAAACTTCTTGTTTAATGGCTAGAACTGAAGATGTGTGGGTCTGGCATAAAAGGTTGTATCATGTGAATTTTGACAACATGGTTAAGATCAGTAAGAAAAGAAAAGTTAGAGGTTTATCGAGCTTATCTAAACTTGACCATGTCATGTGCAAATATTGTCGAATGGGAAAAATGTCAAAATCTAGTTTCAAGAGAAAGACCTAGTCATCTAAAGCTATTTTGGAGTTGGTTCATATCGACTTATGTAGTCCTATGAGAACTCAAAGTTATTATGGTGATAGATACTTTATTTTGTTTGTTGATGACTATTCTAGGATGATGAGAGTTATGTTTTTGAAAGAGAAATCTGAAGCTTTCAAAATGTTTAAATGGTATAAAGCTAAAGTAGAAAAGGAAAGTGGAAAATAGTTAAAATTCATAAGATCTGATAGAGGAGGCGAGTTTATTTCTGATGAATTCACTAACTTTTGTAATGAGCATAGAATTAAAAGATAGGTTTCTACACCAAGAACACCACAATAGAATAGAATTGCTAAAAGGAGGAATAGATCCATAGTTGATTGTGCTAGAACATTGATCATTGAGAAAGATGTTGCACAAATGTACTGGAGAGAAGTTGTTAGCACTGCTGTATACACATTGAACCATGTACAACTGAAGAAAGATTCAAACAAGACACTCTACGAGTTATGGTATGAAAGTCAAAGACTGCATGCATATCTTATTAGTATTGGATTTGTGAGGACAAGTGATAACAACAATTTATATTTGAAAGGAGAAACTGATGACAAGATTCTTATTGCTGAAATTTTTGTTGATGATATTATATTTGGAGGACATGATAATCTTTGCAAAGCATTTTATGATGAAATGAGAAAGGAATTTGAGATGTTAATGGTTAGAGAGATTAAATTCTTTCTAGGTTAAGTCAACTTCAAAATTATGGTTAAGTCAACTTCAATGTTAATTACATATTAAATACTGAGGATAAAGTTATGAAACAAATTGCAAGCATTAGATATGAATTTTACAAAACTAAATTCAAAAGAATCACATTGATATCTGTGGACTATGATTTTGAACCTGTTACCTGTCTTGAAAGGCTGAAACATTCAAACATTAGACTAATCTAACATGTTCATGAACTAAAAATAGCATAAGACATGAAAACAAAACCAAAGCCACCTCAAAATTGTTGCTAAAAATAAGTGCTATAGAGAAAATGTTTGATTTGCTTCAATTAGAGGGATGTGGGTGTGCTCTCAAATACATGGAGAGGGATTTATGGTGATGCATAAATGATGAGAAAAGCTTGAAATATGAACTAAGATTAATCCATTAAGCTATTCTAAGATGTGTTAGAAAACATGAAAAATATGAAGAAATCTAACAATTAAGATGTATGCTAAGATGATCTAGCTAAAATGCTCATGATAACAATGCATAAATGATAAAAACTAAGCTAATTATTTTCTCTTGGAAGGAGGAGTATTTATAGGATTTCCTAAGGGCTTGGGTTAGGAGGATAGGTTAGAGTTTGGGGTAAGGTTAGGGGTTGAGTCAAGGGGATAAGGATGAAGACTTTCTAGAAGAGTCTAGGCTTTGGATGAGGATGAAGACTTTCTAGAAGAGTCTAGGCTTTCTAAGGATAAATATGGAATTTAGGAGATAAATAAAGATTTATTTATCTCAAAAGCTTTAATGAGTTTGAGGCTCATTAGGGGAAGGGTTATCTCCTTGTGACAAGTGTCATAAGGGGATTGGGTTGAAAGATGGGAGGAATGTGCAGAATTTGGAAAATGTGCCTAAGGTCAAAGGGTGTAAGGAAGGGGTGAGGGGCTTCTTAAATGCACCATAAATGCATGTAAGAGGGATAAGGAGGCCTTAAATGCCTTCAATGCATGTAAGAGAATCTTTTAGAAGTTTGTTGACTTTGGGTCAAGCTTAGGAGTTGGCTAACCTTGTTTAGGGAATGTGACAAGGTTAGGGGGAGGATTAGGATTAGGATTAGGGGATTTTAGGATTAGGATGGGTGAAGAGGTTGGGTTGAGAAGTTTCTAGAAGAGTCTAGAGTTTTCTTAGGTTTTATGGAATAAAAGTTTATTCATTCCAAAGGCTTTTGGTTTTGGAAATATTTATTAAAATATATTTAATAAATATGAAAATTAAATATTTAATCTTAATTAAATATTTTGAGTTGAGATTAGGGTTAGAAAGGATGAGTTTAGACTTTAATCAAAATTAAAGAAGGATTAGAAGATTCTAGAAGAGGTTAGTGGTCTTAAGGAAATTGGCCAAGTTTTGGTCAAAAAATAAATAAATTATTTATTTTAGAATTTTTGGTCAATTTATTAATTAAAATAATTAATAAATAAGGAAATAATGTTTAAATAAGATTTAAACATTTTTGGGAGGGATTCCTTAATTAAATATTTTTAATTAAGATAAAGGGATTTAATGACATAAAAATAAATTAATTAATTAAATAAATAATTAATTAATAAATGATGATGTCATCAGAGATTTTTCGGAAAATAAAAATACTTTATTTTCTAAAGGATTTTTAGGTGTCTACAATATCTATTTTAGAAAAAAATGTTAGGCTTTACAAAGTAAGTGTCACTCTTTAAAAATATTCTTTACAGTAATGCACTATTTTTTGAGAGATAGAAAAATGGATTCAAATAAATTCCAATATATATATATATATATATATATATATATATATATATATATATATATATATAGAATCTACACAGAAAATTAAGACTCTAATTTAGTTCATCTTCAAATTTGTAATGGTTTAGTGTCAATATGCATTTTGATGTGAAGCTTTTTGAGAATGTACATTTCGGTGTCAAAGTAGGCAAAAAGTGTAACCCAATATTGTGGGACCACCCATAACATGCACACAACCAGTAGGATGCCCCAATGAGATCACACCACCAGATCCATGAGCATTTAGTTATCCATGTAATGGTACATGGAAATAAGGAGACTTTCTATATTGGAGAGTCGCCATCAATTTATTACAACCAATTGATATCATATGGAGGCCATACAAATGAATGGATAAATTGCAAGATATAGTGAGATAGATGAGATACATGTAGCGAGACCATTCGTTAGAGGTTCAACACAACTACATTATTCCATTTGATTTCAATAGAGTCAAGAGATAGTTTGTTCTTCTACAAGGTGCTTTGAGATATGTGCCAATATTTATCCATGGGAACCAATACAAAGTGAGAAATTGGGCCCAACTTTGACCCACAGTGGATGACATAGGGGATATAGATTGAATAGATGATGATAGGAGAGATGTAGAGGTGCAGTGGCTATTGCAAACTATAATTGAAACAATTGTTATATTGTCATTGATGTCAAACTTTAACTGGTAAGACAGTTGCTATCTAGTAGAGTACCATATCTTTTGATTGATGAAGAGGATTTGAAAAGAGTAAATAATAAGAGAACCTAAGGAAAGGTTGAGTTATGTGATACTTCAATGGGTACTTGATTAGTTGACACATTGACAAGGTAATGTGTTGTTTATCTTTAACACTAAGTGAAGAAGGACTGGAAGAATAGGCTTAACCAGACAAAAATGAAGAAAATTAGTTTAAGCCGAGTGATGCTAGTTGTAATACCCCAAAAATGGGCTATAAGTTCATTAACCTCCTACATCTTCAATTCGAACAAAATCGACATCGAAGTCCTAACCTAAGGCACATCTAAACATCATCGAATCATAATTGATTATCTTAAATTCTGCATCGGGAAATATTCTTAGTAATATTCCTAATCATCATAATTATCTTTAATTTTATAATTATTTGACAATAAATCACATTTATCCTAAGTTTGATTAATTGAATATTTTCATATTTAATTAATTAGATTTAATATTTGCCACTTAATTATGTAATTAAATTTAATTCTATCTATTATTAATTGTATTATTTAATTTTGACGATAAATCAAAATTCCTATCTTTAATTGATTAAATTCTTATTTAATTAATTAAAGCATGTTGTCATTATTTAATAATATAATTTTTAATAAAAGTTTGATAAATAGTTAATTAACCCATAAATTAATTATTTTTTTTTAAAAATTAATTGAGTTGAGGATAAATCACTTTATTTATTTATTTAATTCTTAATTATTATGCATATTCAAAAGAAACAGTTAAACTCCAAATCAGAAAATCAATGCAAGTTATTGACTTTTTGGAACTCAACATCCTTTTGGAGTTCAAAAAGCTGATCTAAACTCTAATTTGAGTTAAAAAGCTATTTTTGCATATTTTTGCATGATTTTGAGAATTAACTATCTTTCATGATCAGATAACTCAAAAATCAAGATGAGTTAATTTGAGTGATTTATGGCTTTTCCCATGCACCTCCCAAGCCCTGGATTTCTATAAATTAAAGGCTTCAGCTCTTCACAAATCATCTCATATTTTGCACAATCACGCTGGAAAATTAGAATTGAAGAATCAAAGCTCTTGCGAATCGACATCTTTGTTAGATCAATCTTATTTTTGCATTCATATTTCATATCATTGTTAGATTAGCATAGCATATCAGTTTTCATATAGATTAATTTCATATCAGTTTTCAATTCATTCTTATTGCATAGAAAAATCCAAAAAATAGCTTAATTGCATTTATTCCATATCTAGAATTGCATTCAAATCCTTCGTTTAGGTGTCGTCTAGGTCACTGATCTCGATTACAATCTGAGAACATTAATCTCGCACCTATTAGAAGGCAGTAAATCGCTTGGTTAGTTTAGTTTTCAATTTTGCATGATTTCAATTTTTGCTAACCTCTAATGTTTTACTGAGTGTTGTGTCTACAAATCAGGTATAATTTTCACACACACATTTCTGGCGCCCACCGTGGGGCAACCCACCTTTGCATGCTGGTTTTGATTTTTTTGGGGAGCTAAAATCCCAAAGTTTCAAAGATTTAATTTTATCTCCCAAACGGCTTGGAATTTTGGTTTGAAATTTTTTTTTCAGGTTGGTGACATGTCATGGAAGCTACAATAAAAAATTTAGAATTTTCTGAAATGTTTTGAATTTTTAATAATTTTTTCTTGAAATTCCAGAAAAAATTAATATCTGACGCAAATTAGCATATTTTTCAAAAAAATTTATATTTTCGGAAATCTCTTTAAATTATATAGGGGGTCCATTCTTTGTATTTTAAATTTGGACATGATATCATAGCTCAAATAGTCAATTTATAAAAATTGGTGTGTTTTGATAAAATGGGTCTCTAGGGCACAAATGAAAAGATTTTTATAAAATTTTTGCATTTTTGGAAAGCTCTTTATTTTTTAGTAGGGGTCTCTATTCTGAATTTTTATTTTTGTGGCCAAAATCATATCAAAAAAATTAGATCTTGTTGACTAGGTCAAATGCAGCAAAAAAAATAAAGTTTTGTGATGGGTATGCACTTATTTTTTTACATGGTTCAATGAATGATATGAGTTGTCATTTGGGTTTATTGCTAGTTATTATTACTAATAATAATTTATTTTTAGAGCTAACCCTATGGTTTTCATAAGTTGAATATATTTTGCATATCTTGTTTGCTTGTTTGCTTGTTTGCTTGTTGGAGAGTTCGTCACTTGCTTGCATGGAAAAGCTCAACAAAAATTGCTAAAAATCAAGTAAAATCTACTAAGCGCGTTGCAAAGATCCCAAGTATTCTCCTTCATCTAATAATATTTTGATTTGGGACTTAAAATAAATCTCTTATGTGTCAAGCTTGTGTGCATCTTTTCATGCTTTTGATCTATTTCTACACACTTGCATAATTGATACTAGATTGTGAACCCTTAAGGATTCATTAAGTAGTCTTAGAATATTTGTGATTGATCTTGATTTTTATCTTGGGTTATTGGACTCGCTAATCCACCGGCCCCTCATTTCCGCCCCGTGGTTGCAATCTCAGCGCCATAAAGGGGAGGGGTCAACAGGACAGAAGCGTTAAATGTTCCACTTGGCAACCCTTTTGTGCTTTAGGAACTCACTTGTTTTCTAAGTTGGGGACTCATTTTCAGCTTGTGTGAGGTGTTAAGTGTTCCACCTTGTGGACTCATCTCATATTCACTTTAAACGTTAAGTGTTCCTCTTTCTACTTTTTGGGTACTTTTGGTAGATTTACTTTCGGGAATATATCTGTGCTCACATAGTAATTAGGCCCTATGAACACTATTCATGATTCTTGAAAGATTAGATTCCCAGTGAAATCCTTCTTGATGAAGGAATCCTTGTAGGTAGGGAGGATACTTAGTGCGTTTCACATTCAACTTGGTTAGTGCATCCTCTCTTATTGATCGATACATTCTCTCTCCGGAGAGGTTGATAGATCACATAGGGTTGATATCACGAGCTTTGGTGAATCAAAATTGGTTAGTGTGTCTTCTCTTATTGATTGATACATTCTCTCCCCGGAGAGGTTGATAGATCACGTGGAGTTGATATCACAGACCTTGGTGGAACAAAACTTTGTCTTAGCGTGTCGGATTAATCTGCTTGTTTTGTTTGGGTTAAAAGTGAAGAGGTGTCAAAACCTTGAATCTGGAGCCAAGTCCCCTTGTGGTATAAATCTGTGAGTCATCTTTAGAGAGGGTTAACCGTAGCGGACAATCCCTTCACAGGGCAAACTGCGTTGACGGAACCTCAAGCGGTCATAGCCATTTTCGCCGTGGTAGTGACAGCCGCTATATAAATGTCCTTGTGGAAGAAATCTCCACGGGTATGGTTCATTGTTGGGTTGTCAGATCTCCCTAGCAGCTCTTGAAGATTAAGTTCTCGGACTGTGTCAAAACCCTGGTGCGCCGGGATTGGAGTTCACCCCTTTGAATTATAAAAGTTGCAGAGTCAAACCATTACTAAAAACCCTAGAGAGGCCAATTTTTCATTCTCAGGTATATGTGTGTTATTGCAAAACTTTTCAGAACATACACAATTAGTACTCTCAGGGATTAGCACAATTTGGTCACTTGATTGTTCATGCGCAAGGTTGCTTTTGCCCTTGTTCATTGTTTTCAGACGTGCTTGGAATCACTTGCTTGCTATTCTGTGTGCTTATTTATCTACTTGGCTATTAAAAATGATCAAATCTGGTATAACCTTCAAAATCTGGATAGTACAATTTGCAAACAATCCAAAACTGAAAACCTTAAATTTTGCAAAAATTGACGTAAAGTTCTTTCTGGAGTCAAAAGTCATTTCAAGAAGTCAAAAGTCGTACGAGTTTTGTCAAGTGTCATTTCAGTATTACCCAACTATCGTATGAGTTTAGCAACTATCATTTCATAGACTACCCAACTGTCGTACGAGTCTGCAGAGTGTCGTTTGGAAAAATTTGAGAAAGTTGTCAGAAATTGTCAAATTGCAAGATATCCAATGTTTCCAGCCTAGATCCAGAATCTGTCAAAAATATCATTGTGTTAGGAATAGAGCGATAGCTATTGAGAATCAGTACACATGTCTCAAAGAATTAGTAAACAAGAGGAAGAAGCTCTGATCACCACTATAATGAAATAGATACATGCTATGCAAGTCCAGCTTGACAAACTTGGGAAAGAAAAGGAACCTCTATACTCTTTTCCATTTGATAAAGACTTGTACATGTCACCATGCCCCCTGAAAAAATTTGAGCAATATGATACCTCTTCCACAGAGAGTGACACATCTAGCTTTGGAGACTATGATGACTATGATGATAGATAATGTAATGATACCTATGACACCTCTGTTCCTAAGAGTCCTCCTCATCGTCCATTCCTGCTTACTACAAATGGGCTGTCACATTGGATAGATCGTGATGGTGATCCATATGATTCTGATTATCAAAGAGACTTTGATGATTTCTATGCACAATACCCAGATGATCCATGTGTTTCACTTGAGAAAGAGAAAGTTTACCACGCTGATTATAAACATGCATACTATAAGGATCTCTCCTCTAAGAACTCTCAGGATGAAAATAAAGATTACACTCTCAAGCAAGATCATGTTAATGTTGGACCTTTGTCTTGTGATGGTTCCCTTCCATCCCCTACTTCCTCCAATACCCATACATTTCCTAAAGCTTCCGAGTCTTTCAAATCTTTCACAAAACCTTCATCTGACACAAGCTCTGATATTTTTCATGTGGTTCCCTATAGTTATCCTCCAGGGCTACCTCTTAAAGAAACTCAAGCTAACCTTCACTTGGCTACAAATACTTTCAATAATGATAAACCTAAAGAGCCTAAGCCTTCATATGCTATAATGCCTACTTCAGCTAGTCCTTCACCATCTCTTCCAAAATCATCCATACAATCCCAACATGCTTCCTTGTCCTTAGAAGTGGCTCCATGTCAAAAGGACTCTAAAAATGATAAAGAAAAGAACATAAGGAAAGATCAAGATCAAGAAGCCTCCATGTCATCCACTCCTTTTTCTAATGTCTCTTATCCACCTCAGGGTTCTTTTGATCCTGTACCCCCTTTTTCATACATTCCACCATGTCTTAAGTCTTCTCTTAAGCAAGATCAGGCTACTACTTACACTAATGAGCTTATTGACAATCAAAATGACCTTACTACGCTTGCACTTTCCAAAGATGATACTTCCATTAAGGTTGGTAAAAATGGTGTTCCTTCCAATGTTAAGCCTATTGAAAAACAAGAGAAAAATTATGCGCTTATGCTATCCGAAGATCCTTGTCAAGATCAAAGTCTTTCATCTTCTTGTTCTACCACTCCATGTTCACTTCCACTTTCTACTCTTCCTAAGTCTTCGCAAGCTTTGAATGATCCTATCAAAGAAAATGCTCTTATTCAAGATGTTCATGATTTTCTTGAAAATTCTAATGCTCACTCTAAAGATGCTGATATCCTTGGTTGTCATATAGATGCTGATGAACTTATTGATTATCCTTTTGCGTCTTCCACTTCCATCCTTGGACCTCTTCCACCACTACAAAGATCTTCATACCTTCCTTCCATCTTGGGTCCCTATGTCCCTTCACTTTCCCCTCCTAACTCTCCTAATTCACCATCCATCTTAGGTCCTTACATACCTCCATCTCCTATCTTTCCTCAAGATCAACATAGATGCATACCCTTGAATCCTTTTCATCCACCCACCCATCTAAACCAGTCATATCCTCCTTCTTCCACAAGTCCCAAGTCCCAAGTCTTTTGGAAGTAACTTGAATGTTCAATACAAGAAAAAGAAGCAATATAAGAATCCATCAAAAAAAGAAGATCACCATGTCTCCTCTAATAGACATGGAAACATAAAGTCAAAAGAGATATCTAAGAAAAAAACTACAAGACAAGTATGGGTTCCAAAATCCATCATTGAAGATATTATCTCTAGATCATCAAAAGGAAATAAAAAGCCTACGGCTATATGGATTCCAAAGTATCTCTTGAAAGAGTCTGGTGTTGAGAAAAAAGTGAAGTTGACATTCAAGCTTCCAAAGGCTTCCACTTCATCTCCCTCCAAAAATATTCTTCCATTCCATGTGCCTAAACCACAACCTCTGCTATCCATTCGCCATATTCCTTCACGTATTCCTTCATTCACGATTCCTCCATTATCTCACCACCCTTCAAGGTATGTGTTGATGTTGAATTTGCCTTCCTTTCCATCTACCCTTTCACAATCCTTCCATGCATTATCCTTATACCTCCTATCCTTTTTCCTCATTTGCCTATTCCTCCTATCTTCCAACCTCACTCGCTTTACATAAAACCTTATCCTCCATTTTTCTCTTCCATCTCCCTTTCCCTATCAGCATCTTTGAGCATATCATTTTTAATCTTTGGCATATCATGGTTTATCCTTTCAAGGAGCATTACATAAAAAGCTTGCCTTCTTCCAAAAAAAAAAAGAGAAATGAAAAAAAAATAAAAAATGAAAATGTACCCTAGTGAAAACCTGGAAACAGGCACCTTGGTAGCAAAATTAAAGAGAAATAAATTTGTCCTATGGTGAAAACCACTTCCTTGTGGCACCTTGGATAAGTACCATGATGAAAACCTGGCAATCAGGCATCATGTGTAGTTCTTCTACATATTTCATCCATTCCATCTTCTCTCTTTGATCTTGACAATGTTGATCTATACATGAATATTTGGCTATTTTGTGAGTTATCTTACGGTGATCTTGCTTTCATTCCTTCCATGTTTAGCCTTCATATCCATCTTCCTCCATTCATTTTCGCCTATCGCTATCCTTTTCCCCTTTGGTCTTGATCTAATGAAAAAAGAAAGAAAGAGTAAAACACGGTGCTATGAAGCCTCTTGACATGTCTACTCCTTTGGATTGCATCCTTTCCTGCTCTTGCATCACACTTTTGTGACTTATCCTATGCTAGCCTTTCATTACTTGTCTAAATGCGCTTTACATGCAATTTTTTCCTAGCTTGGGTATTCTTGAGGAGTTTTCCCTTAAGGATTTCTTCCCTTCATTCTCCTTCATTCTTTTGTCTTCCATCTCTTCCACCAGCTTGTCAATCCCTCTTGTTCTCCACCTTGCTAGACATTGGGACTGCACGATATAATCTTGCTTGGGAGTTTGCAATGGAAAAAGATGCTATCAAGTATACCAAGTATCAAAACAATTATCAGAATCAGTATCAGAACCAAGTATCAGAACTAGTATCAGAACAAGTATCAGAACCAGTATCAGAACCAATATCAGAACCAGTATCAGAACTAGTATCAAAACAAATATCAGAACCAGTATCAAAACTAGTATCAGAACAAGTATCAAAACTAGTGTCAGAATAAGTATCAGAATACCTACAGGGGCTACCCCTTTCGGTTTAGTTTATGGGTCTGAAGCAGTACTACCTATTGAGGTTGAAATCTCATCACTCAGAATCAGAATGCATGGACTTGTCACTGATGAAGACTACAGAGTGTCTAGGTTACAAGAACTGGAATTACTAGATGAGCGCAGGCAAGCAACGTATGATCATCTCAGAGTGTATCAGAAAAGAATGTCTACAGGCTACAACAAGAAAGTCCGACACAGAGAATTTCAGGTTGGTGATCTAGTCTTGAGAGAAAATCCTAAAAATCAATCACATCGAGAACGCAAGGGGAAGTTCAAACCCAACTGGCTGGGTCCCTTTGTAATCACTGCTACTTTTGGCTCTGGTGCCTATCAACTCTCAACGACTGAAGGAGAACAGCTCCGAGAACCAATCAACGTTCTCCATCTGAAGAAATTCTACGCCTAAGGCATTCAGTGCTTGGAAAAAGTCCTGAAAAAAATCTTAAAAATCTGAAAAAGTCCTGAAAAAATGAACATCTTGGTGAAAACCTAGCAATAGGCGCCTTGATGATTCACAAAAAAAAATCAAAAAATATCAAAAGTACAAAAAAATTGAAAAAATGAAAAAATACAAAAAAAAGAAAAAAAAAAGTGCCTTGGTGAAAACCTGGAAACAGGCACCTCGGTAGCAAAAATAGAATCTCTACCAAGATGGTGAAAACCTGGCAAATAGGCGCCACTTGTTCCAAATGCTCCATCTATCAGCACAATCTTGGTCTTTCCCAGCTTTCAGTCTTGCTTTAGTTTGTACATATCTCCCGGTTTGTTTCTGCATTTCCAGTTTTCAATAAGTCAGTTTGTACACCAATCAGCTTGCGCATCTGTATCCTATCAATGTTCAAACTTGGGGGCAATCAATGTCATATCCTATGGCCTCCAATGTATCTTAGACGTGTCATATCTAGCCAGAGTCCTTTGAAGCTTCAAGTTGAGTCAGTCTTTCTGTCTCGTCTCCAGAAAGGATTTTGCATCTATAACAATGCAATCAAACTGAAAACTGAAACAATCTGTGCTTTTCATGCTTTTATCTCCTTGTAGGCTTACTGATTCGCATTGAGATTTTTGCATATTGTGTCCCTTCGAGCTCTTCAATGATGTCCTTTACAGGATTTAGAGAGTGATGACTGGGGGCATAATCTTTTCTTTGTCTTCTACTTGTATGTGAAAATCTAACAACTTTGGAAATTTTGGATTGAAATGGTGTCTGACTATAAGAGCCTCTATCTCGAATTGGATGGCCATGCGTACCTCGACCATTGATACCCGAAAAATTCAAGGAAGTTTGATCTAACTATTATCTTTTTGAGTAAGTTCTTTCTCCTACTGTGGAACGCAATCTTGCCTAAGGATGTGAACGATAAAGGGTCACTACGAGTAATTCACATTGGATTTAGAATGATCTCTTGACTGTTTGATGTGTTTGTAATGCAAGGCGTACTCAGGTCATCACAACGTTTATGTTTTGATGCTTGTACAAATTGCTATATCAAAATGGACATGATATTCAGGTCATCCTGGCGCTTGTGCCTTGGTGCTTATATCTAATCCGACATTTCAAAAACAAAATCAATATTCATATATCCATGGTTGTTGACCAGTGGGTGTTGTATTGATTCTTGCGCATACAAATCGATATTCATATGTCTATGGTTTCATGGCTAGTGGGCATTGTATTGATTTATCCAGTTACCTAAAAGTTCAATGATGATAACAAATCGACATATGATCAGTGACTAGGTCCTAGGTCTTAGGTTGCATTTCATTTTGCATGTCTCATTGCATTTTGCATGTTTGCATGATCTCACAATGATTAAACGAACTCCAATGCTTAAACGATTCTTCAAATCGCATCTTCCAGTCTAACAAGAGCTGAATCTCACATGAAGGTTCCTCCAATGAAATAGCAAGTAGAATCCTTTTTCGGGATCAAAATTCAAATCTGAGATCATTTATCTTATTCACTACTTGCATAATCAACCTTCAATCATCACAGAAATCCAGTATTCAACTTAACTGATTATCTTACATCAAACTATCAAAATTTCAACTTGGTCAACCATGGTCAACTCATGGTCAAACCTAGTCAAACTTGGTCTTTTGGGACCTTCCAACGATGCAGAATGTGTTCTCAGACGTGTATAACCACTTCTCAAATCAATTAACATGCTTCTAAACTATCAACGCTGACTTTTCTTGTCAGATTTTAATTTTAATCCCGAAGGGGGCATGGTATTGCACATCATTCAAAGTCTGTAAATCAAATTCTATTGATCAAATCTATCAATATCTTTCATAAGTGATCAAGATAACAATCACGTCTAGTCACTGATTCATCAAAAGTCCTCATCGCTCGGGGCAAATCTATCATCACTTGGGGCATATTAGATTCATAAGATCCATATCAATTTGGTATTCTCCTAATCTTGTAAACTGTATCAGTTTTTGCAACCATCAGATCATAGTGTTCTTTCCTTAGTTCTTCGACAACTGAAGGGTTTGGATGTGATACTTGCTAGTTCTGCTAAGACAATCGAGTCTAGAACGGGTCACTCACTTCTTATCAATCCTAAGGTTCAGAATCAGGCATTTTGACACTTTTTCGCAATCATAGGTTCATTTGCTGCTACAGTGAACATTATCTTTGGTCATTCAAGACCTATTATCTCCATATCAATTCAATATCAATCAACTCCTATCTCAATATCTTTCAATCGGTTTCTATCTTGAGATCGGTTTATCTTTTGAATTAGTTTCATATCTTTATCAAACACAGACTATCTTTGAACCACTGCGCTTCGCACAGTAATTCAAAGAGGGGCAAAATGTAATACCCCAAAAATGGGCTATAAGTTCATTAACCTCCTACATCTTCAATTCGAACAAAATCGACATCGAAGTCCTAACCTAAGGCACATCTAAACATCATCGAATCATAATTGATTATCTTAAATTCTGCATCGGGGAATATTCCTAGTAATATTCCTAATCATCATAATTATCTTTAATTTTATAATTATTTGGCAATAAATCACATTTATCCTAAGTTTGATTAATTGAATATTTTCATATTTAATTAATTAGATTTAATATTTGCCACTTAATTGTGTAATTAAATTTAATTCTATCTATTATTAATTGTATTATTTAATTTTGACGATAAATCAAAATTCCTATCTTTAATTGATTAAATTCTTATTTAATTAATTAAAGCATGTTGTCATTATTTAATAATATAATTTTTAATAAAAGTTTGATAAATAGTTAATTAACCCATAAATTAATTATTTTTTTTCAAAAATCAGTTGAGTTGAGGATAAATCACTTTATTTATTTATTTAATTCTTAATTATTATGCATATTCAAAAGAAACAGTTAAACTCCAAATCAGAAAATCAATGCAAGTTATTGACTTTTTGGAACTCAACATCCTTTTGGAGTTCAAAAAGCTGATCTAAACTCTAATTTGAGTTAAAAAACTGTTTTTGCATGTTTTTGCATGATTTTGAGAATTAACTATCTTTCATGATCAGATAACTCAAAAATCAAGATGAGTTAATTTGAGTGATTTATGGCTTTTCCCATGCACCTCCCAAGCCCTGGATTTCTATAAATTAAAGGCTTCAGCTCTTCACAAATCATCTCATATTTTGCACAATCACGCTGGAGAATTAGAATTGAAGAATCAAAGCTCTTGCGAATCGACATCTTTGTGAGATCAATCTTATTTTTGCATTCATATTTCATATCATTGTTAGATTAGCATAGCATATCAGTTTTCATATAGATTAATTTCATATCAGTTTTCAATTCATTCTTATTGCATAGAAAAATCCAAAAAATAGCTTAATTGCATTTATTCCATATCTAGAATTGCATTCAAATCCTTCGTTTAGGTGTCGTCTAGGTCACTGATCTCGATTACAATCTGAGAACATTAATCTCGCACCTATTAGAAGGCAGTAAATCGCTTGGTTAGTTTAGTTTTCAATTTTGCACGATTTCGATTTTTGCTAACCTCTAATGTTTTACTGAGTGTTGTGTCTACAGATCAGGTACAATTTTCACACACACACTAGTGTCGACCGAGTGCCGATATAAGATGAGAAAATTTAGTGTCGACTGAGCATCAGTAATTATCGAGTGTCAGACAATTAATCGAGAGAAGATAGTATTTTCTAAGAAGGAAATTTTTAGCGATGACCGAGATATCTGGTAATAACAGAAGAGATGAACACAATATTGGCCGAGTGTCAGTAATTTATAGTTTGTGAAAGAATTGAGAATCCCAGCCGACATAGTTGAATTCTTGGGATATCTAAAATGTGCTGACATTATCAATGAATGGTATGGAGCATTTAATGCATGGTAAACCATTTTCTTATGGATTCAAGGAGAATTTTGAAGATGTATCTAGAAGGAAAAGGAGGAGAATAAAATGATGGAAGGATTCAATGAATATGACCTAAACCTAAGATCTACGGAAGAGATTAAGCGACAAAAGATTAATCTACCTAATCAAGGAGGTATAAGGATGACCTAATTATGAGGTTATAGAGAATGTGGAAAAGTTTGATGTTATTGACTGATGAATCTAAGTAGAAGGCTAAGGTGAAGTTGTGAAGAGCTGAATAGAGTTGTGCTGATTGCTTGAAGAGAATTCCAAGCAGATCAGAGATGGAGATGGAAATGAAGGTCAATCAGTAAATCAACATATGAGTGCATTGGATCTATATTTGCAAAGTGAGTTTTATATTTTCAGATCAGAACCCACTATTACTTTCTAACCATTGTATCAGTCAAAATCCTTTAATAAAGGTTGACCTAATAGTCATTTTTGTAAACCCTTTAATCAAGGTGACATTCTAATGGAATGTTCTTAAGCCCTCTAACCAGGCCACTCTTAATAGGGTGATTAAATCCTTTAACAGGGTTACACCTAACAATGTGTGTTGTAAACTTTTAATAGGGTTGGCTTCTCACAGAGCTCACTTCATAAGAGTGAAAATCAGTAGCATGTTACAAGTGGTTTTTCCCAAATTGGGTTTCCACGTTAAATATTGGTGTTATACTTGTGTGAATTTTATTTGATGTGAATGTTGTTGAAAGTTTTATATTCTGCAAGTTGATTACTTTTGGATAGTGGAATGCAAGTTTTATGTCACTGATATATTCAATAGAGACCGAGTAATTTGCTGATTAGATCTAAGTTTGTTGAAGAGCTAGAAAGTTGAATTAGTACATCTGGACCTGAGGATAATTGATTCACCCCCCTCTCAATTATTCTAAAATAATTCTAACAATTTGTATCAGAGTTGTTGGTGCTTGTAAGGAGAAAATTTTAAAAGTACTTGAAGCTAATGATCAAGATGTACAAAAAGGAGGTACCAAAGCTGAACAAGGAGAACTTCCCTGCATGGTAGAGTTTGATGAAATTGCACCTAGCTAGTATTAGTGATTCAACAAGACACTATGTTTTTAAATGACTATGTACCACCTACTGCACCTATGATTGTCAAGGAGATGAAAGAAAAAAATGAACACAATTAGGCAATGTTGGAGATTGCATCTGCCCTAAGCTATCTTGAATTTGAAGGCATAAAGAAATATACTACTACAAAGAAAATGTGGGACACTCTTGCAACTATCTATGGTGGGGACACAAATGTACTGAGAGCCAAATCTGAAAGTTTGAGAGGTAAGTTTGATGAAATGAAAATGCAAGAAGGTGATAATGTTGCTCAGTATTGTGGCAAACTTAAGGAGGTAGTAAATGTTATTAGAGGAGCTAATGGAAACATTGATGATGATATTGTTATTAGAAAAGTGTTGAGAACTTTACTTCTTATCTATGCTATAAGAGTATTTGCAATAAAAGAATCAAGATGTAATCCTGGTAATGTCCTAACTTTGGAAAGTCTTGTTGGCAAGTTTATTGCTTTTGAGTTGTCCAATTTTGATAATTTCACTATTTATAACATTGAATCTGCATTCAAGTCTCAAATGGTTCTTCATAAGCCCAAGAAAATAAAAGAAAGATGTGTGAGCAGTGATAGCAGTAGTGATAGTGATAGTGATACTTTTGATGATGATCTAGATGATCTTGAGGCACTTATGGCTAGAAGGCTACCGAGAGGAAAATGAAAATTCAAAGGTAAACTTCTTATAATCTATTTTTCATGTAACAAAGTTAGCCATATTGCAGCAAGATGCCCTGACATGACTGATAAGGATGAAAGAAGGGAAAGCAAGTACAAAGATAAAAGAAATGACAGAGATCATAGAAGGTATAGAGACTAAAAAGACAAAGGTAAGAAATCTTGTTATATTGTTGAAGAAGAAACTGATAATGAAACTAGTGAATCTGATGATTGTGATATAGAAGTTGTTTATGTTGCTATGAAAGATGATTCTGATAAAGATGAGAAAACTACACTCATTTCATATGTGAGTAAAGGTGATAAATGGATTATTGATAGTGGTTTCTCACATCACATGACTGATGATAAAAGTAAGTTTGAAATCCTAAATCATTACAAAGGTAGAAGTGTTAAGTTTGGTAATGATGCACCATGTCCTGTGAAAGGAAAAGGATCATTAAGATTAACTAATAAGATCAGATGTGATAATGTTTATTGGGTTGAAGGTCTTAACTATAATTTTTTGAGTGTTGCACAGTTGAACAGTACTGGTTACTGATTTGAATTTCATCACAAGAAGGCTAAAATATTTGATGCCGCTAGTGAACTAATTGGAAGTGGAGAACACACAAGAGGTAATTTGTTCTATCTAGACCTATCTGAAGAAACATATTTGTTTGCACAATTTGATGATGTATGGTTATGGCATAAGAGGTTGTGTCATGTGAACTTTGACAATTTGGTAAATATTAGTAAGATGAAGAGAGATAGAGGTTTTCCAAGATTGAAGAAACCTGATAATGTGATGTGTAAAAAATGTCAATTGGGAAAAATGACAAAGTCTAGTTTCAAGAGAAAGACATATACTTCTGATAATATTTTGGAGTTGGTTCATACTGACCTTTGTGGACCTATGGGTGTGCAAAGATACTGTGGTGATAAATATTTCATTATGTTTGTTGATGACTATTCTAGAATGATGACTGTGTTGTTTCTAAAAGAGAAATTTGATGCATTTCAGTTGTTTAAGTGGTATTTGGAAAAAGTTGAGAAAGAAACAGGTAAAAGCTTGAAATGTTTGAGATCTGATAGAGGAGGAGAGTTCATCTCAAATGAGTTCAACATATTCTGCAATGATAGAGGAATAAAAAGACAAATGTCTGCACCTACGACACCTCCACAGAATGGTATAACAGAGAGAATAAACATATCAATTATGGATTGTGCTAGAACACTGATGATATAGAAGAATGTTACACAAAAATAATGGAGAGAAGTTGTAAGTACAATTTTTTATACCTTGAACCAAGTACAAGTCAAGAAAGGTATAAATGCTACACCTTTTGAGTTATGGTATGGATATGCACCTAATGTTAAATATTTTAAAGTCTTTGGAAGAAAATGTTATATATTGAAAGATAATAGTGTTTGAATTCTAACACTAAAAAAGTTGCGGAGACTGCAAATGTTAGAGTTGATGAATATGCAGAAAAGAATGAAGTTGAGTGCAAGAAAGAACCTAAAGATTACAGATCTTTTGTATACATGGAAGAAGGAGATGCTAGTAATGTACCCAAAATAGATGCCGAATAACAACTTGAACTTGCTGAGCCACAACAAGAAAATGTTGAGCATCAGGAGAATGTTGCCGAGAAATCAAAAGAAGAAGCAAAGAATTTACAAGATGAACCTGGAGAGAAAGAACAAGTAGAAAGGAGATCTGAGCCTACTTTGGCACAGTATGTGAGAAGACATCATAAGTTAGAACAAATCATTAGAGACAAAGAATTTGGAGTCATGACAAGAAGTAAGTTGAAAGATCAAACATGCTTATTATGTGAATTTGAGCCTAAGACAGTAAAAGATTCTTTAGAGAATGAAGATTGGATACAAGCCATGAATGAAGAAATAGAGAAGATAGAGAAAAACAAAACTTGGACACTAGTGCCAAGACCAGAAGACAAGAATGTTATTGGAACAAAATGAGTATTCAGAAATAAACTAAATGAACATGGAGAAGTAACTAGGAACAAAGCTAGATTGATATGCAAGGGATATGTACAGGAAGAAAGCATTGACTATGGGGAGACATTTTCCCCATTTACAAGATTGAAAGGAGTGAGGAGTCTACATGCATATGCATCTTTTAAAGGATTCAATGTATATCAAATGGATGTCAAATCTACATTTTTGAATGGAATACTGGAAGAAGTATACATTGAATAGCCAGAAGAATTTGTTGACCCAAGCACGAATAATATGGTTTGTAAACTACATAAGGCATTGTATGGATTGAAACAAGCTCCTAGAGCATGGTATGAGAGACTACAAAATTATTTGATAAAGATTGGATTTGCAAGGACAAATGACAAAAAAAATTTGTACTTGAAGATTGAAAAAGGTAAAGGGATATTGTTAGTTGAAATCTTTTTTAATGATATCATATTTGGAGGACAAGATGCCCTATGTCAAACTTTTTCAAATGAGATGCAAACTAAATTTGAAATGTCTATGTTTGGTAAGATCAAATTCTTTGTTGGTTTGCAAGTTTATCAAATGAAGAAAGATATCTATATTACTCAATCTAAGTATGTCAAGGAGATACTGAAAACTTTTGGTATGGAAGATTCCAGACCAGTAAGTACACCTATGGCTACTGGACAAAAATTATCAAAAACTGATGATATAGTTGAAGTAAATCAAACCTTGTATAGATCTATGATTGGAAAGTTACAATATGTTGTCCATAGTAGACTAGATATTGCCCTAGCAGTTGGGATTGTTGCAAGATTTTATACAAATCCTAAGGAGAGTCACATGATGGAAGTGAAAAGGATATTGAGATATCTAAAAGGAACAGAGGACTATGGATTGTATTACAACAAGAATGATAAGTTTGAACTAAAATTTTACACTGATGCAGATTGGGAAGGAAATGTGGATGACAAAAAGAGAACAAGTGGTGGTGCATTCTTTCTAGGAAAGAGATTAGTCTCTTGGAAAAGCAGAAACAGAACTGCATTTCCCAATCTACAACAGAAGCTGAATATGTAGCAACAACAGTGAATTGTTCAAATTTAGTGTGAATCAAGAAATTGTTAAAAGGTATGAAGGAGGAAATCACTGAGCCGATTGTTATTTTCTGTGATAACACAAGTGCTATCAACATATCAAAGAATCCTCTTATGCATACTAAGACTAATCATATTGCTATCAAGAATCATTACTTGAGAGAGCTAGTTCAAGACAAAGAAGTGAGATTGGAATATATGAATACAAAGGAACAATTAGCAAATATATTCACAAAAGCATTACCTAAAGATTCTCATGAATATCTTAGAGGTAAATTAGGGGTGATTCCCTTAACTGGGGCTACCTAGTAACATATAGGAGCACTGTATCAAATGTGCTAATCAAAATATCTAACAAATTGATGCAGAAGAGGTCACACTTTAGGAGTTGCCTAAAGTTGTGAGATGTAAAGAAAATGATGTTGATCAGTCATAAGCAAGATGATAGAGGGAGCATACAAATCAGAGAACTAACATGAAGATATATACATGGTAAAGATGTAAGTGATAGATAAAATTTTCTTTAGCATTGTTGTCAAAGAGGGAGAGATTCAATGAACCTGAGGGAGAGATACAAAAAGAGACTCAATAGAAAAATGACCCTAAGCAAAGAGGGAGATTCAGTAAAGAATTGAGAATCAGAATGAAGCTAAGGATATTAATGAAGATCTAATACACAGAGATTTTGGATTGCATGGTAAATCATGTGGTGTTGCTATCAATGCCAAATAGGGAGATTGTCGGAAACTACAATTGAAACAATTGTTATATTGTCATTGATGTCAAACCTTAACTAGTAAGACAATTGCTATCTAATAGAGTACCATATCTTTTGATTGATGAAGAGGATTTGAAAAGAGGAGATAACAAGAGAACCTAAGGAAAGGTTTAGTTATGTGATACTTCAATGGGTACTTGATTAGTTGGCACATTGACAAGGTAATGTGTTGTTTATCTTTAACACTAAGTGAAGAAGAAAGACTGGAAGAATAGGCTTAACCGAGCAAAAATGAAGAAAATTAGTTTAAGCCAAGTGATGCTAGTGTCGACTGAATGGTATATTTAGCCCCCACTTTCACAAGAATATGATATAACCTCATGCTCATGGTAAAGTAAATGAGGGAGAAGAGAAAGAGAGAGAAATGTTCATGAGAAAACTACAAAGAGATAAGATATCACTAAGTTTAAAGATGTGAGCCTCCAAATGAAGGGTCTTAACTCAAACAACCATGCACAAGGGCACAAAAAAAAAATCAAGAGGAAAAAGGACAACAAACAATAAAGAAAAAAAGAAAAAAAAAAAGGGGTTATTACTAAAAAAAACTCTAATTCAACTACTTGAAGAGACCTTGATTGATAAAATGTCCTAACCACTAGCATCATGTTTTAAAAGATATTGCAAAAGAACATTTGGTCATATTGAAAGGGTAAGAGCATACACCAAGGACAAGACAAAACTCTGCAAGCTTACCCACTAGAAAATATATGAGAGCGTGGAAATAAAAGAGAGAGACCATGAATCCAACAGTCCAACAAGTTGTGTTATGCTAGGTGATCCATGTGAGAGAAGATGAGGAAAGAGTAGAAAGGCTAGCAAAGTGTTTTATACTAGTTCAGAGAGAGAGAGAGAGAGAGAGAGAGAGAGTGTGTGTGTGTGTGTGTGTGTGTGTGTGTTTATGGTCTAGCAAGATGCATTATGCTAGTCAACTCTTCCTTGAAAATGATTTGCACCCAAGGTGGCTTATGGGATCATTCCTATGGAAAGCATAGTCGCTATATGGATCCATAAAATCAACCAGTCTAAGGATCAATGAAAATGATTAGTCTAAGGACCAATCAAAGTGGCCAGTCTAAGGACCAATCAATGTAGTCAACCTAAGGAGCAATAAAATCAATTAGTCTAAGGATCAATAAGGCCACATAATGTACAAGGAGGTCTCATGTATGTCCCCCTCCTTATGATAGTGACATGGGACTATGGTGGAATTATTAAAAAAGAGAGAACAAGGATAGCTACTTCCAACAAAAAGGAGATATACTTAAAACAACAAAGAGATAATGGATCCTATTGGAAGAAAAATGAATAAGATAGAGAGACATTTCCCCCAAGTATAAGGAGAAGGGAAAGAACCTATTATGTTTCTCATAATGGACACCATGAAAAAAAAACCCTAGTTAGGCTACTAAGATTACATGATGAAGAACAATATTATAGGAAAAAGAAATGCTATGGTATTATGTTTATATTACTAGTATCCATAAGCTCTGGGATTTCTAGGGTAACATTATGAGATGTCTTTTTATTTAGACAAGAAATGAGTGATGAAGTATTGAAAATGGTTTGGAAGTATTGGTGTAGTTAAATATTTACCTAATTATACTTTATTTGTACGTGGTGTAAGATAAATTCCACTTTAGGTGGTGATATTTTTTATCACATTCCAATTTATGTGTTTTCTCCACCTTTAGTGCACTTATCACATTATCATCCTTCGCATGTTGCATATACTTCATTGCATAATGGAGGATGATCCACCTTTGGTGGACATGTGATTCCACCTAGTGTTGGTGATAAGTTATCTCCTAAGTTATCATGGTCTCTTATTGCATTTCCTATATAATCAGGCACATCTATTCATTATTATCTTTTGAGTTTAGTTACTCATTCATTATTGATTATCCACTGCATTTTAGTTCAGTATTTTTCATATTAATGAGAATATAGTTTGTTCTTGTCCACATCATATCTCTGTCTCACACACACACACATTAGCATCTTGATCTTGGGTTGTTGTTATTGGAAAATTTTACATGGTATCATAGAAATTCTTACATGGTATAAAAGTCATTGGAGCATCCTTTAGTAGCTTATTTGGAGAGATGTTGATGCATTTGGAGGAAGGAACATATTTAAATCCAAGGACCATAAATCTTCAAGAGCATCATGTGTTAAATTTGACCTCACCAATGCATTCAAGAGGCTATTTTGGTTAAAATTGACTATAACTTTTTCTATATTAGATAAAAGTCAAATCTAAGGCAAAAAATAGTTAGCAGACTAAGCCATACAACCCGATCTTCTATCGTTGAACCCCTTATTTTTTCAAGCATTTGTCAGAATATTCCAGTCTACAGATCTGTACAACTGTCAAATAAGAGTTGGCTTCAAGTTCAACCAACATATACCCAAAACCAAGAACAATCGACCACCACTCAAAATTAATGACAAGTGGTGACCAACTAAGAACCACTGTCAAACTTCCTTAGTATATCTCCATGCATCATTGTTTAAAAATAACACATAGATCTTAAAAAAAATACATGTGGGACTTTTAATCCCATGTATCCACTTCCCCCAAAACTACACACGGTGTGCTCACATTAGTCCATGTCAGACAAACACTCCTCCACGCAGACTCCACTCCCGCACACCACGTGGACACATAGAACAATGGTACACCATGCAAATTGACCATAGAGTGACATGTGGACATTTTCCATGTCATGAAATGGCCACCTCATCACTATACATAAATATATAGTCAAGTGCCACATCAATAGTCTACCAGCTCAAATCTGGATTGTGTCATCACAAATAAATATTTAGGCCAATCCAAAAGTGCCATGTGGATAATGCCACATTATCAGCCTCCTCCACATCTCCCAACCATATCACCTTCTTACATCAACACCTACCAAGTGATCAATGCACAACTCAGAAGTCGTACACCCAGTTAGTGCTAACATCATCATCTCAATCACATTTATTTGAACGAGCATATGAACGTCATTTACAAGGGTTGCTATTTTACTGCGATAGCCATTTGACCATCAAATTTAACTGATTAGATTGATGACATCAACATGGTTTGAATATTCTACCCCTTCACTAATTGATTTTTTAATTCTCTAGTCCAACTTTGAAGGCTCATAACTTGCTCATTTTAAGTCCTTTTTCCAAGCATTTTTTATTTGGGGTAGAAAATTGTGAATGTTCCAGTGGTGGTGTTATTTTTTGATTTTGGTTCACAAATGTACCAAAAATTAAAGTTTTTCATGGTTGTACCTATTTGATCTTGATTTATACAACTTATAGGGCTTCATTCATGCTCATATAGACACATTTTCAAGTGTCATTTTTTCGAAAGTGCATAATGTTTTGTCTACTTTTCATTTATGCTATCTGTTTTTAGTCATTGTAGGCAAAAATATCACTTTCAAAACTTTGTCTTTTTTGGCCATTTAAGATCATTGTAATGCTAGGATTTAAGTTGGGTCTTTAAAAATATTGATTTGAGTATGATTTGGCCTCATTGATGATGATATTTATTAAATAGGTAATAAGTATCCACTTTATACTAGTATTCATATAAGCCAATTTTATTTAGTGCATTATTCTCTTGTAGTCATGTTTTGGACATAAATGATTCTTATTTGAGTTATATAGTGATCTCTATATATCTAGAACTATAAATACACTTTTAAAATATTATCCATAGATAGTGATTGTTGATTTGTAGAATTAATGTATGTAAAGTCATTGTGACATTATTTTTAGCAAAATTTGTGACATTTGCATTTATCTAATACGAAGACACTTTAAATTCTGCATCATGCATTTATAAAAATATACAATAAAATATTTACTTTCATTCTAGTTCTCTATATTGATTTCGATTTTCTTACAACACAAATCTTCTCCCTCTTTGATAACTATATGCTTATTCATACAAATTATATAAAAAGCACAACAAATACTAATTATTTCTTAATACTTACTCATTCAACCAATTCAACTATCCAAACAACAATGACAAATATTAAACATTACATAATATTGATTAGTACCTACACTCTTCATTCAACTAATTCAATCATCCAAACAAACAATGACAAAATTGACCATTATATAATACTTATTAATAAATAGGTAGACTTGCTCAACTAACTCAATTGTCCAAACAATATAAAATGTAGAATATGAATAAACTAGGTGTTTAAATCCCTTTCCAAAGTTTTGTTATTGTTTTCTAATTGTGCTATTGTTATTAAGATTCAACTGTGAAATTTTCAAGTCAAACTCATTGACTCATGATGCTCATTGAATGAATGGAACACTTAGCAACCATTACATCTAGGCGATGCTTACAAAGGTGAAGTATTGAGCCTTCCCTAGATGCCACCCATTCCATAACTACTCCAACTCAAATACACTTAGAATTTCATTTCATATTAAACCCACTTAACTTGCTACCCAATGTACTCTCTAATCTAGAAAAAGTGTAATCAAATATCTATAGAAACCAAAGCCCATGCAAAAGACTTGTCCTGACCGTTGTAATCTAGTGGTTCACAAAGAAATATTTTTATATATTAAACCTTTATCTTGTTAATTCCTTAAAAATATCATTGCTTCTCATGATATATATATTTTTCTTTGCTTCATTCATTTTTTTAATAAAAAAGAAGAGTCTGTTTAGTTGCAAAATGCATTATCTTTCTTTTTTTAAATCACGTAAACAAGACAAACCAGTCCCTACATCAGAAAATGCATTATCTTTCTTTTTTTAAGGCGTTTGACAATTTCGCCACGTGACACAATTTGCAGGATTGAACGCCTGCTGCAAAGTGCCGGCATTTTGACTGCCTCTAAGTTCTTACAGGCTTAGAAGTCTACTTAAGAAGCTGATATAATGTTAGTGATTGCAGACTAAACTTCTGACGATGTACTGAGTCGCATACCAATTGCCATGAAAATCATTCCGTTGGCTCTGAATTTGCTTCTGTTTTATCTTCAACTGTGCTCCTCTGCACATGCCAGTGACAATGGTTCCTTTAACGATGAGCAGGCCCTCCTTGCCTTCAAGAATTCCATCACTTCTGATCCAAATAATGTGTTATCATTTTGGGATGCCAACACAAATGTCTGCAACTGGGCAGGCATTTCATGCAATAAATTGATGAGGGTGTCTGAAATTGATCCTGAGAGTAAGGGTTTAGAGGGTTATATTTCTCCTTTCTTGGGAAATCTTTCCTATTTAAAGTCCTTAAATATCTCCAATAACTCTTTTCATGGCCTTATTCCAGAGGTAGGTCACAAGCTCAGTAATCTGCAAGTGCTGTGTCTGGCGAGGAATCGGCTTAGTGGGCCAATACCTACATCTCTAGGAAATTGTTTCAATCTTCAACTATTGAGTCTTAATGAGAATCTGCTTGGTGGGCCAATACCAACATCTCTAGGAAATTGTTTCAAACTGCAAGAACTGAAACTCGCGGTGAATCAGCTTAGCGGGCCAATACCCAAATCTCTTGTAAATTGTTCCAATTTGCGACTATTGAGTCTGAGCGAGAATCAGCTTGGTGGGTCAATACCAACATCTCTAGGAAATTGTTCCAATCTGCGACTATTGAATCTGAGTGAGAATCAGCTTGGTGGGCCAATACCAACATCTCTAGGAAATTGTTTGAAACTGCAAGAACTGAGTCTCTCAGTGAATCAACTTAGTGGACCAATACCCACATCTCTAAGAAATTGTTCCAATCTGCAAGAACTGGATCTGAAGCAGAATAATCTTTTCGGGCCAATACCCGCATTTCTAGGAAATTGTTCTAATCTACAACTACTGAGTCTGAGTGAGAATTATCTTGATGCGCCAATACCAACATATCTAAGTAATTGTTCCAAACTGGAAGAACTGAGTCTGGCGGTGAATCAGCTTAACGGATCAATACCCACATCTCTAGGAAATTGTTTCAATCTGAAAAAATTGAGTCTGGGAGAGAATCAGCTTAGTGGGCAAATACCAACAAGTCTAGGAAATTGTTCCAAACTGAGACTTCTTGACCTCAGTCTCAATAATCTCATTGGCACAGCACCTCTCCAATTGGGTAAGTTGAGCTCTCTCCGACGGCTTTTATTGTCTGATAACTCACTCACCAGCTCTAGGAATTTGCCCTTTCTTACAGCTCTTGCTAATTGCTCCGCACTGGAAACTTTATACTTGGGTTATAACCATCTCGTTGAAGATTTGTCCTCTTCCGTTGGTAAGCTGTCTACTAAACTCTCTATATTGTCCTTACAACAAAACAGTATTGGAGGGAGCATACCTCAACAAATTGGTAATCTAACCAGCTTGGCGCTGATAAACTTTAATGGTAATGTATTGACTGGCCCAATTCCATCTACAATAGGAAGGCTTAAAATGCTAGAGAGGTTGTATCTGGGCCAAAACAAATTACAGGGACCCATTCCCAATGAGATTGGTACCCTTGGCAAGCATCTAGGGCTACTTTCTCTCTCATTTAACCTGCTTACTGGACAAATTCCTCGGAGCATTGGCAATCTTCCCCAGCTAAGGTACCTTCAACTTGATAACAACAAATTTAATGGAACAATACCCCTCAGTCTTGGCAACTGTCAGTTACTAGAGCTAGTTGACCTATCCCATAATAATCTCACTGGAAACATACCAGTAGAAGTTGCAGGCCTAAAAAATCTACAATTTTACTTCAATTTGTCATGGAATCCACTGCAAGGAAGCCTGCCGGCTGAAATCGGTAAAATGATAATGGTTCAAGGAATAGATCTAGTTGGAAATCAATTATCTGGTGTCATTCCAGCTAGTATTGTAAGTTGTTCTAATCTACAATATCTCAACCTCTCTCATAACATTTTTGAAGGCCCAATTACAGATTCAGTTTCTATGCTGAAGAATCTCGAAGCATTGGATCTTTCCCACAACAAATTGTCCGGTACAATACCAGATTCTCTGCAGAATCTAATGGTATTGAGCTATCTGAATGTTTCATTCAATTTGTTAATAGGAGAAGTTCCTAAAGGAGGACTATTCAAAAGCCTCACGGCGTCGTCATTCAGAGGAAACCCTGGGCTCTGTGGACAATGGATACTTTCATTACCAGCATGTCCAAGTTCTGGAGACCTCTGGCACTTCAATAAATTGTTTAAATACATAAGCTCTCTTGTCTCCTTTCTAGTCGTATACTGCTTCTATGTTTCACTTTTGTACAAATATTTCTTTGTGAAGGGAAATGTGGAGCAACCATCAATGGAGTCTCCACATCCTAGAATCTCATATAAGGAGCTCAGTACTGCAACTAATGGATTTGGCAAAGGCAACTTGCTAGGAGTTGGTAGCGTTGGCTCTGTATATAAAGGAGTTTTGGATAACGGAACATTGATAGCTGTTAAGGCTCTCAATTTAAAGAATGAAGCAGCTCATAGAAGTTTCAGCATTGAATGCCAAGTGCTCGGTAAAACCAGGCACCGAAATATAATAAAAGTCATAACCTCATGCTCTAATCTTGATTTCAAAGGTTTGGTTTTTGAGTTCATGTCCAATGGAAGTCTGGAAAGGCATTTGCATTGCGATACTGGCAAGTGTAATATTGGGGGTGTCTGTAAAATGGATTTACAGACACGATTGCAGATAGCCATGGACGTTGCCCGTGGCTTGGCATATCTTCACCATGATTGTTCAATTCAAGTTGTTCACTGTGATTTGAAGCCTGACAATGTACTTCTGGACTTCTATATGACAGCACACATAGCTGATTTTGGAAACGCCCATATACTATCTGAAAGTTCTCTGCATTCATTTTCAGCATCAACAACACTCAAAGGTTCTCTAGGCTACATTGCCCCTGGTAAACATTTATTTTTCACGACTTGTCCTGCTCCTTCAATTTCATAAGTACTGTTTTAATTGGTTGAAACTGACATAGGTTTGATGCAGAGTATGGAGTTGGTGCAAAGATCTCAGCTAAGGGAGATGTTTACAGCTATGGAATTCTGTTATTGGAGATGTTAACAAGAAAGAAGCCAACGCACCAGATGTTTGTTGATGGAATCAGTTTGCGCATGTGGGTCAGCATGGCTTTCCCTGGTAGGATTTCAGAGGTGGTTGATGATAGCTTGCTGTTGTGCAATGGAGGTGTTACAGATTCTAAATGTAATTGCCTTATTCAACTGATTCGAGTAGCCTTGTTGTGCTCAAAAGATTCGCCTAAAGACCGACCAAGCATGGCAGAAGTTGTGGAGATGTTGGAATGTATTGAGGACATGTTTGAAGGGAGTAGAATAGATTCTAAATATCAATCTGATCTGTACCAAATGGTAAGCAACGCAAGATGGGCAGGAAATCCTGTTAAGATAGGAAACAGTCAGAGCACTTCTACCTTGCAGTCAAGTTCCTAAATTATGATGTAAAATGTAGCTTCTTCTCCCTGCAATTAGAAGATTAGCCTTTCCTGGATCAGCAAAAGAGTAGAGTGGTTGTATAATTCATCAACAGGAGTACCTTGCACTGATATGGACCTCACTGTAATGCGAGCCAAGGTTATTGGATTTGCTTTCAGATTGATGGTGGTTTTATTCACCGTGATTATTTGCTTTCTGTTTTGTTTTTTAGCCTGGTTCGACTGCGGCTGCGACAAGGGAGAGGCTTGTTTTGGTTATTCAACTGGAAACAGTTGCTGATGATATTGAATATTAGAGCAATCATGCTCTTATTTGTAAATTTTTGGGGCTTCACCTCTCATCACCTGTCCTGAAATCCTGGGCGAGAAAGGTTTTGAACCCTGAAGGAGACATGGAAATAATGTTAACATCCAATAATTATATTTTGGTGATCTTTTCATGCATGATGAACAAACATAAAGCTTTTGAGGGAGGCCCATAATTCTTTCACCAGGTTGGAAGTTTTGTCAATCCTTGGCATGTGGGCTTCAACTCTGAAAAGGAGCTTCCCTCGCGAGTTTCTGTTTGGATTTTCCTTTCAAGACTTTCCTTAGAATTATGGCGAGATGATATTCTCCGCTCCATTGGTCTTCTATTAGAAAAGTTGGTGGGTCCTGCTTCTCAAACTTAGGACAAGAAGGTGATTTCTTATGCTCGAATATGTGTTGAAGTTGATTTAAATAACCCTTTACCAGATTCTATGAAAATTTGTGTTGGATCTTCTTCTTGGATCCAACAAGCAGATTATGAGACATTACCATTTTGGATGTAGAATCTGCCATGAGTATGAGAATTTGCAAAGAAGATGTCCAAGATCCAAGTCAACATTAGCAACTAATGCTCCTTCTAGCCCGACCCCTAATGTAGATAAAGGGAAAGCTCCTATGAGTGTAGGTACTATTGGCAAGGATGGATTCATTCCTGTCAAATTGAAATAAGGGAAGAGGTCAAAAGAGGACTTGGATTGAAAGACAAAATGATGGGAGATTCAACAAGTTTGAGGTACTGGATAACCTGGTCCAAGAAGAAGGAATTCAACTTGAATTATCTCTAGGTGCTTAACTTTTGGGAGTGAAATTGGATGATGATAATGGGAAGAGTCAACATAATGTAGGTAAAGAGAGTTAGATGATCGGACAAATGGATACATATGCTCCTTAGATGATTCCAGATAAGGTAGAGCCTAGTGGGACTTTAGTAATATTAAGTAATCCACCATGAAGAGCCAACAATTAATTATCCATTACTTTGATAGTATCATAGCAACAATTTGATCAAGTCTCTTCCTTAGCTAGCCTACTCTAATCTCCTACCTCTTCTAACTTCTAACTCCTCTACTCACTGTCTAACTTTCTAAGATTGATCTGAGATCAAGGGTCAATATTGACCCCTACAAATTCTAATTAGGGTTGCCAAATTTACAACCAATTACATGAGAGCATCAAATCATGGGCCAATAAGAAAATTACGATGATTTTTCAACCAATGAAAAAATAGGACACTTTGCATGATTTGATTGCTTGTGCTTGAATATCAAATTTTCTGATTGGATAGGATAGTTGGATGCCACCTCATCAAGATTATCCTATAAATCACGATGGAGGAGCCCGATGAGAGGGGGAACGATAGAAGGGACATATAAATGTGATTTGTGTTGCAAGAGAAGAAAGAGATATGTACGCAATGTGGTTGCAGGGCCATGATTTTTATGTACAGGCAAAGTGACCATTGTTGGTCAATAATGATTGTTTTATGCAAGAATTGATACAAAAATTGGATCGGTCCTTTAAGGATCACCAATTTTTGTAATTGTTCTTATGTTTGAATAATGAAATAGGTCTTGCGACTTTGACCTAAGATATATGTGTTTTGAGATGTTGATGCTCTGTAATAGAAATCTGTATAAACATTTATATCATGTGCAATTACTTGGTGTCTGAGCAACGATGATTTGATTTAGCCAGCTTCTAATATAATCTAGAATTTCAATTAATATATGATCTTCGTTTTAGTGTCCTTACTTCATGATTGTTCTTGAGTGTATATTTGAAGAGTATTATATAACTCTGTTATTGTATTCTGTATGTGGAAGCTCCTGTCACCTAGGGTATGTTTTTAGAGAATTTTGTCAATTCTAAGGGAGTAAAAGATTGTAGCCATCAAGTGGTATTAGAGCCCTAAAAGATCTGGGCAAAGAGCACCAAGTTTGTTCATGTATTTCTGACGCAGGGCAAGTTAGGACGAGGGGCCAAAGGCACACCCTAATCCTAATCTACCTTGTAGAGATCACACACGGAAGAAATAACACACAAAGTGAGAGAGAGAATGCAGAACAGATCCTTTTATTCATCAAATAGATTCATACATGTCAGGTTGTAAGGCCTTCCTAGTTAGGGCCAGATACAACAATTCAATTACAACAATCCTCCAACATGCAAGGATTCAGAGATTATCTTCAATCTTCTAACTCTTAACTGCTACCCAAAACTACTTCCCAAAACTACAACCAACAACTATATTATATACAAGAGGCTACTGAAACAAGTCAGCCTTCAGATCCACCATTAACGGAATGAATGACCAGATCTAGGTCCACACGCTTCCCAATTATCGATACCAACATTAAATTTGCAACCACAATTAAATGCACAAGTCGGCCTCAATAGAAAACTAAAACAAACAACTCAATAAGCAAGGATAACTGAGTGCCAAGAAAGGGTAACCAAGTGCCAGGGAATTTAATTGACCAACTCGGTTAAAGAAGGAACTTGAGCAACTACTGAGCCAACTCAATCAAAGAAGGAACCGAGCAACACAGAAAACTCAAACTTGTTTTTGGTGACAAGGGATTGCCAAGGACCTGAGATGCTCCTGCATCAGACACTTGGGGTTGTTTGAAATGATTCTCTGAATCATGCAGAAGGTACAACCCGAGCTGAATCCAACTCAGATTGTGAAATCCATGAACTGTCTTCAATCGGTCTATTCTTCCACTTCACTAGATATTCCATATATTGTTTTCCTCTTGTACTTCTGCCAACTCTTTGTTCCAAAATCTGTTCAACTTCTTATGTCTTGGATGTTTGTGTGTTATTAAGGATGTCTTAGGATGTTCTTGAATTATGTTCTTGATGATTTGGTAGTCTACATCAATCAAGGTGATGATATTTGAAGGGAATTTCAAGTTGGTAATAAGTTTACTTGTCTTCTTGGCCTACTTGATTAGGAAAACATTTTATGGGAGATCGGTTCTTAGCCAACTTGACCAGTAAAACATTTTATGGGTGATCAGTAAAATTTTTTGTGGAAGAGTTATGATATTGAGGTATTTATCAAGTATCTAAGCCATTTTTAGCTGACATTATTTGATCAAGTTCGTAGATTTTGGCATGATGAGATGACAATTCAAAGTTAGGTTTTTGTCAACTATGGTTGATGAATTATTTAAGGATCTAGGGAAAAAATTGTTGATGCAGATGTGTGTGTTTCTTGTAGAGCTAGAGTGCAGAGCTGTTGGAGGTTAAATCGCTCATCTGAAGGATTCAGAGAGAATTTGAATAAATATCTGGTTGTATTTCAATGAAACTGATACAAACATAAGATAGATGCTACTATACAATTCATAAAGTTTCTGATTGTAGTCAAATTGACCATTGAAGTAGTCTTGTAAGTTGAAATCATTCCTTAGGGTTGTATCCCAAGGAATTTTGAGTAGTGTTCTTGAATGCATGTGCATTTCATATTTGTAATAATCTTGTACTTCTAACAAGGTATTAGTCTTATTGTGGGTTCAAGCTCCACTATGGTTTTTCCCATTTGGGTTTCCACAATAAAAATATTTGTGTTATGTGTTGTGGATGCTTTCTGATTTGTGCATACTTTCTATAGTCATCATAAATCAGACATAAGGGTTTTATGCATAAGGATTTAAAATTTTAAGGGTTTAAGGGTTTTCAAGATCTAGTGTTTTAGAAGCAATTGATTCACCCCACCCATCTTAGTTGCTTATTTCCTTATTTACTACAACAAACACTATTTCCTTTGATGATGATACCTTCAAGTTGATATCTAGGTATATTTATGATCTATATATTCTACCTGCAACTCCTACTTCTCTAATTAAGATCACACATTCATCTTTTGTTGGTGATTCCATTGAGTCATTACATGAATAATATATTTGTCTTCCTGGTTGGGATTTCTATTTACCAAATATTGGTACATTTTTTTTGGAGTCTCACATTATAGATTTGAGAGACATACTTGAGGGGATTTCTCTACTCTTTATTTACAACTTCATCAAAATTGGATATTCTTCTACATTGTCTTTGGAGATTGGCATTCATGAGTCTCTTCCTTCACTTGATATGTCACATTGCTTGGTTCAGATTGATTCTTGTTATGTGATGAATTCTTCAAGCTTGGATATTCCCATTCATTTTTCAAAGGCATTCCTATTTGATGGTAGTTGTGGAAAAAATGTTGTCACTTCATATTTGTCTTTAGATCTTGTTCATAATCAATTACCATTGGTTCCTTGTTTGTCACCTTCTATTATGATTGGTCATATTTCTTATTGGTTTGTGGTACCTTCATCATCCAAGAACATGACAACTCATGAGAATATTTCAGAGATAACATCATCATTCTACATTTGGATTCCACATCCTATTTCCTATCTATAATGGGAAGCATTCTTGCATTTATATTTGGTTTATCTTCTTCCCAAGGGGATACATTTTGTTTGTAGGCATTGGACTATGTTTTGTCTTCAAGAACTCATCATTTTTGTTAGACATTATTTATTATAGGGGGTATATCATGTCTCCTTGTTTCCTTCCTATATAGGGATAATTGATTGTATATACATGATGTATGTAGTCCTTGGGAGGTTCTTGAGTCCTCAATCCATGCATCTTGTGTATTTTCATATCTCTTTTGGAGGGGAGTTTTGTCCCATGTATTTTTTTGCCTTTCCCTACTTTATAATAGATTTATTGCATGTTTTATTGAGGTGTAAATATAGTGGCTTGTGAAGGAGAAGGATGTATAAGGACTTGGTCCATCTTTCCAAGATCTTGTCCACTATAGTTTCGTGTATTAATCATTTAATAACCAATCTCAAGATATGTCTTTAGTTTGGAAGGTGTAAGGATTTCATCATGTAGTTGATGAAAAGGTGTTATGTAGGAATATATAGTACGGGTATTGATCTATATAGGGAGATGCTTAATCCCATCAACATTATTCATGTCCACATTAGTAGGTTGATTATAAGTGTTCTCACCTAGGTCATTATCTTCACCAAATCCAGTATGTTAGGAGATAGATCATGAATGAAACACATAACATCATCTTGTTTCCAAAGAGATTGATGGTTATAATAAGATGTAGAAGAGGAAAAAAGACTTGGAGGAGTAACATGTTCAGTCTCTTGTATAAAGGTACCTTTAGGAGGAAAAGGTTTACTCCTCTCTATAGGAGGACTAAGTTTCTCTTCATATGAAAAAATATCTTAGGAGAGGTGAAAGCGTTATTCATCAATGTTTCATTTATGGAAGATGTGTCATGTGGATGTAGAAAAGGTAGAGTGTCCTTAAGAGAGGTAATGTCATTGTGTTTCTTAAAAATATCCCTATGAGTAAGAGGATCCTTAAGAGATGGACAAACATAACTCATTAAAGCATCATCTATACAGGAAATGACAATGAAATGCATAAAAAATGGGGTATCATTAAGAAGGATAGCCATGATATCGATCGCTTGCACCAAGTGATCCTCATATGAGAGGTACACTTTAGGGAAAGATCATAATTATTCTTAAAGGCTTATATTGTAGGAGGGACATCCTCAAAGCAAGTGGTGATAATCTCTTCTTGGAAAAAAACGTCCTTAGGGGTGGGATCAAGTTTGGGAGAGGGCATATTATGGGAATGAATGAAAGGAAGAACTAAGTTATCATCATAAGAATGAAAGAGAACATCTTTAAGATATTGAAGAAAACTTTAAATTGAACTAACAAATGAAGATAACAAGTCCATTCATACAAATCAAATTGAGATAGATGAAATGTAACAAAAACACATGAAAGAAATATTTTTGTACATTTTATTATTTTTTCAACATGAAATTCAAGAATGAACTAGATGCATGAGACAAGTATTATTTTTATGTCTTTTTTTATCAATGAATATATCTAAATTTTGATAAAATCATAAATGCCTAAAATGAAAAAAATGAAATGCATGTAAAGAAGATCTAAACACCAAATCAAAAGTGGAAATGGTATAAGTTGGGTTCACCAAAATGTACAATTAGAAGCAAGGTAAATTTGAAGGGTTATGATTGGATTGTGCAAGATAAAAGGATTGATAGGAAAGAATGAAAAGTTTGAACATGTACACATAATAATAGAAAATGGACAGGAACCTGTAGTGACTTGAAACAATAACCAGACAACAGTACTAACCTGTAGTTTCAATTTGAAATTTGTAGGGTATAGATTTCCTTGGGAATTTTTTTTCCCTGGTACAAATTTCTTGAGTCACTCTCTACCTAGTACATTTTACTGAATCTTGTTGTAGGCTTCCTATCAGATCTTGTAATTTTTGGATTATGTCCTGATGTGTTCGCCACCTGTTCCTACACATAAAATATGGGAAAGAAGGTTGTATAGAGGGGTTTGCATTAGTCAAAACCGTATTTGGAATCAACCTTGAAATGAAATAAAGTAAATAAAAGCATGTTATTTATATCAGATACTAGATCTAAAAAATGAAGCATATCATACCTTGGAAACATAAATTCTTCTTTGAATGTGATGAAATATGTTGATGTAATAGCTTTTATTTAATAGAAAAAAACAAAAAATAAAATTGTGAAAGACAAAACCTTATGTAATGGATGTTCTAAGTTTATCATAATGCTTGATTGGGGGGAGAGAGTGATGACTTGAAGGGTTGAAGGCTTCAATGCTTGAATAAATTTGGATGCTTGAATGTGTGTAGATTTATTCCTTGATGGTGGACTCCTTTTCTTGGACTTCAATGAGGTAAAGAAGCTTGATCCATGGAGAGTATTTTTCCTTGAAGACACCTTGAATGCTTGAAATATTTCTTTAGAATACTAGAATGTAAAATCTTGATTGTGTATGCTTGAGAGTGGATGTGGATTGAAAAATGAGGAGAGATAGGATGTTTATATACCTCTCACAACATTTCAGGACTCAAAAGTTGAAGGAGGCTGACATAGGTTCAAATTCCCTACTAAAATACTATAATGGGCTCCATATTTGAATTTGGACTCAAACCTTAGGGTACAAATCACCTAGGTCATTATTTACCCAAGATAAGATTTTCCAAGGCATCCTATACCTAGGATAAGATTGTCTAGGGGATTATGTACCCACTAATCATGGCTTAGATGGAAACCATGGCTCCTAAATAATAAAGTGTACCATTGTAATTTGTAAGTGTAATACCCCAAAAATGGGCTATAAGCTCATTAACCTCCTATATCGACATATCGAATGAAATCGACATCAAAGTACTAACCTAAGGCACATTTGAACATCATCGAATCCTAATTCTGCATCGAGGAATATTCCTAAATATTCCTATTTATCTTAATTATCTTTGATTTAATGATTATTTGGCGATAAATCCTATTTATCCTAAAGTTTGATTAATTGAATATTCTCAATATTTAATTAATTAGATTTAATTCTGCCACTTAATTATTTAATTGAAATTAATTGTATTTATTTCTAAATTGTATTATTTAAATTTTGACAATAAATCCAAAATCCTATGAATAATTGATTAAATTCTTATTTAATTAATTAAAGCAAGTTGTCAATTTTTAATAATATTTTTTTTGAATAAAAGTTTGAAAAATAATTGATTAACCCATAAATCAATTATTTTATTTTTCAAAATCAATTAAGTTGGAAATAAATCACTTTATTATTAAATTAATTCATAAATAAAACATGCACAATCAAGAAAAGTAGACAACTATCAATTATCAATTAAAGCTAAACTCTATTTTGAGTTGAACTCTGCTCTTGCATGTTTTTGTGAGTTAAATATCCTTTATTTAAAAATAACTCAAAAATCAACTTGAGTTATTTGAGTGATTTATGGCTTTTTTCATGCACCTCCAAAGCCCTGGATTTCTATAAAATCAAGGCTCAACTCTTCACAAATCGTCCACAATCAATCCATGAATTGCACACTCACGCTGTCGAATTGGAGACTGAAGAATCGATCTTGAGAATTCGAGTTGTTGTGAGATTTTCATTTGTTATTGCATAGTTTTCATATCATTTCTTAGCTTAGTTTGCATATCAGTTTTCCATATCATTGTTAGCATACATTCATATAAAGTTTTCATTATCATAATTGCACAGAAAAACCAAAAAAATAGATTAATTGCATTCATTTCATATCTAGATTTTGCATTCAAATCCTTTGTTTAGGTGTTGTCAAGGTCACTGATCTTGGTATAATCTGAGAATACATACTCGCATCTACTAGAAGGCAATAAATTGCCTAGTTAGTTTAGTTTTTCATTTATTGCACGATTTTGATTTTAGCTAACCTCTAATGTTTTATTGAAGTGTTGTGTCTACAGATCAAGTACAAAATTCACACACACATTTCTGGTGCCCACCATGGGGCCCTGAAACAGGTTTCCCTTCAAATTTTATCAATTTCTATCATTTTCTTATCTTTTTATGTTCCCAGCTCTGATTTTTATTCTTTGTTCGTACAATTTTCGTACAAGTTTTGTCAAAAACTTGTACCGGGAGATACCCACTGTCGTATGACAATTGATTTGATTGAGGATCACACAAGTAGAAACCCACTATCGTATGGAAGCTCTATTATCGTGTGATCTGATACCCATTGTCGTACGAGTTTCTGGACTATCGTTTGGAAGGTAACCCACTGTCGTACGAGTTTTAGTGCCAAGATTCAATTGTCGTTTCACTTTTTCAGGTAGTTTATTAGATTTGGTTTTCAGATTTGGACTAACAGCTAACCCTAACAATTGGAATTCTCTATTTTTTATCGATTTTCACTGGTTTTTTATTGGAAAAAGTGCAAGAATTGCTAAAAATAGGTAAGAATCTACTAAGCACATTGCAAGGACTTCAGGTAACCTTCTCAGCTGATAACATTTCAATTTGGATTAAAACAAACATCTTGCGTGTCTAGCTTGAGTGCCTTTCTTTTCCATATCACACATTTCATTTGGGCTCTAAAAATGAACATAGATTTGCTTTCAAGCATCTTTGTTACACATAGTAAATAGGCCCGATGAACACTATTTGTGGCTCTTGAGAGAGTGAATTTCCAGCAAAATTCTTCTCAATGAAGGAACCCTTGTAGGTAGGGAGGATACTGAGGGAGTCTCACATTCCACTAGATCCGTGTGTCTTCAACTTTTGATCGATGCATTCTCTCTCTGGAGAGGTTGATAGATCATAAGGGGTTGACGTCATAGATCTTTGTGAGATAATCTTGGTCTTAGCGTGTTGGATTAATCTGTCTGCTTTGTTTGGGTTAAAAGTGAAAAGGCTAGAGGATTATGCTCTACTCCCTTTTTGGGTAGTAACAGAAACTCAAATCCTTGAATCTAGAACCAGTCTCCATGTGGTATATTTTGTGAGTCACCTTTAGAGAGGGTTAACCGTAGTGGACATTCCCTTAATTTGGTCAACCACGTTGACGAAACCTCAAGTGGTAATAGCCATTTCACCATGGTAGTGACAACCACTATATAAATGTCCTATTGGAAGAAATCTCCATAGGTGTGGTCTCTTGTTGGGTTGTCAGATCTCCCTAGCAGATCCTGAAGATTAAGTTCTCAGACTATGTCAAAACCCTGGTGCACCTAGATTGGAGTTCGCCCTCTTGGATCATAAAAGTTGCAGAGTCAAACCATTACTAAAAACCCTAGTGAGGCCAAACTTTCATTTTCTAGGAATATGTGCATTATTGCAAAACTTTTTGGAACATACACAATTAGCACTCTAAGGATTAGCATAAATAAGTCACTTGATTGTTCATGCGCAAGGTTTTTTTTGCCCTTGTTCATTGTTTTCAGACATGCTTGAAATCACTTGCTTGCTATTTTGTGTGCTTGCTTATCTATCTGGTTACTGAAAATGAACAAATTTGTTACAATCCTCAAATTTGGACATTGAAATTTGCAAACAATCTGAAACTAAAAACCCAAAATTTGCAAGAATTGAAGTAAAACACCTTTCTGGAGTCAATCATCATTTTGTAAAGTCAGAAAGTTGTACGACTTTTGGCTATTGTCATTTCAGAACCCTCAGATTGTCATATGGTATCAGGTATATTATCGTACGAGTTTTGCTGCCAATCATTTTCAAAAATCAATTTCCATGTTTTCAACTATCGTACGAGCTTGTTAATTGTCATTTCATGCTATACCCACTATCATACAAGCCTACAGAGAGTCGTTTGAGAAATTTTAAAAATTTGTTAGAAAGTTGTCAGAACTATTAGAGACCCGGCTTTTCCAGCCTATTTCCAGAATCTATCAAATAAATCACTGTGTCAGGAACAGAGCAGCAAATACTGAGAATCCAATCATTTTCCTAAAGTGGCCTTTTGAATCTGATTTAGCCTTCTGTTTAATCGATTTGAGTCTTTATCATCTTGTGTCAAAACCTTGTCATAACTATCAATCTTCAATCAATCATCAAAATGACTAAGTGTTGTGAACTCATGTCCGCTATCTTTTGGGAGTCTGCCCATACATCTAGGGCACAATATCCCTCATCTGAGTCAAATCTATGTTTCAATCAATCAAACCTTGACAAGGTTGTGTCATCTGCTCATCTTGATTCAGTTCATTCTTCAGTTGTCTTCATCTTATTCTTTTGATTCACCCAAGGTTAATGGTGGAAACTAGAGCTTCCTCTCACAAGAAATCGGGAGAAGCACTTAACACTAGAACTTTGTCTACTCACATAGGTCCAACTTTTGAGGAACTCTACAATTCTGGTCTTTATGAAGATGATGATGCTGGCAACCTTCAATTAAAAACTGGTTACATTCCTCCTTCATCAACTCACAGAGGTACCCAACAAAACCCCACATCAATCTATCCCAGGTAAGACTCCTACCATGTCTCAAGTAGGGACAAAATTTGGCTCTCAAAGAGCTCAATCTCAACATGGTGCAGATCAGGAACCCACACCTGAAGAAATTGCCCAATATCAAAATGATGATAACTTCAAGCGAATGATGAAACATTTCTTGAAAGAAGACAGAGAGGCATACTTTTTACAATTGGCTCATCAAGGAGCTAAACTTCCTCCCAACTTTAATGTTGAAGATATCATTACACATGAGAAAGAAACTCCACTCACAGCTATGATGAAATAGATGCATGCCATGCAAGTCAAGCTTAATAATCTTGAGAAAGAAAAGGAACCCAAGGAGTTCTCCATGGAGGCCCTATGTCCTTTTCCATTTGACAAAGACTTGTACATGCCACCATTCCCAAAAAGAGTGGAGATGCCTAAGTATGATAAGTATGATAGAAACTCAGATCCTCAAGATCATGTCAGAGAATTATGTACACAATCTATGGAGTTCATGCACAAACCAACCTATCTGATGTGTCTCTTCCCTCGATATCTAGGGAAGCAGCCATCCAATGGTTCTCTAGATTGCCTTCTACTATCAAAACTTTTGAGGAGTTGATCAAATTGTTCTATCAACAATACTCCAACAATATTCAACATCTAGTCACCATGATTGATATCTGTAATCTCAAGCAATATCCAGGAGAACCATTCTTGACATTTCTCAAGAGATGGAGGAAGAATTCTCTCTATATGCTAGGCCTATTCCAGAAACTGAGAAACTAGAAATATTCATCAATAATCTTGTCCCAGAGATCAACTATCCTTTACAAATGCAAGATCATACATCTTTTGATAAAATGGTTGACAATGCAATCAAAATTGAAAAATTACTTGTGAAAAAAGGAGAAATCACACTTCAAAAAGACAAGTACGAATCAGGATCTAGTTCTAAAGACAAGAACAAAAATTGGAACAAGAATAAGGGCATTGTCACAGATGGTTTTGTTGATACTATCTGTGCTCCATCAAAGACACTAGCTTTCAATCTAACTATTGGTACCCAAGCCATAAAAGCTTCAGAACAAAAGGTGCCTAAATCATCTCAAAAGAAGCCAGAGTATAAAAAGTGGTCCGCTGATAATAAATGAACGTTCACTCCTCTTGGAGAATCTTTAGAATCAGCTATGAGAACTCTGCTGGCCAATAACATCATCTCTTTGCCTGAGATCCAACCATCTGATTCAGAGCCTAAACCAAAATGGTGCAAAGAGAATGAATTCTATGATTTCCATCGGGGTAAAGGTCACAAAACTAATAACTGCTTACGCTTGAAACATACTATCCAAGATCTAATTGATAAGGGAGATATCACCATTGACAATCATAAGAGCAATAATGATCATACAACATTCACAAAACCATTTCCGAAACATGGTCAAGAAGTCTCATCTTCTCAACCTAATATGGGGGCAAAGGTCAATTATGCTTACCCTGGAAATAATGTTGTCATCAATATGGTTGAACCTTGTCTCTTTGAACATTGCAATGTCATCACAATTGTACGAAGAGATAGAGATCATTCTTCAGCTAATGTAGTTACTCAATCACAAGCTCAGGCACATCTAAACGGACAAATCCCAGATCCATCAAATGTCCCTAAGATGCCCTTCAATCTTTCTTCCACTTCCAAACAGAAGGTTGTTTCTAAATCTTCCAATCCTAAAGATACAAGGCCAAAATCTTATAGCATTTTTCAACAACTCCAACACACTAATGTGAAAATCTCCATGTTTGAGTTGCTTCGAATATCTCCAACTCATAGAGCCATTCTAGACAAAGCTTTGCTCGAATCCAATGTTCCAGATGACCTTGATTTAGACAGGTTCTAGACTATGGTTGGACATCTTACATCTCCACAATATATCTCCTTTTCTGAGGAAGATGACAACTCCTTGATTCACCCACATAACCAACCCTTGCATATAGAAGTCTTGATCTAGAACCATAGAGTCAAATGTGTGTTGATAGATGGAGGTACTGGCCTAAACATTTGATCTTATAGCTTGATCACACAATTGGGATTTTCAGAATTGGCTATTGATCCTAGAAAGAAAATAACTATCAAAGCCTATGATGAACAAGAAAGATCTTCTAAAGGCACCATTGTCTTACCTATCAGACCAGGTCCAGTTATCAGAGATACTATATGTCAAGTTCTTGATCTACCTTTGGCTTACAACATTCTTCTAGGGAGACCATGGATACATGAGATGAAAGCTATTCCTTCTACATTTCACCAATGCTTGAAATTTCATTATGAAGGAGTAGAGGTCACTATTCCAGTAGACATATCCATCACTTGCAATACATTGAAGGAAAGTGCAGATAAGCTTGTGCCTAATAACAGAGAATCTTCCATTGAACCAACTAAAGAAGCCTCCACATCTAAAATGGAAGATCTTGCAAAAGAGGTTAATATCAAAGAAAATAGTATGGGAGAATATACCATGGAGCCAGTCTTATCTTTGACATCTCTCCCTATCTCACCTAAGTCTTATGGACAATCTTTGAAACAATCCAAACTGGATTCTAAAGAATGTCTTGAGGCATATAAAAAGAATTTTGTGGCAAAACAAGTCTCCAAGCAAGAATTTGAAGAGGATGAAGTTGTACTTGCATGGCTATACAAGGATGAATCTGAATCCCATGATATTCAAACTAGTAACTCAGCAGTACCAAAGATCCTTCTAAGTCATATGGCCCAGGAGATAAATTGATAGCTATGATGGGATTTCCAAGTAAAGGACCTCTAGGAGTTAGAGGAAAAGGTCTTGAGGCACCTCTTCCACATACTGGTATAGCAAATAAAGACAAAGTTGGCTTAGGATTTAAAAAGAAACCCTTTCACCTCAAAGGTAATTGTTCTCATGTCATAGAACAGATCGCACCAGGCGAACCTCTTCTTAAGAAAGAGGAAGTTGAACCATCAGATAGTGATTCAGACAACTTAGAACTCATCGCATATGAAAAATTGCCTAAGGAGATCAAAGACCTTCTTGATGATAAAGATGATCCAATCAAAAAAATTAATGTAGTAGAAACATAAGAACCTACTATCAATCAAGAGATAGTTGCAACACAATAACCAGCTAATTTTGAAAATAATCAAGAGGAAGGTGGTAGTTGTTCTGAGACAGATTCTCATGAGTATGAATTCAAATCAGAATCTAAGGGTAACCCTTCTTGGGGTATTCATCCTGACTTTACTCATGTTCTTAGATTTCTTAGAGGCATAGATGAAGAATCTAATGACTATGAATGGGGAGCCATTCCAGAAGAAGATGAGCTTATTACAGAGAAACATGTTGATGTTATTCACCAATATGCACTTGAACCCAATGTAAGTCCAGAGCGAAATGATGAACCTATCGAGTCTGATCCACCTATGGCTAAATTGGACTCCCACAATGACATTGAGCCTATTCATGAATTGAATGTCTTAAGTTGTAATATCACCTTTGAACTCGAGTGTCAAGTTAGGACCAATGATGATAGATCCATATCCGTAAACACTATCTCCCAATCTTTCCCCACTTTGACTATCTAATATCCAGACCTTATTGATCAAACCTCCACAAATCTGAGCCATGGTATTTATACCTTACCAAATGACTATGCCCTTGCTTGCTACCTCAATGCAGTGGATCCTATGAGTACTTCCATCAGTGAACTGAGCATTAGCATGACTGAGTCAAACATCAAATATCTTAGTTAGAAAAATAAGAATAAAAAGAAAAAGAAAAAGAGTTATGAGGGTGAAAACCACTTTGTGGTAGTCTCAGAACCTACAAAAGTAAAAATAAAAGACGTATCCAAAGGTGAAAACCTCTCTAAGGCACCTAAGGATGAGATATTTGATGTCCTTCCGAGTCATTTACAAGACAGATCTCCGGTTCTAATTGAGCCCACTCAATCTATCAATTTGGGAATAGCAGAGGAACCATAATTGATCCATGTAGCACAATCTTTATTAGAATTAGAGAAACTCCTAAAAGTCAGATTCATCCGAGTTATTGACTATGCAGAGTGGATCTCTAATATTGTACCTATTTCGAAACCAGATAAATCAATCAGAGTATGCACAAACTTTTGAGATGTAAATAGAGCATGCCCTAAGGATGATTTTCCATTACCTAACATTGACATGATAGTGGACATGACTACGGGCTTTGACATGTATTCTTTAATGGATGGTTTTTTTGGATATAACCAAATAAAAATTGCTCCAGAAGATCACGAGAAAACTGCTTTCACATGTGCATGGGGTACCTTCTGTTGGAATGTCATGCCATTTGGGCTTAAAAATGCTGGTGCTACATATCAAAGAGCCATGACATCTATTTTTCATGACATGATGCATAGGACTATGGAGAATTATGTTAATGATACTTTAGAAAAATCTATGATTAGGGCTAAACATCTAGATGACTTGAGCAAGATACTAGACAGAATGGAAAAATTTAGTCTCAGACTAAATCCTAAGTGTGCTTTTGGTGTCACTTCTAGAAAGCTCTTAGGATACATAGTCTCAAAGAAGGGTATTGAAGTTGATCCAGCTAAAGTTAAGGCTATAATGGAAATGCAACCTCCAAAGAATATCAGTCAAATGAGGACATTGCAAGGAAGAGTTCAATCTATAAGAAGATTCATATCACAGCTAGCAAATATATCACAACCTTTTACAAAAACATTACATAAAGGTGTGACCTTTGCATGGAATGAAGAATGTGAGAAAAACTTTGACCATATCAAAAAATATTTACCAAATCCTCCTATTTTGATGCCTCCTATTCATGGGAAGCCATTGATCTTATATGTCTCCACTATAGATACATCACTAGGGGCATTGCTTGCACAACAGGATGAGAACAAAAAGGAAAGAGCTATATACTATATCAGTAGGACATTGGTGGCATATGAGAAGAACTATTCAATGATTGAGAAAGCTTGTCTAGCTGTGATCTTTGCATCATAGAAACTAAGACACTACATGTTAGCTCATACCACACAATTGGTAGCTAAGATTGATCCACTCAAGTACCTACTAAGCAAAGCTTCCCTCATAGGTAGATTAGCTAAATGGGTCATGCTCTTAAGTGACTTTGACATTGAATATGTGGAAATAAAAACTATCAAAGGATAGGTTATTGTTGATCAATTAGCAGATGCACCTATGATTGATAATACACCAATGCAAATGGAATTTCCTAATTCCTCTATCATGACTCTTTCTTCTAGAGAATGGCAGTTATTCTTTGATGGCTCCTACACACAGAATGGGTCAGGTGCAGGCATATTGTTCATAACTCCTCAAGGATACTCAATCCCAAAATCATTTAGATTAAAGTTCCCTTGCACAAACAATATTGTAGAATATGAAGCCCTTTTGAATGGCATGAAAATAGCAATTGAGTGGCAAGTAACAGAACTACACATTCATGGAGACTCTCAACTTGTTATCCATCAAGTCAATGATGTGTACCAAACTAAAGATGAAAAGCTCATTCCTTACAAGAGAATGGTAGATGATCTAAAGAAGTATTTCCTATCTATCACATTTGAGAAAATTCCTAGAACAGAGAATAAGGTTGTTGATGCAATGGCAACGCTATCTACTTTATTACAGCAACCTGAACATGAGCTACGCTATGAGTTCCTAGTCGAAGCACTATCTTATCCTGCATATGACTTCCCTGAAACCCGCATGATTTGCACTATTGTTGGTCATGATTCATTCGGATACAAAAACCTATTTTCCTATCTCCAAGACCAAATCATTCTCAATACCTTCAACCGCCATGAAAAGACATACCTTATCCATAATGCCTCCCAATATGTCATCATTGGTCACAATCTATACAAATGAGGTCTAGATAGTACACTACTTAGATGTTTAGAATGGGAAGAGTCTCAACATGCATTAGAAGAATTCCATGATGGTATTTGTGGGTCACACTCGGACGGTTTAGCACTAGCTCAAAAACTTATTAGGGTTGGGTACTATTGGCCTGAAATGGAGAAAGAGGCTATCAAGTTTGCTAAGAACTGTCAAAATTTTCAAGTACATGGCAACCTAATTCATGCTCTAGGGAGAGATCTAATTCCCTTTACTACACAATGGCCTTTTCACCAATGGGAATTTGATCTTATAGGAGCTATACATCCTCATTCTTCTAATGGACATACCCATATAATCACAGCTATAGATTATTTTACAAAATGGGTAGAAGCAGTCCCTTTGACACAAGCAACTGGAAAACAAATATCTATGTTCATATTAAACTATATCATATGCATATATGGGATACCTCATTCCATAATCATAGATAACAGTGGACAATTCAAGAACAAAGACCTAGATGATCTATGTGCCAAATTCAAGATCACACAACATTGGTCTTCTATCTACTATCCTCAAGGGAATGGACAAGCAGAGGCTTCTAACAAGAATCTATTGAAAATCTTGCACCGAACAGTTAATAAAATAGGAAGAGACTGGCATCTCATGGTCAATCCAACTCTCTGGGCCTATAGAACAAGTATCAGAACGCCTACTGGGGCTACACCATTCACTTTAGTTTATGGGTCTGAAGCAGTACTGCCTATTGAGGTTGAAATCCCATCACTAAGAATCAAAATGCATGGTCTAGTAATTGATGATGACTACAGAGTATCTAGGTTGCAAGAACTTGAACTACTAGATGAGTGTAGACAAGTAGCGTATGATCATCTTAGAGTGTATAAAAAAAAATGTCTAGAGGCTACAACAAGAAAGTCAGACACAGAGAATTTCAGGTTGGTGATCTAGTCTTGAGAGAGAATCCTAAAAATCAATCACATCGAGAACGCAAGGGGAAGTTTGAACCCAACTGGCTGGGTCCCTTCATTATCACTGCTACTTTTGACTCTGGTGCCTATCAACTCTCAATGACTGAAGGAGAATAGCTCCGAGAACCAATCAACATTCTCCATCTAAAGAAATTCTATGCCTAAGGCATTCAGTCTATGGTAAAAAGTCTTGGAAAAAAAAAATTGAAAATATCAAAAGTATAAAAAAAGTTGAAAATAAAAAAAATATTAAAAAAAAATGGAAAAATGAAAAATACAAAAAAAATGAGAAAAAGAAAAAGTGCCTTGGTGAAAACCTGGAAACAGGCGCCTTGGTAGCAAAAATAGAATCTCTGCCAAGATGGTGAAAATCTGACAAACAGGTGCCACTTGTTTCAAAACAGTCCATCTATCATCGCAATCTTGGTCTTTCCTAGCTTTCAGTCTTGCTTTAGTTTGTACATATCTCCCAGTTTGTTTTTGCATTTCCAATTTTCAATAAGTCGGTCTGTACACCAATCGGCTCAAGTGTCTGTATCCTATCAATGTCCAAACTTGGGGGCAATCAATGTCATATCCTATGGCCTCCAATGTATCTTAGACGTATCATATCTAGTCAGAGTCCTTTGAAGCTTCATCCGAGTCAGTCAATTAGTCTTGTCTCCAGAAAGTATTTTGCATCTACAACAATGCAATCAAACATCAAACTGAAAATTGAAAACAATCTATGCTTTTTACATGCTTTTATCTCCTTATATGCTTACTAATTCGCATCGAGATTTTTGCACATTGTGTTCCCACAAGCTCTTTGATGATGTCCTTTACAGGATTTAGAGAGTGATGACTGAGGGCATAATCTTTTCTTTGTTTTTTGCTTGGATGTGAAAATCTAACCACTTTGGAAATTCTGGATTGAAAAGGTGTTCGACTGTAAGAGCCTCTATCTCAAATTGGATGGCCATGCGTACCTCGACCATTGATACCCAAAAAATTCAAGGAAGTTTGATATAACTATTGTCTTTTTGAGTAAGTTCTTTCTCCTATTGTGAAATGTGATCTTACCTAAGGATGTGAACGATAAAGGGTCACTACGGGTAATTCACATTGGATTTAGAATGACCTCTTGATGGTTTGATGTGTTTGTAATGCAAGGTGTATTCAGGTCATCACGACGTTTATGTTTTGATGCTTATACAAATTGCTATATCAAAATGGACATGATATTCAGGTCATCCTGGTGTTTGTGCCTTGGTGGTTATATCTACTCCGACATTCCAAAATTAAAATCAATATTCATATATCTATGGTTGATTGACTAGTGGATGTTGTATTGATTTCTGCACATACAAATCGATATTCATATGTCTATGGTTTCATAACTAGTGGGCATTGTATTGATTTATCCAGTTACCTAAAAATTCAATGATGAGAATGACCGACACATGATCAATGACTAGGTCCTAGGTCTTAGGTTGCATTTCATACTACATGTCTCTTTGCATTTTTGCATGTTTGCATGATCTCACAATAGCTAAATGAACTTCAATGCTTAAACAATTCTCCACTTGTCTCTTCAAATCTAACAAGAGTTGAATCTTACACGAAGGTCCATCTGATGAAATAGCAAGTAGAATCCTTTTTTCGGGATCAAAATCAAAATCTGAGATCATTCATATTATTAACTACTTGTGTAATCGACCTTCAATCATCACAGGAATCCAGAATTCAACTTAACTAATTATCTTACATCAAACTATCAAAATTTCAACTTGGTCAACCATGGTCAAACCTAGTCAAACTTGGTCTCTAGGACCTCCAAATGATGCAAAATGCATTCTCGAACGTGTTTAATCACTTCTCAAATCAATTAACATGCTTCTAAACCATATCAATGCTGACTTTTCTTGTCAAATTTTAATTTTAATCCCGAAGGGGGCATGGTATTGCACATCATTCAAAGTCTGTAATCTAAAGCTAAAATCTATCTTTCCTTAGTAATCAAGACAACAACCACGTCTAATTGCTGATTCATCAAAAGTCCTCATCACTTGGGGCAAATCAATCATCTCTTGGCGCATATCAAATTCATCGAGATCCATATCAATATGGTATTCTCTTAATCTTGTAAATTGTATCAGTTTTTGCAACTATCGATTCAATTGTGTTATTTCCTTGGTTCTTCAGAAACTGAAGGGTTCAGATGTGATACCAATGTGATTCAATATAAGGACAATCGGGTCTGGAATCGGTCACTCACTTCTTCACAATCATAAGGTTCAAAATCAGGCGTTTTGACACTTTTTCGTAATCATCGGTTCATTGTTGTTATAGTTAACATTATCTTTGGTCATGCAGGACCTATTATCTTCATATCAATTTCAATCAGTTTCTGTTTCATATCAATTTCAATTTCAAACATCAGTTTTCAATATCATACATAGACTGTCTTTGAACCACTGCACTTCGCACAGCAATTCAAAGAGGGGAAAAATTTAATACCCCAAAAATGGGCTATAAGTTCATTAACCTCCTATATCGACATATCGAATGAAATCGACATCAAAGTCCTAACCTAAGGCACATCTGAACATCATCGAATCCTAATTGATTATCTCAAATTCTGCATCGGGGAATATTCCTAAATATTCCTATTTATCTTAATTATCTTTGATTATTTGGCGATAAATCCTATTTATCGTAAAGTTTGATTAATTGAATATTCTCAATATTTAATTAATTAGATTTAATTCTACCACTTAATTATTTAATTGAAGTTAATTATATTTATTCCTAAATTTTATTATTTAAATTTTGACAATAAATCCAAAATCCTATGAATAATTGATTAAATTCTTATTTAATTAATTAAAGCAAGTTGTCAATTTTTAATAATATTATTTTTGAATAAAAGTTTGAAAAATAATTGATTAACCCATAAATCAATTGTTTTATTTTTTAAAATCAGTTAAGTTGGAAATAAATCACTTTATTATTAAATTAATTCATAAATAAAACATGCACAATCAAGAAAAGCAGACAACTATCAATTATCAATTAAAGCTAAACTCTATTTTGAGTTGAACTCTGCTTTTGCATGTTTTTGTGAGTTAAATATCCTTTATTTAAAAATAACTCAAAAATCAACCTGAGGTATTTGAGTGATTTATGGCTTTTTTCATGCACCTCCAAAGCCCTGGATTTCAATAAAATCTAGGCTCAGCTCTTCACAAATCATCCACAATCGATCCATGAATTGCACACTCACGCTGTCGAATTGGAGACTGAAGAATCGATCTTGAGAATTCGAGTTGTTGTGAGATTTTCATTTGTTATTGCATAGTTTTCATATCATTTCTTAGCTTAGTTTGCATATCAGTTTTCCATATCATTGTTAGCATAGATTCATATCAAGTTTTCATTATCATAATTGCACAGAAAAACCAAAAAAATAGATTAATTGCATTCATTCCATATCTAGATTTTGCATTCAAATCCTTCGTTTAGGTGTCATCAAGGTCACTGATCTCGGTATAATCTGAGAATACATACTCGATCTACTAGAAGGTAGTAAATCACCTAGTTAGTTTAGTTTTTCATTTATTGCAAGAATTCAATTTTAGCTAACCTCTAATATTTTACTGAAGTGTTGTGTCTACAGATCAGGTACAAAATTCACACACACAGTAAGCACCTTATAGGTGTATAAATTTCATGATTTTTTAGCACCCATCTTAGCGTATTTCCATTTCAACATGCATAAAAGCACTTGATATGGAGCTTAATGGACACCTAAATCAAATATGAGTCCTATGTTATTCCAATTTCATCAAAACACAATGTGATCCCTTATTTCTAGGCATGCTACTTTATTATTTCTCCTCATTAATAATTTATTAGCCTACATGAGATTTATGTTACCATTTGTGGCCTTATTTTATCTCTCCCAACCTTGAAGTCACCTGTACCTCAAAATATGGTATCTCTTACTTACCCGAGACCAAATTTGAAATTTGAGCCCTGGTTAATGGGTATAGGGTGGCTAGGTGTCCCATACCTAGGTATAGGGTGCCTAGGCATCCTATACCCTAAGTTTTGGGCTAAAATTTAAATCAGGGGTCCATCTCAATAATTTGGTGGGATTTCAAATTTATGGTTGGCCCTCTTAAGTTTTAAGAAATGAAATATTGTGAAAGACCTATATAATTGGCATATATCTCCTTGTTCTATTAACTAGGATCAAGATTTCAAGTGTTATTCTAAAATTTTGCGTCCAAGCATTCAAGGTCAAGTCTCAAACATTCTTCAAGCATTCCAAGGTATTTTCAAGACCATATTTTTCATGGATCAAGATTCTTTACCTCATTGAAAACCAAGCAAAGGATTCCACCATTAAGGAAGAAGATCAACATTTAAGCATCCATCCACAAAGCAATTAAGTCTTCAACCTCTCTCTCTCTCTCTCTCTCTCTCTCTCTCTCTCTCTCTCTCTCTCTCTCTCTCTCAATAAAGCATTGTGGAAAACTAAAACATATGTTATACAGGGTTTTGTCTTCCATGATTTCATTTTGGGTTTTTGTGTTAAGTCAAAGCTATCACATCAACATATTTAATCACATTCAAAGGATCATTTGTGTTGCCAAGGTATGATATACTTTATTTCTCAAATCTAGCCACTTTTATATGACAAAACAATTTCATTTATCTTGTTTAATTTCAAGGTTGATTCCAAATAGGGGTTTAACTAATGAGAAACCCTATATAAACCCTTCTTCCCCATTTTTCTATGTGTAGGAACAAGTGGAAAACCTACCATTGCAAATCTAGATAATACATGATCTGATAAATGATCTGGGAAAGTTTTAAGAACAAGTACAAGGTATACAATGAGAAGACATCCTATACCTAGCTACAAGATTCCTGGGAAACCTATACCCTTTGTTAGCACCTGCAAGAAATTTTCATGGCTATATATATTCCTCTCTGGTCCCTGCAGGGTTTTTCCTTTGTCTCTGGCTTGAACCCTAGGTCTAAATTCATATTTCTAGCCGTTGGAGGGTTAAACCCTAATTTTTCCTAGCCTTGGTCTCTTTCTTTGTTAAATTTTTTGGGTCACTTAAGTCCCCTTTCTACACATGGTCATTTTCCCAGTCTTCGCTGAATTGCGCAATGCATTTCCTTGTCCTTAAGTCTTTCAGCGAACCAGAAACTGTGTAATCCCTTGGTTAAATCTCTATTTGGTTGCTAAATCTCCCAATTCATTGTCATGGTTAAGTCTTCATCCAGTGATTCAGCAATTGTGTTGTCTCTTATTCGCTTGTTTCCTGGTGGTTTCATGTTAACCCTCAGCGACTTGGCGCAGCGGTTATCTCATATTCTCTGAATCGGGCGGCTAAGTTATAACTTCTCTAGTGATCTAGCACATGTCATCGATTGCTTCTTCATCTAATGGCCATGTTTTAATCTCATAGTGACTGGGTCCTACTTAAATTCATTTGGTGATTTCGCGACTGAGTCAGTTTCAATGTCCCTAAGTTTAGCGGCTTTGACAAAGAAATTTGGCAAAGGTTTAAAGTTTCCTCTTGTCGCTAAATCTTGGGAAAAGGATGGCGATGCTCTAAATATTTAGTGATTGGGCAAGTGAAGTGTTCACGGGATCTTAGAATTAGTTAGTGAAGCTTCAAAATATTCAATGACTTGGCAAATAAAGAAATGTCAAAGTATGGTCCTCTTTGGTTGTTGATTCTCATAATAAAAAGATAATGGTCAAAAATTTTCAGCGACTCAGCGAAGGCTTGTGTTCGCTTGTTCTCGCAATGAAACCCATGGTTAAGAAAGTATCCAGCAACTCTGAGCTTTCTTTAGTCACTTATTCTCTAGATAGGCTTGAGTTTAAAGGCAGGTTATGAGATGACTTATGGTCGCATGATCACCAGATGAAGATGAGTCAGACTTTAGATGATCCAGGTGGGTCCTCTGTCGCCAGGTCACGTTGAGGTGCTTGTCTTTCATTGGTCAAGCTAGATGGTGACGGGGATGATGTCAGTAGGGCTGGCCTTCTTGGATGGTTAAGTATCGATAAGATCTAGTGGTTATCGTTATACCGCTGGGATAAAGTGCATGATTTTTAAGGCCAGCGGTATAGTGACGGTCGTTGATCTTGTTTGAAGTATGAAGTGGTTCCTCCAATGTTTGGTCATGCTGACATGCATGTTTGTGATTGGTTGTTGGATGGGTGACTTGGCAGTTTTCAGTGGGGCCAAGGTTTATGGTGTTATAAAGTGAGTTAAAGTGCAATGGGAATCTATGGCTGTCGTGAATCTACAAGGTGAAAGTGCTCGATGGATATTCATGGCAATTTTGTGATAGTCATCGATTCAGTTTAGGCCATAAAGGAATGTAAGCGGTGGGTCCAATTGCCATGTCATGCCGATGTGCTCATTTCTTATTGGCTACGATGCTGGTGATGTAGCGAAAGACTTTTCAAACAACTTGTTGACTGTTGCGAGGATTAATGAGAGCCGCCCGATCTTCCGGGAAGAGATAAAATCGATGGTTTTGTTTTAAATCTGGCTGATCAACTGTTACCACCCAATTTTCAAAATTTTAAAAGGGTTTTTCAGTGATAGAAGGGACTAGTATTCAATGCTTGAGCAGCTGGATCTGGTAGATGTGATTTTTTCAACTACTGCGGTGTGGTCCAGAGAGTTTGATGATTGATTGCAGAAGATTTGTACCGTGGGGGAATGGGTAAGAGTTGCTTGAGGCATGTTGTAGGTGAAGCGATCAAATTGATTAGCATGGTGAATTCATGATCTTTGGTACACTGCTCTAAGAATTATCATAAATGAAGATCATTCTTGGATCTGATTAGACCAGGTTGCTTGGTTTTCCTCCAATGTATTAAATTCTAATTGAACTTAGTTGGTCTGGTGGGTGAAAACCCTAACTTCTTCTCTAGTCATTTGTAGCTTGTTGCATCCTGATTTTTGGGATTCCAAGATGACTAGTGGTATATATTGCAGTTGTTTTTACTTTTTTGGGGTTGTTGGTGATGTTATGTTGATAGTCAATGTAAAAGATTGAACAAGGAGAACCTGGATTTTGGGTTTCTTTCCTAGCATTGTGTTGTTTTGGTAATGTATAGATTTTGCAAATTTTAATGAGAATACACTTGAATTCCAATCTCAGATTTATGTTTGTCTTCTTGTTTTGACCTTGGGCTCATATATGTTAATGTCACAAAGTGAGTTAGTATATGGTAGACAAAGAATATTGTGGAATTATCTTTGAGTTCCTAACAAAGTTAGGATTAAAGTCTTTAAGGTAGTTTCAGTGAGTTCATGGTTGGATAGGAATTTGATGATCAGGTTTGGGAGTGAGAGGGATAATAGGCAAAGCACTTATTCTAAGTTCAAGAGTGTTTGAGTTAGGATTTTTAGTTGATATATGTTATTGAGTGACTCTATGCCCTAGGTTAAGGCACTGATCCATTCTCTAGAAGTAGTTCATCATCATCAATCACACATTTAAATGATAAAATCTTTAAAATCAGTTTGTAAATGGTATAAATGCATAATATTTAGTGATTCATTTCAAGAAGTGAATCAAGGGTACACCCACCTAAGCATCTAGGCTCAAAGTGTAGGAGGATCCTTGTTGATCCTTGTGAATTGTCCCTTTTCCTTGCAAACTTTGGAGTGGTCATAGAGTCAGTGACACTAGTTTTTCAATCATAGTGTAAACCTGCAAGTAGAAAGAGAAGGAACACCAACACCCTCCAAAATAGCCTCAAATTTCAATCATAGGTCAGTTTTGCAGTATAGTTTCTAATTATTTTCATTACAAGATCCTATTTGATTTATGTCTATATATTTCTATCTAAATTTGTGATGCAGTCAAGGATGGTGGATCCAATTAAGGACAGTCCAAACCTTGTAGCCAATAGAATTACATAGCAGAATACTCAATAATGCAACACAAAGTAATTGTTTAACACTGATTTTCATTAACATGCCCGACTGTCAGGCCTTCTTAGTTAGGGCCAATTACAATCAGAAAACAATTCTACAAGATCCACAACCAGATCCAATACAATCTCAGCTAGTTTAGCTCTGAAGACAATCAGAAGCTGATGGAAACCCTAAGGCATATCTAAACTTGAGCTCGCAAGCCTCCAAGAATTCTCCTTGTTTCCAAGTATGCAAACCCCTAGCTCTTCTACAAACAACTATCAAATAATAATCTGATATGCAAGATCATGAAAGATCTTTTCCACAACTTCGCCAACTTCAGCTTTCAAGCTTCTCATCTCATATCCCAGATCTACTAAGTTGTGTCCCTAAACATCTACCCAAGAACTCCTTAAATACTAATCATCAGCCACAAGTCGGCAAGATGAAACCCTTAACTCTTCCTAACAAATATTAAATGCCATACAAGTTAGCTTACAAATTGTATACAAACATTTAATTCAGCATGTCAACCTATAACAATAGCTACCAATAATAAATTCACCAAGTCAGCTCAACAAATCAGATAGAACTCCAGTTGGTAAGCTAGATCTACTGAGCGACAGTGAATTCACCAAGCACACCAGGCATCATCGAGCATCAGTGTTGACTGAGCACCGTAGGCATGACCGAGTAACACTTTCACCGAGCAACAGAGGTTGTTGAGTTCCTTTAGTGACCGAGCTTCCTTCAATGACCGAGACCATCGATCAAGGTTGAAACCAAGTAACATTGGCCAAAATACAAACACCCCATGCAATTTCACTGAGGACACAGAATGCCCTGCCTTAACCTTGGGTGCCCCTGCATTAGACACCCCAGGTTCCAAAAGATGTTCATATGTGAGAAGAACATCTTTTAGGATTCAGCACATAAATCCCAAATGGGTTCTTCACATACAAATCCTCCACCTTTTCTGCTTGAAAACTCTTCCACTTTAATTTCCTCTGTCTCTTCAAGTCTTTTCTTAACAATGTATAGGTCTATTCTCCAAACTGGTCATTCATTTTCTTTGGATCCACAATCTCAACTTAGCTACCAATACTTAGGCTTCTCCTACTGAGCGTTGTATCCATCAAAGGCATCAGTGAAAACTTCTTTTCATCCTTCTCAACCATAAACACATTTTGGACATGGTCATAAATAGCTCTGCAATCATATTGCCAAGGTCTACTGAGCAATATATCACAACTATTCATCTTCACAATGTCACATAACACAAGATCCTTGTACTGGCCAATCTGAACATCAATGAAGCATTATTCTCTTACTTCCAAAGCATGAACATCTTGTAACCAGCCAAGCCTATAAGGGAAAGGATGCTTCATTCTATTCAAACCGAGTCTCTAAACCAGGTCCTCAACAACAAGGTTATTAGTACTACCACTATCAACAATAACATCACAGATTTTACCTTCAGATTTGCATCAGGTCCTAAACAAATTACTCCTCTGACAAGGTTCATCCTTTGTACCAAGCAATGTTTGCCGAAGTAGCAAGTTCTCTAATTCAGGTTCATTCTGAATGTTCTCATTCATCACAATAGTTCGTCGGTCAACCTTCTTCTGTGTACACTCAAAAGAATGGTGTCTTTCCTCTCCATGGTTATAGCAAGTACCCTTAAAGATAACTCTACCTGTCTTCTTCTTTGGTTCCACAGGTTTCTGTTCATCTTCTACATCATTTGGTTTATCCTTCACCGAGTGATCAATCTTTTACTTCCCTCGGGAGTTACTAGGTTGTTTCCTCTTCAACTTATCTTCTGCCTTCAAAGCATACTAATAAGCATCTTCAACAGAATCAATCTTCAACATACCAAGATCATCCTAAATATTGAATCTCAGACCATTCACATACCAAGCTACCTTTTCCTTACCAAGCTCTCGGTGTCCAGACCAAATAGTAAGTTTGTAGAACTCCTCAGTATAATATTCAATAGACAAGTCCTTCTATTTTAGATTCTACAACTTCTTAAACAAGTCAAGCTCATAGTCAGAAGGTATGAACTTAGCTTTCAACTTAGTCACCATCAACCTCCACCAATTGATCTTTGTTTCACCTTCATCTTCTCGATCTCTTTGTAATTCTTTCCACCAAAGAGCAACATGTCCTTTCAACTTTTTCTGTGCTAATATCACCCAAAGAGGATCTTCAATTTCTTCCAGCTCAAAGAAAACTTCAAGTTCACCAATCCAATCAATCAAATTGTTGGGCTTCAAAGTACCAGAGAAAGTAGAAACTTCCATTCGGTAACTACTGCTAAACTGAGCTCCAGATCTAGGTAACTGAGCAATTTTGTCTTCACCAAATTTGTTCCTCTGGTCATCACCATTAGATCCATCCATTTCAAATTCTTCAGCAGCTTCTTCATAGCCATCTTCAGTACCAACATTCCAAGGTACACTAGCAACAACTCTCAGATCTCGGTGACCATGTCATTCTTCATCAATTCTATCTCAAATCTGACATCCAATCTGACTTTATCAAAAATCTTTGATTCCACAACATCATAAAGATCTGCAATAGCTCTAGGGTCCAATCTTCTCAGAGGCATCCTTAAAGATAAGAGAAACCCTCTGCAACAAACCCTCACCGACCACCTTGTGACAATCTCCAAGTTGTGTACAAGTCAAATCTCAACCTGCCACCTTGAACAAACAACTAGGGAAAGATTTCACAAGTTCAGTGTTTCAGATCTACAATCCAAATTGCACACAGTCTCTGCTTCAAAAGGATCAACTTCACAAGATCAGCCTTGCTAGGTTAACCTTCAAGATCAACTATCAACTCCAACAGGAACAAACTTTAGCTCTGATACCACCTGATGTAGTCAAGGATGGTGGATCCAATTAAGGACAGTCCAAACCTTGAAGCCAACATAATTACACAATGGAATACTCAACAATGCAACACAAAGTAATTGTTTAACACTGATTTTCATTAACATGCCCGACTGTCAGGCCTTCCAGGTTAGGGCCAATTACAATCATAAAACAATTTTGCAAGATCCATAACCAAATCCAATACAATCTCAGCTAGTTTAGCTCTGAAGACAATTTCGCAAGCCTCCAAGCAATCTCCTTGTTCCCAAGTATGCAAACCCCTAGCTCTGCTACAAACAACTATCAGATAATAATCTTATCTGCAAGATCATGCAAGATCTTTTCCACAACTTCACCAACTTCAGCTTTCAAGCTTCACATCTCATATCCCAGATCTACTAAGTCATGTCCCTAAACATCTACCCAAACACTCCTTAAATACTAATCATCAGCCACAAGTCAGCAAGATGAAACCCTTAACTCTTCCTAACAAATATTAAATGTCATACAAGTCATCTTACAAATTGTATACAAACATTTAATTTAGCATGTCAACCTATAATAATAGCTACCAACAATAAATTCACCAAGTCAGCTCAACAAATCACACAGAACTCCAGTCAGTAAGCCAGCTCTACCAAGCAACAGTGAATTCACTAAGCACGCTAAGCATCACCGAGCACCAGTGTCGACCGAGCACCATAGGCATGACTGAGTAACACTTTCACCAAGCACCAGAGACTACCGAGTTCCTTTAGTGACCAAGCTTCCTTCAATGAATGAGACCATCGGTCAAGGCTGCAATCGAGTAACATTAGCCAAAATACAAACACCCCATGCAGTTTCACTGAGGACACAGAATGCCCTACCTTAACCTTGGATGCCCCTGCATCAAGTTGTCATTTAACTTATTTAACCTTCTATCTTGCATTAGTAAATCTCATCCCCTCAAATTTAACTTATTCCAATTCACTACTACTGAAGGATCATTGACTCACTTAGTACTTAAGTCCTACTTGAGCCTATTGAATCTTCTTTCTTTCGAGTGTGCAATAGGAAATAAGATCAATCTACCTTGCTTCCCTTTTCTTATTGTACATTTTGGTGAGCCCAAATCATAAAATTTTCACTTACAATTTGGTGTTTAGATATCTTGTATATACATTAGATATTGTAGCATTTTAGGCATTTAGTTGTGATTTTTAGTCATATTATTTCATTCATTGATAAAAAAGACATAAAAATTACAAATTGTTTCATAGGTTTAGTTCATTATTGCATTGCATTTTCATATTTCAAAACAATAACAATCCAAAAAAAAAATTATGCATTTATATGTGTGCTTAGATTAGTCCCTTTATACTTTCTTTCATCACATTAGCTTGTTTCATTGTAAAATGTCAAATTTCTTTGTACAAAATTATACTACCTTTGATTATCCATTTAGAAGTGAAGAATTTGATATGATGGATGAAGTCCTTGATAACTTCATCTCTACTAAGCCTTCCTCTACACATACCAAACTATCTTTTTTCCTAAAATTTTATTAATTTGATAGAATAATTTTGAATATTCAACAATCCCCTTTATGAACCTCTCAATTATTCCTCTCCCAAATCTTCTCTCCCTTATGAGGACATATTGATGCAAGAACATACTTTTACAACTTCTCTTGATGATCTCCTTCTTTCTGATGAACCATTAGAGAATGATGTTGATTATTCTTTTGATATGCACCTCCCCCATGAGTGTCCCCTAGTGCAAGAGGACATGATATTATGGAGGAAGAGGGTGATATATTTACTAATTCCCTAAATGATGTTTCCCCTTCTATTCACTTCAATGACATGCCCTTTAGAGATAAATGATTAATGACTTATGTGTGTCCATCTTGTAATTTTTTTCATGAAAATACCTTAGAAGTAGAGGATGATATCCTTGATTGTCTCCCTATTCAAAATGAATCTTTTCAGAATAAATAACCAAATCAAGTAAATACCATTCAAGATTTTCCTAAATCTAAAAATAAACCAATGATTGTTGTAAAAGGTGCTACATGTGTGTGTGAATTTTGTACCTGATCTGTAGACACAACACTTCAGTAAAACATTAGAGGTTAGTTGAAATTGAAATTGTGCAATAAATGAAAAACTAAACTAACCAAGTGATTTACTGCCTTCTAGTAGATGTGAGTATGTATTCTCAGATTATACCGAGATCAGTGACCTTGATGACACCTAAATGAAGGATTTGAATGCAAAATCTAGATATGGAATGAATGCAATTAATCTATTTTTTTGGTTTTTCTATGCAATTATGATAATGAAAACTTGATATGAATCTATGCTAATATGAAAAATTGATATGCTAAAATGATCTAACAAGAATATTCTAAATGATATGGATACTATGCAAAAACAATGAAAATCTCACAACTTGAATTCTCAAGATCGATTCTTCAGTCTCTAATTCGACTGCGTGAGTGTGCAATTCGTGGATGGATGGATTAATAATGAAGAGTTGAAGCCTTAATTTATAGAAATCCAGGGCTTTGAGGATGCATTGAAAAAAGCCATAAATCACTCAAATAACTCAGGTTGATTTTTGAGTTATTTTTAAATAAAGGATAATTAACTCACAAAAATATGCAAAAGCAGAGTTCAACTCAAAATAGAGTTTAGATTTAATTGATAATTGATAGTTGTCTACTTTTCTGATTGTGCATGTTTTATTTATGAATTCATTTAATAATAAAGTGATTTATTTCCAACTTAACTGATTTTGAAAAATAAAACAATTGATTTATGGGTTAATCAATTATTTTTCAAACTTTTATTCAAAAAACAATATTATTAAAAATTGACAACTTGCTTTAATTAATTAAATAAGAATTTAATCAATTATTCATAGGATTTTGGATTTATTGTCAAAATTCAATAATACAATTTAGGAATAAATATAATTAAATCTAATTAAATAATTAAGTGGCAGTATTAAATCTAATTAATTAAATATTTAGAATATTCCATTAATCAAACTTTAGGATAAATTGGATTTATCGCCAAATAATCATTAAATTAAAGATAATTATGATAAATAGGAATATTGCTAGGAATATTCCTCAATGCAGAATTTAGGATAATCAATTAGGATTCGATGATGTTCAGATGTGCCTTAGGTTAGGACATTGATGTCGATTTCGTTTGAAGTGTCGATATAGGAGGTTAACGAACCTATAGCCCATTTTTGGGGTATTACATTTTGACCCTCTTTGAATTGTTGTGTGAAGCGCAGTGGTTCAAAGACAATTTGTTTATGATAAAGATGTTTGAAATTGAAACTAATTTGAAAGATGAACCGATTCCGAGACAAAAATTGTTTGAAAGAGTTAAAGATATTAGGTCCTGAATGACCAAATATAATGTTAACTATAATAGCAAATGAACCGATAATTGTGAAAAAGTGCCAAAACGCCTGATTCTGAACCTTATGATTGCAAAGAAGTGAGGGACTGATTCTAGACCCGATTGTCCTTATATTGAATCACATTGGTATCACATTTGAACCCTTCAATTTTTGAAGAACCAAGGAAATAACATAATTGAACCAATAGTTGCAAAAACTGATACAGTTTACAAGATTAAGAGAATACGAGATTGATATGGATCTCGATGAATCTGATATACCCTAAGAGATGAGGTCTTTCGATGAATCAGCAACTAGATGTGGTTGTTGTCTTGATTACTGAGGAAAGACATGATTTCCAATTTAGATTACAGACTTGAATGATGTGCAATACCATGCCCCCTTCGGGATAAAAATTGAAATCTGACAAGAAAATTCAGCATTGAATGGTGTAGAAGCATGTTAATTGATTTGAGAAATGGTTATTCACATTCAAGAATGCATTCTGCATCATTTAGAGGTCTTGGAGACCAAGTTTGACTAGGTTAAACCATGAGTTGACCATGGTTGACCAAGTGAAATTATGATAGTTTGATGTAAGATAATCAGTTAAGTTGAATACTTGGATTTCTATGATGATTGAAGGTTGATTATGCAAGTAGTAGACCGTCCTGGGTCCAAAAAATTTTAAATCATGATTTTGACATAGTAAATGATCTCAAATTTTAATTTTGATCTTGAAAATAGATTCAGAACATCGAAATTAGCCAGTGGTGCAATTTTTGTGAAAAACGGAGCACTTTTGAAAATTAGGTCAAAAGCTATATAAAGGCCAGAACGGTCATTTTCAATTCATTTCAACCTTTTGACTTTAGAAAGCTTTGCGGAGCCCTCTAAGCAAAATGGTAGATAAAGTAGTAGAACTGAAGGTACTTGTGAGTTTGCATCGATTTGAGTGCAGCTAGAGACACCAGAGACCTTGGCAGTACAGACATCCAATAGGTGGACCTCTGTGCTTTGCTAAAATGTCAATATTTCCATGTTTTATAGGATTTTAGCAATTTTTCATATGTCTTTACATTTTTTAATTTTGCATGTACGGAAACTTGTACGACTCCCTAGCAGGACTCGTACGACTTTTCAATAGTAACTAGATTGTCGTTTCATAGAACCGCACAACTCGTATCAGAGGGACCCATGAGTCGTACGATAGTTCATCGAGTCCCTCATAACTCGTACGATGAGGTATGCTTTGTCGTGCTACTATGGTTTGTCGTTTGGTATGAAGTGGAAAGTCATACGACTTTTCATGCCAGTTTGAACTATCGTATGAAAAATAGCGAGCTCAAAACTTAGTATTAGGTCCAATTTTTTATTTTTCTGATTCCTTAGCCTAATTGCTGACCTGTTAACCTACCTTCTAAAACACTGAACTGCCCCATTGTTGTCCTTGTAACCTGTTATGTGACCCAATTACTGATAGGATTCCCAGTGTTGGTTCTGAGTAGGTCATATACCCAGATGTGCATGTTTGGATCTCTCATCCTGCCACACAGAGATTGTGCGTGTCACTTTCAGTTCTGATGAGGGTGCATCTTGCTGCCTGCGGTTTTGAGTACTTGATACATTTACCCGAGCTTAGGGTAAATCACGGTTTATTAATTGCATTGATTGAGAGGTTTCACTCAGAGACCTAGACTTTCCACTTGCCTACCGGGGAGATTACCATGACCCATGAGGATGTTTATAGGATATTACTGATTCCTTTCCATGCTGCTAGGAGACCAGAGTATGTGAGTTTTGAGAACTCAGGATTGCTCGCTTTCAGACGTATCTTCAGAGATGATACCTAGATGACCTCATCTATTTCCTAGGAGTTTCTTGTATAGATATATGGACAGACGCACTGATTAGAGTGTATTATTGCTGGTATGATTGGTGGTATCATTATGTCCGACCATCAGCAGAATGGTCTTTTGATGGGCTGGGCACCCATGGTAGCACGTTTGATGGCCACTCCCTCTGAGTTGGCATGGGGCCAGTGCCTCCTTGTACACATGTTTTTAGAGATGCATGAGATCATGTATCACGATAGTAGATCATTTGCAGTGGGAGCGCTAGTATTGCAAATATGGGTGTGGGAGCACATCCCAGTTGTGAGACCAGTGCACTAGACACAACAGCAGCCACAAGAGCTGGTTATATATGTTTACACTGGATATGTTACACAGGTGTGAATGAGTCACCCTGAGTATTGGAGGCAATGCCTTGATGACATGACTTTTGTTCACTGGAGACCTTATGTAGGTATCGAGCCATGGCCTATTGCGTGAGAGCAGTTTAGTTATTTCTTTCAGAGCTGGATATTGATAGGCAGATCCTCTACTATCCTTGAGAGGTTTATTATCACTAGATTATAGCGATAGTATGGGCGGATATAGGATGCCCTTGAGGATTACGTGACATATGCACGGATAGGGCATGAGATTGGACTTGGATGGACACAAAGACTCTCTTATGCTTTGTGTTCTCAGGAGTACAGTGCTATTGTAGGCTAGAGATTGGGAGTACCGACCTTAGGTACTCGATGCAGGTGTCACAAATGGTTTCATTTCATGGCTGGCAGACCATCCTATTCACAAGTTTTCTGATCCCACTAAGCTGATACCCTCCATGGAGGAGGCAATGGATGTTACTGGTGCTCTGATGGGATAGGGTCCCAGACCTACACAAGCTCCTATCATACACCCCACACCTCTGAGACCCAGAGCAATGGCTCCACCACAAAGACCATTAGGATAAATGAGGCCCCCTCGTCACACTAGTTCCACAGCAGGCAGATCTTCTGGTTCTCATAGATAGACTAGAGGAGAGGGTGGTACATTAGGTGGAGTTGGTTCAGTAGATGAGGTACTTGCAGCTAAGCAGGTGGTAGGTGGTGGTGTGGACTTCATAGAGGGGGATACTGGTTTTGATTTAGGTGCTGAGGTTAGACGTCGTAAGGCACAGAGGACAGAGACCACTAAGCAGGTTGCCTTGGATATGAATATGCCAGAAGTTGATCCCACTGCTCCTCCTACTTCATAGGACACTATCAGACGGCTTAGTGCACAGGTCAAGGACCTAAAGGTACGTAGTGCTCGATGGGAGGAGTGATATATAGAGGCAGATAGATAGCGGACTAAGTTGTGTGTGGAGGGACAAAGATTACAAGTAGAGGTGATTCATCAGACCTCACAGGTAGCTTACTATGTGTCCACATATTATATAGTTGTTCCTACTACACAAAGAGTTCCCTCCTATTCACAGTTCATGATGGCATCAGAGGGAGCTAGGGCACCCAGAGCAGAGGCAGTACCAGATGCACCACCTCCTCCTCCACTAGATGCAGAGGATCATGCTGATAGCTAATTTTTTTTTATACATTCTGATATACTATACTCTTTTTGATCATTGATATACTGTTCTGATTCTGATAGCTCAGCTGAGCTCATTCTTTTGTACACTGTTCCAGTAGTGCACCCCTGACTAGTTTGAGATTTTTGATATATATGAGATAGATATTTTGGTTGTGACATCATTTGTACTTGTCCTATTTTGATTTATGATGATATCATGTGATGTTTTATGCTATGAGTAGAGTGGAATGTATGTATGGATCAATGCAATGCAATGATTTATTTCATATGTATGGATGTTATGCAAATGTATTTGATTATGGAAAGATGTATGTATAATTTATGCTCATGCACATGGATGAATTGTAATGCAAAAAATGGTTATGATATGTAAATGCAATGATACACATGATATCTTTTTCAGGTATGATGAAGACAAGTACTCAGTCTTATGTCAAAAAGGATGTTTAACCCAGGATAGTAACTGCTTGCGATTCATTAAAGAGACCTTCGAGTTAGGTTTCAGCTCTTGTTAGATTTGAAGAGATGAGTGAAGAATCTTTGAAGCATTTGAAGTTTGTTTAGCTATTGTGAGATCATGCAAAGAGAAATGCAGTATGAAATGCAACCTAAGACCTAGGACCTAGTCACTGATCATGTGTCGGTCATTGTCATCATTGAATTTTTAGGTAACCAGATAAATCAATACAATGCCCACTAGTTATAAAACCATAGACATATGAATATCGATTTGTATATGCAAGAATCAATACAACACCTACTTATTAGGAAACCATGGATATATGAATATTGATTTTGTTTTCGGAATGTCGGATTAGATATAAGCACCAAGGCATAAATGCCAGGATGACCTGAATATCATGTCCATTTTGATATAGCAATTTGTATAAGCATCAAAACATCAATGTCATGATGACCAGAATATGCCTTGCATTTCAAACACATCAAGCAGTCAAGAGATCATTTGAAATCCAATGTGAATTACCCGTAGTGACCCTTTATCATTCACATCCTTAGGTAAGATCGCATTTCACAATAGGAGAAAGAACTCACTCAAAAAGACAATAGTGAGATCAAACTTCCTTGAATTTTCTGAGTATCAATGGTCAAGGTACACATGGCCATCCAATTTGAGATAGAGGCTCTTACAGTCGGACACCATTTCAATCCAGAATTTCCAAAGTTGTTAGATTTTCACATACAAGTAGAAAACAAAGAAAAGATTATGCCCCCAGTCATCACTCTCTAAATCCTCTAAAGTACATCATCGAAGAGCTCGAAGGGACACAATATGCAAAAATCTCAATGCGAATCAGTAAGCATACAAGGAGATAAAAGCATGAAAAGCATAGATTGTTTTCAATTTGTGTTGATGTTTGATTTATTATAGATGCAAAATCCTTTTTGGAGAGGAAACTGACTGACTGACTCAGATGAAGCTTCAAAGGACTCTAATTGGATATGATACATCTAAAGTATGCTGGAGACTATAGGATTTGACATTGATTGCCCCCAAGTGTTAACATTGACAGGATACAGATGCTTGAGCTAATTGGTGTACAAACTGACTTATTGAAAAACCAACTAGGAGATATGTACAAACTAAAGCAAGACTGAAAGCTGGGAAAGACCAAGATTGTGCTGATAGATGGAGCATTTTGAAACAAGTGGTGCCCATTTGCCAGGTTTTCACCATCTTGGTAGAGATTCTATTTTTGCTACCAAGGCGCCTGTTTCCAAGTTTTCACCAAGGCACTTTTTCTTTTTTCTCATTTTTTTTTGTATTTTTCATTTTTCCAATTTTTTTTGTACTTTTGATATTTTTTACTTTTTTTGTGAATCATCAAGGCACCCATTGCTAGGTTTTCACCAAGATGTTCATTTTTTCAGGACTTTTTCAGATTTTTCAGATTTTTTTCAAGACATTTTACCATAGACTGAATGCCTTAGGCATAGAATTTCTTCAGATGGAGAACGTTGATTGGTTCTCGGAGATGTTCTCCTTCAGCCATTGAGAGTTGATAGGCACCAGAGCCAAAAGTAGCAGTGATTACAAAGGGACCCCACCAGTTGGGTTCAAACTTCCCCTTGCATTCTCAATGTGATTGATTTTTAGGATTCTCTCTCAAGACTAGATCACCAACCTGAAATTCCTTGTGTCTAACTTTCTTGTTGTAACCTCTAGACATTCTCTTCTGATATATTCTAAGATGATCATACGCTGCTTGTCTATGCTCATCTTTTAGTTCAAGTTCTTGCAACCTAGACACTCTGTAGTCATCATCAGTTACTAGACCATGCATTCTGATTCTTAGTGATGGGATTTCAACCTCAATAGGTAGTACCCGCTTTAGACCCATAAACTAAAGTGAAAGGTGTAGCCCCAGTAGGCATTTTGATACTTGTTCTATAGGCCCGGAGAGCTGGATTGATCATGAGATGCCAATCTCTTCCCATTTTATTAACTATACGATGCAAGATTTTCAATAGATTCTTGTTAGAAGCCTCTGCTTGTCCATTCCCTTGAGGATAGTAGATAGATGACCAATGTTGTGTAATCTTGAATTTGGCACATAAATCATCTAGGTCTTTATTTTTGAATTGTCCCCCATTATCTGTGATTATAGAATGAGGTATCCCATATCTGCATATGATATAGTTGTTATACACTAAGTTTGCACCCTTGTCTCAAGCTCTCGTAGTCTTGATAACTCAATATAACATGGGAATCATCTCCAGGTTGTGGGACCTTTGCTAACTGAGATGCAACCTCTAGGTTCTAGGCTAGTTCCTCTTGGATAATCACCTTAATTTTCTTCCTGACATGAAAGTAAAACTTTTGGAGGGAAAGGGATAGAAGGAATGCTTGTAAGGGAAATGACTTGAAAGCAAACTACCTACTAGGTGATGCACCAAAATTAGGGTTTGGATCTCAGTATAGAGGAATGAGACCAATGGAGGAATCAGGTCTAATAAGTCACAACTCACTAGATAGGCTTGCATAAGTATTTCATAGGAGGGTCTAAACAAAAGACTCAACCTATGACCTGCAAACAAACATCCTTTTTTGCAACTAGGTGTAGGAATGAGACAAGACTGCTAGGGGTTGTAGTATACCCACAAAACATCTAAATCAGATTAGACATAGTAACACACAAAAGCACAAAAAAAGAGAGGGACAAGGAACCCCAATTTCCATTAACAACATTCATAAACTTCAATCCAATAAGAGATAATCGAGATAGTGAAGACAAGGATAGAACAAATATCACAAGTACCTCAAGAATGCCTTAATCATCAATGGGAGATTACAGAAAGTAGAATACCATAGGGTAGAAAAAATACCATAGATAGCCTTTTGAGAAAGAACCTCTTTCTTTTTACAAAATGAACCTCTTGAGCACTAAGGCTCTACAAAAACAATAAATACCTCCTCAATTGCACGCAGGAAGGAGTCCAAAATTAACCTAACTAGGGTTACAAATTTTTCAATGCATTAAACAAACCCTAAAGGTACACAAAATATCAACTTTCTTGAAAATATCTGGCAAACAGATCATACCATTTCTTTTGCATATTGATCCTGTACTGAGCTTGCCTGCAGATATGACAACCTCGATCCATCTACCCACCTGCAATTCCACCAAGTCATGAAGGCCTCAAAAATCTAATCTTATAGATATTTCAAAATGATAACCCTGCAAAGGTGGCACCAAACTATTAAATGCTTCCTCAGGACACAGTCCTCTGTAAAATCTATGGTGCCAATGATCAGATTGTCTATCATCATTCCCTCAACTACAAATGTCCCTGAAGAATTTATTCTGAGCTACCCCGCCACTATATCCCATTGAATCAAAAACTGGCAAAAAACCCTCTGCAAAGATATTTAAATTTGAAATAAAATGGCTAGCCAGTCATTTAAAACATGACCGTTGATCTCTTTTATCTCCCGGCAGTCGAACGGCTCAGATTAAATTTACAACAGTCACAAGCCCCTTAGAAAAGTCAAAGTCCATATCAGCATGTTTGGACCAATCAAAATGCAACATGTCAGCATATTTACCAGCTTAGACCTGCTTTGACTTTCTTTTCTTTTAAGTCATTCAGCGACTACGTGACTGAAGACTTCTCTTATTCGCGAAATCCTTCCTACCTCCACCAATTTATTTAGAGATTCAGTGAACAAAGTGTTTGCTGAATCGCTAAGTCATTTGGAGCACCGCTAAACCATTCCATGAATGAGAAAACATGTAGAACTTTATTGGGACCTCCAAATCCCTTATCAAACCTGGGCCCATCTCCACATGTCAATCCATCATTTTCTCTGACCGCTTTGTCAACAACACCTCGGCAAACCTCTCTGACAATGGACCCACTTGAACTAAGATTCCAATCTAACGGTGAGTGCATGATCTCATAGCCCCCGAATATTCCTTTAGATCATACACCCACCATAGATCTTGATTAAGCCAGGACCCCACTGACACATGAGTCCACCTGGAAGTCTTCATCAGCACGCATCAACCAATCATTTTTTTTAGCGCATCAACGCACCTGACAACACGGTCCCACAATCCATCTCTTTACTTCAACCAATAAGAAGCCAGCAAATCACCCTGACTTGGCACTGGACCCATTGACAAATCTCACACTTGGAAAAATTGATGGCTGGCACATAAGCTCGTGTCAAAAAAGCCCTTCATGAAGATACGCTAGCCGTCGATCTTCGTCCTTCTGACATCCTTGCAGACATTCTGACACGGCCCCACTGCAGCATCCAAGTCATCACTTATGTGGACCAATGAGAAATGAGCACATCATCATCTGAGGACCCACTTGCAAGGCTCTGACAAAAGGCAAGATCGACGACTAGTCTTATCCCCTTATAGCTCTGACAAAACCCTTGCAAACTTAAGACAGTCGTCGATCCTCTAACAACTCTCAGGACCTCTGACCGCCGAAAGAACTTGGTCCTACTGACAAAAAGATGACTTGATACATGTGGACCAATCAGAAGCTGTCAAATTGGATGAGGTGGCACTGGTCCTACTGACACACTGAAGCCCTACACACATGGAAGATCTAACGGTCATCTTAAGATCTCAAGCTCTGACACCAGCCTATGCGAAGATATGCCAGCCGTTGGATCCTTCTAACCGGGACCCCACTAAAGTGACCATCAGACTTCCATGCGAATACGCGACTGAAGAAAAGCTAATCGTCGCTAGGTCACAAGAAGTTAAACAATGACTAGGAAATACTTAGCGATTATGAGAATTGATGTATTCGCTAAGTCGCCGAATAAAAGGGGACTGCTAGAAAGAAATAAAGAACTAGCGATTGGGCAATTAGGAAATTAGCACACATGGGAAATGTAAACCTTTAGTGGCCGAAAAAGGTAATGAAGAATTATAACAAGCCAAAGGGTTTTGAGGGTTTTAAAAGGTTCCCAACACAACGGCTAGTTTTATGAATATTTTGACCTGCAAACCAGGGACTTGAAATAATTGCAGAGGCCAGGAAACAAAACATGAGGTCATGAAACCCTTAGAGATGCTCGGTAGGAGTCAAACAAAGACTTTAGAATAGATTTTAGCCAAATTTGCATGTACATGGAAATTAGGGTAACAATAGTTCAATATGAACATAGATATTTTCTTTCCAGTTGCTTGTGTCAAAGGGACTGCTTCTACCCATTTTGTAAAATAATCTGTAGCTGTGATTATATGGGTATGTCCATTAGAAGAATGAGGATGTATAGGTCCTATAAGATCAAACGCCCATTTGTGAAAAGGCCATTGTGTAGTAAAGGGAATTAGATCTCTCCCTGGAGCATGAATTAGGTTACCATGTACTTGGCACTTTTGACAATTCTTAGTAAATTTGATAGCCTCTCTCTCCATTTTAGGCCAATAGTACCCAGCCCTAATAATTTTTTGAGCTAGTGTTAAACCGTTTGAGTGTGAGACACAAATACCATCGTGGACTTCCTCTAATGCACGTTGAGACTCTTCCCATTCTAAACATCTAAGTAGCATACCATCTAGACCTTGTTTGTATAGATCATGACCAATGATGACATATAGGGAGGCATTACGGATAAGGTATCTCTTTTCATGGCGGTTGAAGGTATTGGGAATGATTTGGTCTTGGAGATAGGAAAAAAGGTTTTTATAACTGGATGAATCACGACCTACAAATGTGAAAATCATGCGGGTTTTAGGGGAGTCATATGCAGGATAAGATAGTGCTTCCACTAGGAACTCGTAGCATAGCTCATGTTCAGGCTGCTGTAATAAAGTAGATAATGTTGCCATTGCATCAGCGGCCTTATTCTCTGTTCTAGGTACTTGCTCAAATGTGATAGATATGAAATACTTCTTTAGATCATCTACCATTCTCTTGTAAGGAATGAGCTTTTCATCTTTAGTTTGGTACAAATCATTGACTTGATGGATAACAAGTTGGGAGTCTCCATGAATGTGTACCTCTGTTACTCTCCACTCAATTGCTAGTTTCATGCCATTAAGAAGGGCTTCGTATTCTACAATATTTTTTGTGCAAGGAAACTTTAATCTGAATGCTTTTGGGATTGAGTATCCTTGAGGAGTTATGAACAATATGCCTACTCCTAATCCATTCTGTGTATAGGAGCCATCAAAGAATAATTGCCATTCTCTAGAAGAAAGAGTCATGATAGAGGAATCTAGAAATTCCATTTGCATTGGTGTATCATCAATCATAGGTGCATCTGCTAATTGATCAGCAATAACCTATCCTTTGATAGCTTTTCTTTCCACATATTCAATGTCAAATTCACTTAAGAGCATGACCCATTTAGCTAATCTACCTGTGAGGGCAGCTTTGCTTAGTAGGTACTTGAGTGGATCAATCTTAGCTACCAATTGTGTGGTATGAGCTAACATGTAGTGTCTCAGTTTTTGTGCTGCAAAGATCACAGCTAGACAAGCTTTCTCAATCATTGAATAGTTCTTCTCATATGCAACCAATGTCCTACTGATATAGTATATAGCTCTTTCCTTTTTGTTCTCATCATGTTGTGCAAGCAATGCCTCCAGTGATGTATCTGTTGCGGAGACATATAAGATCAATGGCTTCCCATGAATAGGAGGCATCAAAATAGGAGGATTTGATAGATATTGTTTGATATGGTCAAAGTTCTTCTCACATTCTTCATTCCATGCAAAGGTCACACCTTTATGTAATGTTTTGTAAAAGGTTGTGATATATCTGCCAGCTATGATATGAATCTTCTTATAGATTGAACTCTTCCTTGCAATGTCCTCATTTGACTAATATTATTTGGAGGTTGCATTTCCATTATAGCCTTCACTTTAGCTAGATCAACTTCAATACCCTTCTTTGAGACTATGTATCCTAAGAGCTTTCCAGAAGTGACACCAAAAGCACATTTCTTAGGATTTAGTCTGAGACTAAATTTTTCCATTCTGTCTAGTATCTTGCTCAAGTCATCTAGATGTTTAGCTCTAATCATAGATTTTGCTAAAGTATCATCAACATAAACCTCCATAGTTCTATGCATCATGTCATGAAAAATAGATGTCATGGCTCTTTGATATGTGGCACTAGCATTTTTAAGCCCAAATGGCATGACATTCCAACAGAAGGTGCCCCATGCACATGTGAAATCATTTTTCTCTTGATCCTCTAGAGCAATTTTTATTTGATTATACCCAGAAAAACCATCCATTAAAGAATACATCTGAAAGCCCGCAGTCATGTCCACTATCATATCAATGTTAGGTAGTGGAAAATCATCCTTAGGGCATGCTCTATTCACATCTCTAAAGTTTGTGCATACTTTGATTGATTTATCTAGTTATGAAATAGGTACAATATTAGAGATCCACTCTGCATAGTCAATAACTCGGATGAATTCGGCTTTCAAGAGCTTCTCTAATTCAGCTTTTACCAAGAGTGCAACATGAGGATGCATCTTTCTCAATTTTTGCTTGACAGGTTTGACATTTGGAGCTATAGATAAATGATGCATTATAAGATTAGGATCCAACCCTGGCATATCTAAATATTTCCATGCAAAGTTGATCTTCTTTTCTATTAGGAATGTTGTAAAGTTTTGCTTCTCTTCTTCTGATAAAGATTGTGCTACATGAATCAATTGTGGTTCTTCTATTGTTCCTAAGTTGATGGATTGAGTGGGCTCAATCAGAACTAGAGATCTGTCCTATAAATGACTCAAAAGGACATCAAATATCTCATCCTTAGGCACCTCAAAGAGGTTTTCACCTTTGGATACATCTTTTATTTTTACTTTTGTAGGTTCTGAGATAGCCACAAAGTGGTTTTCACCCTCAGAACTCCTTTTCTTTTTATTCTTATTCTTATTTTTCTGACTAAGATACTTGATGTCTGACTCTGTCATGCTAACGCTCGGTTCACTGATGGAAGTCTTCATAGGCTCAATTGCATTTAGGTAGCAAGCAAGGGCATACTCATTTGGGAAGGTATAAATACCATGGCTCAGATTTGTGGAGGTTTGATCAATAAGGTCTGGATATTGGATAGTCAAAGTGGGGAAGGATTGGGAGATAGTGTTTACGGATATGGATCTTTCATCATTGGTCCTAACCCGATACTCAAGTTCAAAGGTGATATTAAAGCTTAAGACATTCAATTCATGAATAGGCTCAATGTCATTGTGGGAGTCCAATTCAGCCATAGGTGGATCAGACTCGATAGGTTCATCATTTCGCTCTAGACTTACGTTGGGTTCAGATGCATATTGGTGAATAACATCAACATGTTTCTTTGTAATAAGCTCATCTTCTTCTGGAATGGCTCCCCATTCCTATTCATTAGATTCCTCATCTATGCCTCTAGGAAATCTAAGAACATGAGTAAAGTCAGGATGAATACCCCAAGAAGGGTTACCCTCATATTCTGATTTGAATTCATACTCATGAGAATCAGTCTCAAAATAACTACCACCTTCCTCTTCTTGATTATTTTAAAGATTAGATGGTTCTTGTATTGAAACTATATCTTGATTGATAGTAGGTTCTTGTGTTTCTACTACATTAATTCTTTTGATTGGATCATCTTTAACATCAAGGTCTTTGATCTCTTTAGGCAAACACTCATAAGGATAAGTTCAGAGCTGTCTAAATCACTATCTAATAGTTCTGTTTCTTCTTTCTTAAGAAGGGCTTCCCCTGGTGCGATATGCTCTATGACATGAGAACAATCACCTTTGAGGTGAAAGGGTTTCTTTTTAAATCCTAAGCCATCTTTGTCTTTATTTTCTGTACCAGTATGTCGGATAGGTGCCTCAAGACCTTTTCCTCTGACTCCTAGAGGTCCTTTACCTAGATATCCCATCTTAGCTATCAATTTATCTCCTGGACCATATGCCTTGGAAGGGATATTGGATACGGTAGAGTCACTAGTTTGAACCACTAGAGATTTAGGTTCATCTTTGTATAGCCATGCAAGCACGGCTTCATCCTCTTCAAATTCTTGCTTGGAGACTTGTTCTACTACAAAATTATTTTTATATGCCTCAAGAGGTTCTTTAGAGTCTAGTTTGGACTGTTTCAAAGATTGTCCATAAGAATTAGGTGAAATAGGGAGAGATGTCAAAGATAAGACGGGCTCTATAGTATATTCTCCCATACCATTTTCTTTGATATTAACCTCTTTTGCAAGATCTTCCATTTTAGATGTGGATGCTTCTTTGGTTGGCTCAATGGAAGATTCTCTATTTTTAGGCACAAGTTTATCTGCACTCTCCTTCAATGTATAGCAAGTGGTGGATATGTCTACTGGAATAGTGACCTCTACTCCTTCATAAGGAAATTTAAAGCATTGGTGAAATGTAGAAGGAATAGCCTTCATCTCATGTATCCATGCTCTCCCTAGAAGAATGTTGTAAGCTAAAGGTAGATCAAGAACTTGACATATAGTATCTCTGATAACTAGACCTACTCTGATAGGCAAGGCAATGGTGCCTTTAGAAGATCTTTCTTGTTCATCATAGGCTTTTATAGTTATCTTCTTTCTAGGATCAATAGCCAATTCTGAAAATCCCAATTGTGTGATCAAGTTGTAAGAACAAATGTTTAGGCTAGCGCCCCCATCTATCAACATGCATTTGACTCTACAGTTCTGGATCAAGACTTCTATATGCAAGGGCTGATTATGTGGGTGACTCAAGGAGTTGTCATCCTCTTCTGAAAAGGAGATATATTACGGAGATGTAAGATGTCCAACCATAGTCTGGAACCTATCTAAATCAAGGTCGTCAGGAACATTGGGTCCGAGCAAAGCTTTGTCTAGAATGGCTCTGTGAGCTAGAGATATTCGAAGCAACTCAAACATGGAGATTTTCACATTAGTGTGTTGGAGTTGTTGAACAATGCTATAATATGTTGGCCTTGTATCTTTAGGATTGGAAGATTTTGAGCAGCCTTCTGTTTGGAAGTGAAAGAAATATTGAAGGGCATCTTAGGGACATTTGATGAATCTTGGATTTGTCCTTTCAGATGTGCTTGAGCCTATGATTGAGTAACTACATTAGCTAAAGTATGATCTCTATCTCTTCACACAATTGTGATGACATTGCAATGCTCAGAGAGACAAGGTTCAACCATATTGATAACAGCATTATTTATAGGGTAAGCATAATTGACTTTTGCCCCCATATTAGGCTGAGAAGATGAAACTTCTTGACCATGTTTCAAAAATGGTTCTGTGAATGCTATATGATCATTATTGCTCTTATGATTTTCAATGGTGATATCTCCCTTATCAATCAAATCTTGAATAGTATGTTTCAAGCGTAAGCAGTTATTAGTTTTGTGACCTTTACCCCGATGGAAATCACAGAATTCGTTCTCTCTCCACCATTTTGGTTTAGGATGAGAATTTGATTATCGGATCTCAGGCAAAGAGATGATGTTATTAGCTAGTAGAGTTCTCATGGCTGATTCTAAAGATTCTCCAAGAGGAGTGAATGTCCATTTATTATCAGCGGACCACTTTTTATACTCTGGCTTCTTTTGAGATGATTCAGGCACCTTTTGTTCTAAAGCTTTGATTGCTTGGGTGCCAATAGTTAGATTGAAAGTTGGTGCCTTTGATGGGGCATGGATATTATCAACAACACCATCTGTGACAATGCCTTTATTCTTGTTCCAATTTTTGTTCTTGTCTTTAGAACTGGATCCTAATTCATACTTGTCTTTTTGAAGTATGATTTCTCCTTTTCTCACAAGTACTTTTTCAATTTTGATCGCATTGTCTACCATTTTATCAAAAGATGTATGAACTTGCATTTGTAAAGGGTAGTTGATTTCTGGAACAAGATTATTGATGAAGATTTCTAGTTTCTCAGTTTCTAGAATAGGCCTAGCATATAGAGAGAATTTCTTCCTCCATCTTTTGAGAAATGTCAAAAATGGTTCACCTGGATATTGCTTGAGATTGCAGATATCGATCATGGTGACTAGATGTTGAATATTGTAGGAGTATTACTGATAGAACAATTTGATCAACTCCTCAAAAGTTTTGATAGTAGAAGGCAATCTAGAGAACCAATGAATGGTTGTTGCTCCAAGAGATCAAGGGAAGAGACACATTAGATAGGTTGGTTCATGCATGAACTCCATAGATTGTGTGCAGAATTCTCTAACATGATCTTCAGGATCTGAGTGTCCATCATACTTATCATACTTAGGCATCTCCACTCTTTTTGGGAATGGTGGCATATACAAGTCTTTGTCAAATGGAAAAGGACATAGGGCCTCCATGGACAACTCATTGGGTTCCTTTTCTTTCTCAAGGTTATTAAGCTTGACTTGCATGGCATGCATCTATTTCATCATAGCTGTGAGTGGAGTTTCTTCCTCATGTGTAATGATATCTTCAACATTAAAGTTGGGAGGAAGTTTAGCTCCTTGATGAGCCAATTGTAAAAAGTATGCCTCTCTGTCTTCTTTCAAGAAATGCTTCATCATTCATTTGAAGTTATCATCATTTTGATATTGAGCAATTTCTTCAGGTGTGGGTTCTTGATCTGCATTAGGTTGAGATTGAGCTCTTTGAGAGCCAAAGTTTGTCCCGGCTTGAGACATGGTAGGATTTTTACCTGGGATAGATTGATGTGGAGTTTTTTGATTACCTCCGTGAGTTGATGAAGGAGAAATGTAACCAATTTTTAATCAAAAGTTGCCAAGACCATCATCTTTGTAAAGACCAGAATTGTAGAGTTGTTCAAGAGTTGGACCTACATGAGTAGACAAAGTTCTGGTGTTAAGTGCTTCTCCTGATTTCTTGTGAGAGGAAGCTCTAGTTTCCACCATTAACCTTGGGTGAATCAAAAGAATATGATGAAGACAACTGAAGAAGGATCTGATTCAAGAAGATCAAATGACACAACCTTGTCAAGGTTTTGATTGATTGAAGCTTAGATTAGACGTAGATGAAGGAGACTATGCCCTGGATGTATGGGTAGACTCCCAAAAGATAGCAGACACAAGTTCACAACACTTAGTCATTTTGATTGGTTGATTGATAATTGATAGTTATGACAAGGTTTTTGACACAAGATGAAAAAGACTCAAATTGATTAAACAGAAGGCTAAATCGGATTCAAAAGGCCACTTTAGGAAAATGATGGGATTCTCAGTATTTGCTGCTCTATTCCTGACACAGTGATTTGTTTGACATATTCTAGAAATAGGCTGAAAAAGCTAGGTCTCTAATAGTTCTGACAACTTTTTGAAATTTCTCAAACGACTTTCTACAGGCTCGTACGATAGTGGGTATAGCATGAAACAACAATTGAAAAACTCATACGATTATTGCAAAACTCGTACGACAGTTGATAGCAAGAATTTCAACTTTTGAAAATGACTAGCAACAAAACTCGTATGACAATGTACCTGATACCACATGACAATCTAGGGGTTCTGAAATGACAATAGCCAAAAGTCGTACAACTTTCTAACTTTACAAAATGACTGTTGACTCCAGAAAGGTGTTTCACTTCAATTTTTCCAAATTTTTGGGTTTTCAGTTTCAGATTGTTTGCAAATTTCAATGTCCAGATTTGAGGATTGTAACATATTTGTTCATTTTTAGTAACCAGATAGAGAAGCAAGCATGCAAAACAACAAGCAAGTGATTTCAAGCATGTCTAAAAATAATGAACAAGGGCAAAAGCAACCTTGCGCATGAACAATCAAGTGACTTATTCGTGCTAATCCTTAAAAGTGCTAATTGTGTATGTTCCAAAAAGTTTTGCAATAATGCACATATTCCTAGAAAATGAAAATTTGGCCTCACTAGGGTTTTCAGTAATGGTTTGACTCTACAACTTTTATGATCCAAGAGGGCAAACTCCAATCCAGGTGCACCGGGGTTTTGACACAGTCTGAGAACTTAATCTTCAGGATCTACTAGGGAGATCTGACAGCCCAACAAGAGACCACACCTGTGGAGATTTCTTCCAACAGGATATTTATATAGCGTTTGTCACTACCACGGTGAAAATGGCTATTACCACTTGAGGTTCCGTCAACGTGGTTGACCCAATTAAGGGAATGTCCACTATGGTTAACCCTCTCTAAAGGTGACTCAAAAAATATACCACATGGAGTCTGGTTCCAGATTCAAGGATCTAAGTTTCTGGTACTACCCAAAAAGGGAGTAGAGCATAATCCTCTAGCCTTTTCACTTTTAACCCAAACAAAGCAGATAGATTAATCTGACATGCTAAGACCAAGATTATCTCACAAAGATCTATGACATCAACCCCTTATGATCTATCAACCTCTCCAGAGAGAGAAAGCATCGATCAAAAGTTGAAGACACATAGATCTAGTAGAACATGAGATGCCCTCAGTATGCTCTCTACCTACAAGGGTTCCTTTGTTGAGAAGAATTTTGCTCAAAATTCACTCTCTCAAGAGCCATGAATAGTGTTCATAGGGCCTATTTACTATGTGTAACAAAGATGTTGAAAAGTAAATCTATGTTCATTTTTATAGCCCAAAATGAAATATGTGATATGAAAGCAATAAAGGTCACACAAGCTTGACACGTAAGAGTTCTTTTTAATCCAAATCAAAATGTTATCAGTTGAAAAGATTGTCTGAATTCCTCGCAATGCGCTTAGTTGATTCTTACCTATTTTTAGCAATTCTTGCAATTTTTCCAATCAAAAACCAGTGAAAATCAATCAAAAATAAAGAATTTCAATTGTTAGGGTTAGCTGTTAGTCGAAATGTGAAAACCAAATCTGACAAACTGCCTGAAAAAGTGAAATGACAATTGAAGCCTAGCACTAAAACTCGTACGACAACGGGTTACCTCCCAAATGACAATCTAGAAGCTCATACGACAATGGATATCAGATCACATGACAATCAAGCTTCCAGACGATAGTGGGTTTTTCCTTGTGTGATCCTCAATCAAATCAACTATTGTACGACAGTGTGTATCTCCTAGTATGAGTTTCTGACAAAACTCGTACAAAAATTGTACGGACAGAGAATAAAAATTGTAGCTTGGAACAGAAAAAGACAAGAAAATGATAGAAATTGATAAAATTTGAAGGGAAACCAGTTTCAGGGCCCCACGACGGGCGCCAGAAATGTGTGTTAGAATTTTGTACCTGATCTGTAGACACAACACTTTAGTAAAACATTAGAGATTAGTTGAAATTGAAATCGTGCAATAAATGAAAAACTAAACTAACCAAGTGATTTACTACCTTCTAGTAGATGCGAGTATGTATTCTCAGATTATACCGAGATCAGTGACCTTGACAACACCTAAATGAAGGATTTGAATGCAAAATCTAGATATGGAATGAATGCAATTAATCTATTTTTTTTGTTTTTCTATGTAATTATGATAATGAAAACTTGATATGAATCTATGCTAATATGAAAATTGATATGCTAAAATGATCTAACAAGAATATTCTAAATGATATGGATACTATGCAAAAATAATGAAAATCTCACAACAACTCGAATTCTCAAGATCGATTCTTCAGTCTCCAATTCGATAGCGTGAGTGTGCAATTCGTGGATGGATGGATTAATAATGAAGAGCTGAAGCCTTAATTTATAGAAATCCAGGGCTTTGAGGATGCATTGAAAAAAGCCATAAATCACTCAAATAACTCAGGTTGATTTTTGAGTTATTTTTAAATAAAAGATAATTAACTCACAAAAACATGCAAAAGCAGAGTTCAACTCAAAATTGAGTTTAGATTTAATTGATAATTGATAGTTGTCTTCTTTTCTGATTGTGCATGTTTTATATATGAATTAATTTAATAATAAAGTGATTTATTTCCAACTTAACTGGTTTTGAAAAATAAAACAATTGATTTATGGGTTAATCAATTATTTTTTAAACTTTTATTCAAAAAACAATATTATTAAAAATTGACAACTTGCTTTAATTAATTAAATAAGAATTTAATCAATTATTCATAGGATTTTGGATTTATTATCAAAATTAAATAATACAATTTAGGAATAAATATAATTAAATCTAATTAAATAATTAAGTGGCAGTATTAAATCTAATTAATTAAATATTTAGAATATTTGATTAATCAAACTTTAGGATAAATTGGATTTATCGCCAAATAATCATTAAATTAAAGATAATTATGATAAATAGGAATATTGCTAGGAATATTCCCCGATGCAAAATTTAGGATAATCAATTAGGATTCGATGATGTTCAGATGTGCCTTAGGTTAGGACTTTGATGTCGATTTCGTTCGATGTGTCGATATAGGAGGTTAATGAACCTATAGCCCATTTTTGAGGTATTACACTACACAACCTGATTATCATGCAAAACCATACAGATATAACAATTTCATCTTAAAGAAGATGATTAGGGAAAATTACACTTCACACTAATCTTTCGTTGTAAAAACAAAATCCTTGAATTTGAAACCTAAATTCCTTAATTTAAATCACATTTATATATTGATTGGGACTCTTTAAATTTCAATCCAATTCCACCCAAAAGAGACACTTATCTTTTTTATATTAAACAAACCTTGATGATGGACATGGCATAGGTGTTGAAAATCCAGTATACTGAGAGGGGAGGGTTGAATCAGTATACCCTTGAAATTTTTTAAACATTTAAGTAGCTATCCACATAACATACTTCAAACTTGCTAGTAATAAAAGAATTGAAAGTAAATAACACAACAACACATAACACTAAATTTTTGTGTGGAAATGCAAGATGTGAAAAACTATGGAGAGGGTTAAATCTCAAGTATTAAGTAACCAATTAAGTAATACAAAGGGTGGCTCACTACCAATGTGGCTCACTACCGGTTGGGCTCACTACCCTATATACAAAAGTGTATAATAGTATGTAATAGAAAATTGATCTAATAGAAGTCCATCAAGGTGTGTATAGAGTATAGTTCTCGCTGAGGTGTCGAAATCCTTCTTTATCGATATACAACAGTTCACTATTTACATCAGCAGTTCACATATACAGATCATTATACAATTACACATTAACATCATGCTTCTATATTAGACTGTTGAGATCACCAATGATATATATATATATATATATATATATATTGTCATTGTATATAACTCCCTTCCATGTTGACTGAAGTTGTCGGTGTTGGTTGAGACCAAAAGAATAAAATAATGTAATCAAATGAAATGTGTGGATGTAGTTTGCCTTAACAAAAATATTTCTAACATATCACCAAACATGGGTCTGGACCAAAATACCCACATGTTAGAGTAGACTTAAGCAAATGCTACTACAACCGATAGTGCCACAATCGATGAACTATAGAACCAAACCAATATATGTAATGATAAGAAAGCTTTACCGAAACATCTAGAATGCTATCATCAATGACAACTAGAAAATTGAGGTAACCTAACAATATCCCCTTTTTCATTGATGGAAAACCAAAATTTATCAAAAGACAAAAATTTCAATAACTACGTTGCAACAAAATTTTGAAACTTCAAAAACTCCTCCTAAGAGGGACAACCCTATTTCTATCTTCTATTTCTTTTTCAGAAACCTTTTGTTGGAACATTTTTGTTTACTGTGTGCATTACTCCTTTACTCCCCCGTTGGCATCAATGAAAAAGGGGCCAGGAAATAAAGAAACTATGTACATCGAGATAAAACAAATAAAATTGCAACCGGAGGAACTTGAGTATCACCAGTCTGAACAAAATCAAATGTATGCTTCAACCTATGAAGCTTAGAAATCCACTTGTCCTTATTAGTATTCCATTCACCAATATCATGTGTAAGAAGGTATATGTGAATACGAATTATTGCAAGAAAATTTCTCCGCCTTCTATGGTAACTAAATCAATTAGAGTAATCTGTTGCGCTAAGAGTATTGCCTCAATTAGAGAAGAGATGCATGGGGCACACATGTCCTAAAGATTTCCTAACAAAACAATGATATTCTCTCTTTGTTGTTGTAAAGAAAAAAATTTCTTTTGCAACTGAACCAATGAGGATCTACAGGTGCCATCTAAATCTTCTGATAATTTATATGACTTGTGTGCTTGCTGGGTGGATGATTCTATACAATCAATCTCATGTTTAATCTTCTTAGTGGCCTTAGGCCATGTCAAGGTATACTCATACAAAAAATTTCCATCTTCAAGTAACTCTTGACCTTCCTTAATAAGAGACTAAAGATCACCAAAAGCTTTTCCACACCTACCTTTGAGCTCCAATAGAAGCTTATGCTTTGTTTCCTCATCTTTCATATGTATCTGATTATCTACATAAGTTGTCAATACCTTAACAACATTCACCAGTGTTTTGAATTTCTCCTTTGCCCTGTAGGACGAATCAACATACATAGTATCCTATTAGAGAAGTGAGTGTGACTTAAGATGAGCTACCTTTAAGTAAGTCTTATCTATTTCTCTCTTAAATTTTATGTAAATGTATAATATTTCATGATTGAATAAATACTTACCTTTTAAAAAATAATTAGTTAAAAACTTATTAATAATTGCATAAATTAATTTTAAATAATTTATTTTAATTGATTATTGAAAAAAACAATACTTTAAATAAATAGAAACACCTCCTTGGTGAGGCTGTTGTTGGAAACTGCAATTGAAACAATTGTTGTATTGTCATTGATGTCAAACCTTAACTGGTAAGACTATTGCTACTTAGGAAAGTACTATATCTATTTAAGTGTTGCTAAGGGGCTAAGCAAGATTGGTAACAATAGCACCTAAGAAAAGGTTGAGTTATCTTGATACTACAAAGTGTACTTGACTATGTTGCACAATGATGAGATAATGTATTGTTTATCTTAGTAAGACTGAAGACTAAACTGGTAGGCTTGATTGAGCAAAAAATGGAAAAATCATGTTTAAGACGAGTAATGTTAGTGTCAACCAAGTTGGTATATGTCGAGAAAAATTATAGTGTTGACCGAACAAAAGTTAATTGTCGAGGAAGACAGTGTAAGCCAAGGAAACAGTTTTAGTAATGACCGAGCTTTTTACATGAAGACCGAGTGGACAATCACAGTATTGACCGAGCATTAGCAATTTTATATTTGAAGAGAATTTAATTTTGGAGCTGACATTGTTGAATTCTTGGATTATGTAAAATATGTTGACTTTATTTATTGATTATTTGGAAGCATTAAATGCACTGTAAAATGTTTTATTGTAAATCTTTAAGAGATTTGAGATGATTCTAGAAAAGGAGCCGAAGAACATGAAGTGGGTAGATTCAATGAATCTAAACTAACCCTAAGATCTACGAATGAGATTGAGCAACATAAGATGAGTTAACCTAATTGAGGAAAGTATAAAGAGAACCTGAGCATTTTGATATGTTTATACATGGAGAATAGAGAATGCTGGAAGAGGAAATTTTTGTTGACTGAATAAGCAGAAAAAGCTGAAGGAGAATTGTGGTGATTGCTTGAAGAAAAGTTTTGAGCAGATCAGAGATGGAAATGGCAAAGTTTTAAAGTCAATAAACCAGCATTAGTGTACAGAATCGGATCTGATATTTGCAAAGTGAGTTGTATATTTTTTAGATAATACTGTTGCTACTTTCTAACCATTGTAATAGTCAAAATCCTTTTGACAGAGGTTGACCTAACAGTCATATGTTAAATCCTTTGAACAAGGTTGCATTCTAATGGAGTCTATGTAAGTCCTATGACTAGGCTCACTTTTAACAGGGTGATTGAAATCCTTTAACCGGGTCACACCTGACAGTGTGTATTGTAACCTTTGACAGGGTTGGCTTTTTACCGAGCTCACTTTAGAAGAGTGAAAATAATAGTAGCATGTTACAAAGTGGTTTTTCCCAAATTGGATTTCCACTATAAATCCTGGTGTTAATACTTGTGTGAATGTTTTGGTTTGAACATTACTATGTTTTGCAAGTTAAGTTACAACTGGGTAGTGGACTGCATTGTTAGATGTTTATATTATTGAATCAGTGATGACCGAGTTTGTTTTGGTTATTGGATCTAATTTAAGGATAAGTTTTTGAGATTGTTTTATACATCAAGACTTGAGAACAACTGATTCACCCCCCTCTTTGTTTTTCTAAATCATATTAACAATTGGTATCTGTGTGTGTGAATTTTGTACCTAGCTGTAGACACAACACTTCAGTAAAATATTAGAGGTTAGCTAAAATCAAAATCGTGCAATGAAATGGAAAATAATCTAACCAAGCGATTTACTACCTTCTAGTAGGTGTGAGTATGTATTCTCAGATTGGACCGAGATCAATGACCTTGAAGACACCTAAATGAAGGATTTGAATGCAAAATCTAGATATGAATTAGATGTAAATTAATCTTCTTCTTTTTTTGTTCTTCTATGCAATAATATGAAAAATGATATGAAATCTAATCTATATGAAAAATTGATCTAACAATACAATTAATCTAACAATGATATGCTAAATATGAATGATCTCACAAAAGTTGTTGATTCACAAAAGAAGCTTCAATTCTTCAGATACCAATTCGCTAGCATAAGTTTGCAAATTATGAGATGATTTGTGAAGAGCTGAGCCTTGATTTTATAGAAATCCAAGGCTTTGGGAATGCATGAAAAAAAGCCATAAATCACTCAGATAAACTCAATCTGATTTTTGAGTTATCAAGGAATTAAAGATAGTTAACTCACAATAAATCATGCAAAAATAGCTTTTTGATTTAAATCGGAAGTTGAGATTAGCTTTCAACTCAAAATAAAGTTGAGCTTATTTTTAAAACAACTTGAATTGATTTTCTGATTTATAGTTTAACTATTTTTTTGGATGTGCATAATTAATATGAATTAAATAAATAAATAAAGTGATTTATCCTCATCTTAACTGATTTTAAAAATAAAACAATTGATTTATGGGTTAATCAATTATTAAATCAAACTTTTATTCCAAAATAATATCATTGAATATAACAATTGCTTTAATTAATTAAATAAGAATTTAATCAATTAATGATATAAATTTTGATTTATTGTCAAATTTAAATAATAATAATTAGGAATAAATATAATTAAATTCAATTAAATAATTAAGTGGCAGAATTAACTCTAATTAATTAAATATTTAGAATATTCAATTAATTAAACTTTAGGATAAATAAGATTTATCGCCAAATAATCATTAAATTAAAGATAATTAGGATAAATAAGAATAAGGAATATTCCCCGATGCAGAATTTAGGATAATCAATTAAGATTCGATAATGTGTCGATGTGCCTTAGGTTAGGACTTCGATGTTGATTTCGTTCGAATTGTCGATGTAGGAGGTTAATGAACCTATAGCCCATTTTTGGGGTATTACATTTTGCCCCTCTTTGAATTACTGTGTGAAGCACAGTGGTTCAAAGACAGTCTATGTATGATGTTGAAACTGATGTTTGAAATTGAAATTGATATGAAACAGAAATTGATTTGAAAGATTCAAAAATGTTAGGTCTTGAATGACCAAAAATAATGTTAACTATAACAGCAACGAACCGATGATTGCGAAAAAGTGTCAAAACACCTGATTCTGAACCTTATGATTGTGAAGAAGTGAGTGACCAATTCCAGACCTAATTGTCGATAAGAATCACATTGGTATCACATCTGAACCCTTCAGTTACGAAGAACCAAGGAAATAACACTAATGAATCGATGGTTATGAAAAATTGATACAGTTTACAACATTAGGAGAGTACCAGATTGATATGGATCTCGATGAATCTGATATGCCCCAAGCGATGATTGATTTGCCCCAAGCAATGAGGTCTTTTTGATGAATCAGCAACTAGACGTGGTTGTTGTCTTGATTACTGAGGAAAGATATGATTTCAGATTAGATTACAGACTTTGAATGATATGCAATACCATGCCCCCTTTGGGATAAAAATTGAAATCTGACAAGAAAAGTCAGTGTTGTAGTTTGAGAAGCATGTTAATTGATTTGAGAAGTGGTTAAACACGTCTGAAAATTCATTTTGCATCGTTTGTAGGTCCAGAAGACCAAGTTTGACTAGGTTAAATCATGAGTTGACCATGGTTAACCAAGTTGAAATTTTGATAGTTTGATGTAAGATAATCAGTTAAGTTGAATTCTGGATTCCTGTGATGATTGAAGGTCGATTATGTAAGTAGTTAATAATATGAATGATCTCAGATTTTGATTTTGATCCCGAAAAAGGATTATACTTGCTATTTCATTGAATGGACCTTCGTGTAAGATTCAGCTCTTGTTAGATTTGAAGAGACAAGTGGAGAATTTTTTAAGCATTGAAGTTCGTTTAGCCATTTGTGAGATCATGCAAACATGCAAAATGCAAAGAAACATGCAGAATGAAATGCAACCTAAGACCTAGGACCTAGTCATTGATCATGTGTCGGTCATTCTCATCATTGAATTTTTAGGTAATTGGATAAATCAATACAATGTCCACTAGTTATGAAACCATAGACATATGAATATCAATTTATATGCGCAGGAATCAATACAACACCCACTGATTAGGAAACCATGGATATATGAATATTGATTTTATTTTTGGAATGTCGGATTAGATATAAGCACCAAGGCATAAACACTAGGATGACTTGAATATCATGTCCATTTTAATATATCAATTTGTATAAGCATCAAAACATAGACGTTGTGATGACCAGAATATGCCTTGCTTTCCAAACACATCAAGCAGTCAAGAGATCATTCTAAATTCAATGTGAATTACCCGTAGTGACCCTTTATCGTTCACATCTTTAAGTAAGATCGCATTTCACAATAGGAGAAAGAAATCACTCAAAAAGACAATAGTTAGATCAAACTTCCTTAAATTTTCTGGGTATCAGTGGTTGAGGTACGCATGGCCATCCAATTCGAGATAGAGGCTCTTACAGTCAGACACCATTTCAATCTAGAATTTCCAAAGTTGTTAGATTTTCACATACAAGTAGAAGACAAAGAAAATATTATGCCCCTAGTCATCACTCTCTAAATCCTGTAAAGGACATCATCGAAGAGCTCGAAGGAACATAATATGCAAAAATATCAATGCGAATCAGGAAGCATACAAGGAGATAAAAGCATGTAAAACACAGATTGTTTTCAGTTTATGTTTGATTGCATTGTTGTAGATGCAAAATCTTTTATGGAGACAAGACAAACTAACTGACTCGGATGAAGCTTCAAAGGACTCTGACATTGATACATTGGAGGCCATAGGATATGACATTGATTGCCCCCAAGTTTGAACATTGATAGGATACAGACGCTTGAGTTGATTGATGTACAAACTGACTTTATTGAAACAAGGATATATATAGACTAAAGCAAGACTAAAAGATGGGAAAGACCAAGATTGTGCTGATAAATGGAGCATTTTGAACAAGTGGCACCCGTTTGCCAAGTTTTCACCATCTTGGTAGAGCTATTTTTGCTACCAAGGTGCCTTTTTGCAGGTTTTCACCAAGGCACTTTTTCTTTTTCTCATTTTTTTGTATTTTTCATTTTTTCAATTTTTTTGTACTTTTGATTTTTTTTGTGAATCATCAAGGTGCCTATTGCTAGGTTTTCACCAAGATGTTCATTTTTTCAGGACTTTTTATGATTTTTTCAGGATATTTTACCATGGACTGAATGCCTTAGGCATAGAATTTCTTTAGATGGAGAATGTTGATTGGTTCTCAGAGTTGTTCTCCTTCAGTCATTGAGAGTTGATAGGCACCAGAGCTAAAAGTAGCAGTGATTACAAAGGGACCCAGCCAGTTGGGTTCAAACTTCCCCTTGTGTTCTCGATGTGATTGATTTTTAGGATTCTCTCTCAAGACTAGATCACCAACCTAAAATTCTCTATGTCTGACTTTCTTGTTGTAACATTTAGACATTCTTTTCTGATATACTCTGAGATGATCATATGATGCTTGCCTGCACTCATCTAATAGTTCAAGTTCTTGCAACCTAGACACTCTGTAGTCATCATCAGTTACTAGACCATGCATTCTAATTCTTAGTGATGGGATTTTAACCTCAATAGGTAGTACCGCTTCAGACCCATAAACTAAAGTGAAAGGAGTAGCCCCATTGGGTGTTCTGATACTTGTTTTGTAGGCCCAGAGAGCTGGATTGATCATGAGATGTCAGTCTCTTCCTATTTTATTAACTGTATGGTGCAAGATTTTCAATAGATTCTTGTTAGAAGCCTCTACTTGTCTATTCCCTTGAGGATAGTAGATAGATGACCAATGTTGAGTAATCTTGAATTTGACTTGTGTTAAGGGAACTGCTTCTACCCATTTAGTGAAATAATCTGTAGCTGTGATTATATGGGTATGTCCATTAGAAGAGTGTGGATAGATAGCACCTATAAGATCAAAAGCCTATTGTTGAAAAGGCCATTGTGTAGTAAATGGAATAAGATCTCTCCCTAGTGCATGAATCAAGTTCCTATGTACTTGACACTTTTGACAGTTCTTAGCAAATTTGATAGCCTCTTTCCTTTTTAAACTCCCAAGCAAGATCATATCTTGTAGTTCCAATGTCTAGCAAGGTGGAGAACAAGAGGGATTGGAAAGCTGGTGGATGAGATGGAAGACAAGTGAATGAAGGAGAATGAAGGGAAGAAATCCTCAAGGGAAAACTCCTCAAGAATACCCAAGCTAGGGAAAATTTGTCATGTAAAGCATATTTGGACAAGCAATGAAAGGCCAGCATAGGATAAGTCACAAAAGCGTAGTGCAAGACCAGGAAAGGATGCAGTCCAAAGGAGTAGACATGTCAAGAGGCTTCATAGCACCGTGTTTTACTCTTTATTTATTAGATCAAAACCAAAAGGGAAAAGGATATTGAAAGGCTAGAATGAATGGAGGAAAATAAATATGAAGGTTAAACATGAAAGGAATGAAAGCAAGATCATTGTAAAATAGCTCACAAGATAGCCAAATGTTCGTGTATAGATCAACCTTGTCAAGATCAAAAAGAGAAGATGGAATGGATGAAATATGTAGAAGAACTACGCATGATGCCTAATTGTCAGGTTTTCATCATGGTACTTATCCAAGGTGCCACAAAGGAGTGGTTTACACCATAGGACGAATTTATTTCTCTTTACTTTTTCTACCAAGGCGCCTGTTTCCAAGTTTTCACCAAGACACATTTTCAATTTTTTTTAAATTTCTTTTTTTTTTTTGAATTTTTTTTTTTTTTTGAATTTTTGAATTTTTGAATTTTTCCGTTGGAAGAAGGCAAGCTTTTAGATAATGCTCCTTAAAAGGATAAACCATGATATGCCAAGGATCCAAAATGATATGCTCAAAGATGTTGATAGGGAAAGGAAGATGGAAGAGGAAAATGGAGGATAAGGTTTTATGTAAAGCGAGTGAGGTTGGAAGATAGGAGGAATAGGCAAGTGAGGAAAAAGGATAGAAGGTAGAAGGATAATGAATGAAAGGATTGTGAAAGGGTAGAAGGAAAGGAAGGCAAGATCAACATCAACACACACCTTGAAGGGTGGTGAGAGGATGGAGGAAATGTGAATGAAGGAATATGTGAAGGAATATGGTGAATGGATAGCAGAGGTTGTGGCTTAGGCGCATGGAATGGGAGAATATTTTTGGAAGAATATGAAGTGGAAGTCATTGGAAGCTTGAGTGTCAAATTCACTTTTTTCTCAACACCAGACTCTTTCAAGAGAGACTTTGGAATCCATATAGTTGTAGGCTTTTCATTTCCTTTTGATGATCTAGAGAGAATATCTTTAATGATAGATTTTGGAACCCATACTTGTCTTGTAGTTTTTTTCTTAGATATCTCTTTTGACTTTACTCCTCCATGTCGATTAGAGGAGACATGGTGATCTTCTTTTTTTGATGGATTCTTGTATTGCTTCTTTTTCTTGTATTGAGCATTCAAGTTACTTCCAAGAGACTTGGGACTTGTGGAAGAAGAAGGAGGATATGACTGTTTTAGATGGGTGGGTGGATGAAAAAGATTCAAGGGTATGCATCTATGTTGATCTTGAGGAAAGATGGGAGATGGAGGGATGTAAGGACCCAAGATGGATGGCGAATTAGGAGAGTTAGGAGGGGAAAGTGAAGGGACATAAGGACCCAAGATGGAAGGTAGACATGAAGCCCTTTGTAGTGGTGGAAAAGGTCCAAGGATGGATGTGGAAGACACAAAAGGCTAATCAATAAGTTAATCAACATCTATATGACAACCAAGGACATCAGAATCTTTAGACTGAGCATTAGAATTTTCAATAGAATCGTAGACATCTTGAATATGAGCACCTTCTTTGATAGGATTGTTCAAAGCTTGCAAAGACTTAGGAAGAGTAGAAAGTGGAAACGAACATGGAGTGGTAAAATAAGAAGATGGAAGACTTTGATCTTGACAAGGATCTTTGGATAGCATAAGCACATAATTTTTCTCTTGATTTTCAATAGGCTTAACATTGGAAGTAATAAAACCATTTTTACCAACCTTAATGGAAGTATCATTTTTGGAAAGTGCAAGTGTAGTAAGGTTATTTTGATTTTCAATAAACTCAACGGTGTAAGTAGTAACTTGATCTTGCTTAGGAGAAGACTTAAGACATGGTGGGATGAATGAGAAAGAGTGTGCAAGATCAAAAGAACCATGGAACGGATAAGAGATGTCATGAAAAGGATTGGATGACATGGAGGTTTCTTGATCTTGATCATTCTTTCTATTCTTTTCTTCATCATTTTTAGAGTCCTCTTGACATGGAGTCACTTCTAAGGATACAAAAGTATGTTGGGATTGTATGGAAGACTATTGTAGAGATGGTGAAGGACCAGCTGAAGTAGGCATTGTAGCGTATGAAGGCTTAGGCTCTTTGGGTTTAGCATTATTGAAAGTATTTGTAGCCAAGTGAAGGTTAGCTTGAGTTTCTTTAAGAGGTAACCCTTGAGGATAACTATAGGAAACCGCATGAAAAGTATTAGGACCTTTGGTGGATGAAGGACTTATGAAAGATTTGATAGGCTTGGAAGCTTTAAGAAATGTATGGGTATTGGAGGAAGTAAGGGATGGAAGGGAACCATCACAAGACAAAGGTTCAACATTAACATGATCTTTCTTGAGAGTGTAATCTTTATTTTCAGCATGAGAGTTCTTAGAAGAGAGATCCTTATAGTATTGACATTTTAAATCAGAGCAATACATTTTATATTCCTCAATAGAAGTAGATGTATCATCTAGGTATTGTTCACAGAAATCATCAAAGTCTCTTTCAAAATCAGAATCATATGGATCACCATCATGATCTATCCAATGTGACATCCTATTTCCAGTAAGCACGAGCACACGATGAGGAGGACTCTTAGGAACAGAGGGTTCATAGGTATCATTATATTGTCCATTATCATAGTCATCATAGTCTTCAAAGATGGGTGTGTCACTCTCCGTGGAAGAGGTATCAAAAGGATTATCACGTTGCTCATATTATATCTGAGGGCATGGTGACATGTACAAGTCTTTATCAAATGGAAAAGGGCATAGAGCTTCCATGGAGAACTCTTTAGGTTCCTTTTCTTTCTCAAGTTTGTTAAGTTTGACTTGCATAGCGTGCATCTGTTTCATCATAGTAGTGATTAGAATTTCTTCCTCATGTGTACTGATTCATTGAGACATGTTAGGAGTTTTAGGACTCCCTGGAATAGATTGATGTAGATTTTGTTGATTGACTCCTTGAATTGATGGAGGAGGAGGGATCAAGCATGGAAGTGATAGAAGAGATGAATAGAAGAAAATAGACTAGATAATAAGAGGAAAATAATCAAGAAAACATGAAGAGTTTAGGAAGAAGAGAAAGAATGGAAATGGGAGACTAGGAAGACATGGGAGATGTGGAAGAAAGAACACCAAGAGTCATTTTGTGCAACATGATATCATTTAAGCTCATTTGGATGTTGAGCAACATGTCATAGCACTTAAGATTTGACCCAGACTGACCAAGGATGACTAGAAATGACAAGAATCAGTTCGCTATTTGGAAAGAATTTGGGAGTAGGCTGTAAAAATTGGATTTCTGACAAATTTGACCAATCTTTGACAACTTTGACTTTGGCTTTGATACGAGTTTGGAAATTTTAAGATGAATTTTGACACCAGAAAGGATTTTTGCTTCAGATTTGCAATTTTTTAGTTTTTCAGTATTGGTTTGTTTGCAAATTTTTCTGTCCAATTTTTGAAGATCTGTGTAAAAGTTTGTCTTAAGTAACCAAGTAGATATCAAGCATGCAGAATAGCAAGCAAGGGAAGCAAGCAATCATCTAAAAATAATGAACAAGGGCAAAATCAACCTTGCGCATAAACAAGCAATAGTGACTTATTGTGCTAATCCCTAGAAATACTACTTGTGTATGTTCCAAACCATTTTTTAATAACGCACATATTCCTAGAAAATGAAAATTTGGCCTCACTAGGGTTTTTAGTAATGGTCTGACTCTGCAACTTTTGTGATCTCAAGAGGGCGAACTCCAATCCAGGCGCACCGGGGTTTTGACACAGTCCAAGAATTTAATCAATCAGGAGCTATTAGGGAGATCTGATAGCCCAACAAGAGACCACACCTGTGGAGATTTCTTCCACAAGGACATTTATATAACGGTTATCACTACCATGGCAAAAATGGCTATTATTGCTTGAGATTACGTCAACGTGGTTGACCCAATTAAGGGAATGTCCACTATGGTTAACCCTCTCTAAAGGTGACTCACAAAATATACCACATAAAGACTGGTTCCAGATTCAAGAATCTAAGTTTCTGGTACTACCCAAAAAGGGAGTAGAGCATAGTCCTCTAGCCTTTTCACTTTTAACCCAAACAAAGCAGACAAATTAATCTAACATGCTAAGACCAAGATTATCTCACAAAGATCTATGATTTCAACCACTCATGATGTATCAACCTCTCTGGAGAGAGAATGTATCAATCAGAAGTTGAAGAGGCACAAATCTAGTAGAATGTGAGACTCTCTCAGAAACCTCCCTACCTACAAGGGTTCCTTCGTTGAGAAGAGTTTTGCTAGAAACCCACTCTCTCAAGAACCACGAATAGTGTTCACAGGGCCTATTTACTATGTGTAACAAAGATGTTGAAAAGCAAATCTATGTTCATTTTTAATAGCCCAAAATGAAATCTGTGATATGAAAGCAATAAAGGTCACACAAGCTTGACACGCAAGAGTTCTTTTTAATCCCAAATCGAAACGTTATCAGGTGAAAAGATTACTTGAATTCCTCGCAATGCACTTAGTAGATTCTTACCTATTTTTAGCAATTCTTATGCTTTTCGTAATCAAAATCAGCAGAAATCAATTAGAAACAGCAAATTTCAATCATTAATGTTAGCTGTTAGTCCAAATCAGGAAAACAAATCTGGAAAACTGCTTGGAAAAGTGAAACCACAATTGAAACCTGGCACTAAAACTCGTACGATAGTGGGTCACCTCCCAGATGATAGTCCAGAAACTCGTACGACACTGGGTACTAGATCATACGGCAATCAAGATTCCAAATGACACTATGATCCTGATGGTACGACTCTCAATCAAATCAACTGTCGTACAATAGTGGGTATCTCCTGGGACAAGTTTCTGACAAAACTCGTACAAAAATTGTACAGACAAAAATTAAAAATCACAGCTTGGAACAGAAAATGACAAGAAGATGATAGAAATTGATAAAAAATGAATAGAAACCTATTTCAGGGCCCCACGGTGGGCGCCAAAAATGTGTGTGTGAATTTTGTACCTAGCTGTAGACACAACACTTTAGTAAAATATTAGAGGTTAGCTAAAATCAAAATCGTGCAATGAAATGGAAACTAATCTAACCAGGTGATTTACTATCTTCTAGTAGGTGCAAGTATGTATTCTCAGATTGGACCGAGATTAGTGACCTTGACGACACCTAAATGAAAGATTTGAATGCAAAATCTAGATATGAATTAGATGCAAATTAATCTCTTTTTTTTTAATTTTTTTATGCAATAATATGAAAAATGATATGAAATCTAATCTATATGAAAAACTGATCTAACAATACAATTAATCTAACAATGATATGCTAAATATGAATGATCTCACAAAAGTTGTTGATTCGCAAAAGAAGCTTCAATTCTTCAGATACCAATTCGCTAGCATAAGTTTGCAAATTATGAGATGATTTGTGAAGAGCTGAGCCTTGATTTTATAGAAATCCAAGGCTTTGGGAATGCATGAAAAAAAGTCATAAATCACTCAGATAAACTCAATCTAATTTTTGAGTTATCAAGGAATTAAAGATAGTTAACTCACAATAAATCATGCAAAAATAGCTTTTTGATTTAAATTAGAAGTTGAGATTAGCTTTCAACTCAAAATAGAGTTGAGCTTATTTTTACAACTTGAATTGATTTTCTGATTTATAGTTTAACTATTTTTTTGGATGTGCATAATTAATATGAATTAAATAAATAAATAAAGTGATTTATCCTCATCTTAACTGATTTTAAAAATAAAACAATTGATTGATGGGTTAATCAATTATTAAATCAAACTTTTATTCCAAAATAATATCATTGAATATGACAATTGCTTTAATTAATTAAATAAGAATTTAATCAATTAATGATAGGAATTTTGATTTATTGTTAAATTCAAATAATAATAATTAGGAATAAATATAATTAAATTCAATTAAATAATTAAGTGGCAAAATTAACTCTAATTAATTAAATATTTAGAATATTCAATTAATTAAACTTTAGGATAAATAAGATTTATCGCCAAATAATCATTAAATTAAAAATAATTAGGATAAATAGGAATAAGGAATATTTCCCGATGCAGAATTTAGGATAATCAATTAAGATTCGATAATGTGTCGATGTGCCTTAGGTTAGGACTTCGATGTTGATTTCGTTTGAATTATCGATGTAGGAGGTTAATGAACCTATAGCCCATTTTTGGGGTATTACAGTATCAGAGCTTTGTTGCTTATTATTAGTGTTGACAGAATCAAGTTTAAAGGGGCTTAAAGAAAATGATCAGGATGTATAAGAAGGAGGTACTGAAGCTAAACAAGGAAAACTTCCTTGCATGGAAAAGCTTGATGAAGCTGCATCTAGCTGGTATTGGTGACTCTGCAAAGTACTACATTGAGAACAGCTATGTCTCACCTGTTGCACCTTTGACTACCGAAGAAATGAGAGCTAAGCAAGAACATAATCAGGCAATGCTGGAAATTGCATCTGCCCTAAGCTATCCAAAACTTGAGGACATTAAGGACTGCACAACTGCTAAGGATATGTGGGACACTCTTGCAAAGATCTATGATGGTGACTTGAATGTGCTGAAAGCAAAGGCCGAGAGTCTTAGAGGTAAGTTTGATGAAATGAGAATGCAAGAAGGTGAAAACATTGCACAATATTGTGGTAGAATAAAATAAGTTGTGAATGCTATTAGAGGATCAAATGGGGCTATTGATGATGAAACTATAATTGGGAAAGTACTAAGAACCCTGCATCCTATATATGCTATTAAGATCTCAACTATTTAGGAATCTAGATGTAACTCTGCTAATGTGCTTACTTTGGAAAGTTTGGTTGGTAAGCTAACTGTTCTTGAACTCTCTAAATATGATAATTTCACTGTTGGAAGCATTGGAAATGTTGAATCTACTTTCAAGTCACAGCTAGTTCTGAACAAGCCAAAGAAAGAAAAAGAAAGATGCATCAGTGAAAGTGAAAGTGAAAGTGAAAGTGATAGTGACACTTCTGATGAAGACCTAGAAGATCTAGAAGCTCTTATGGCTAGAAGATTGAGAAGGGGAAAAGGAAAGTATAAAGGTAAACTCCCTATTATATATTTTGCATGTAATAAAGTTGGTCATATAGCAGCTAGATGTCCAGATAGGAAGGATAAAGATGATGAAAGGAAAAGAAAACACAAAGATAGAAAAGATGATAGAAGCTACCGATGGAACAAAGACTACAAAGGTAAAGGTAAGAAATCTTGTTACATTGCTGAAAAAGAGACTGACACTGATAGTGATGATTTTGAAATAGAGGTAGTCTATGTTGCAATGAAAGATGAATCTGATGAGGATGAGAAAATTGCATTGATATCCTATGTGAACAAGAATGATAAATGGATTATTGATAGTGGCTATTCACATCACATGATTGGTGACAAAAATAAGTTTGAGACCTTACACCATTACAGAGGTAAAAGTGTAAAATTTGGTAATGATGCACCATGTCCTGTTAGAGGAAAAGGTTTGATTAAACTGATTGATAAGATATCTTGTGAAAATGCATATTTGGTTGAAGGTCTAAATTACAATCTGTTAAGTGTTGCTTAGCTTAACTAAACTAGTTACCGAGGGAATTTCATCACAAGAAAGCTAAAATATTTAATGCTACTGGAGAACTGATTGGAAGTGGAGATCAGACTAGAGGTAATTTGTTCTATCTTGACCTATCTGAAGAAACATGTTTAATTGCACAACTTGATGATATTTGGTTATGGCATAAAAGGTTGTGTCATGTTAACTTTGACAATCTAGTAGAGATAAGTAAGAAGAAAAAGGTAAGAGGTCTACCTAGATTGAAGAAACCTGAGAATGTGATGTGAAAGGAATGTCAGTTAGGAAAAATGACAAAGTCAAGTTTCAAGAGCAAATATTTTACTTCTAAAAATATTTTAGATTTGGTTCATACTGACCTTTGTGGACCTATGGGTGTACAAAGTTACTATGGTGCTAGATACTTTATCTTATTTGTTGATGATCATACTAGGATGATGCATGTGATGTTTCTAAAAGAAAAATTTGAAGCTTTTCAATTCTTTAAGTGGTATTTGGCTAAGGTTGAAAAGGAGACAGGTAGGAACTTGAAATGTCTTAGATCTGACCGAGGTGGAGAATTTACATCAAATGAATTTAATCTATTTTGCAATGATAGAGGAATTAAAAGATAGATGTCTGCACCTAGAACACCTCCACAGAATGGTATAGCAAAAAGGAGAAACAGATCTATCTTGGATTGTGCAAGGAAATTGATGATTGAAAAGAATGTGGCACAGAAATATTGGAAAGAAGCTATAAGCACTACTATCTACACTCTTAACCGGGTACAGATCAAGAAAGGTACAAATCTGACACCCTATGAATTATGGCATGGGCATGCACCGAGTGTTAAATACTTTAGAATCTTTGGAAGTAAGTGCTATATATTAAAAGACACTAGGAATGGAAAGTTTGATGCTAAGAGTGATGAAGGCATATTCTTAGGGTACTCCACAAAAAGTAAAGCTTATAAGTGTTTGAACGCTAACACTAACAAAATTGTGGAAAGTGTGAATGTCAAAATTGATGAGTATGCAGAAAGAAATGAAGCTGACAGCAAAAGAGAATCAGAAGATTATAGATCTTTTGTGTACATTGAGGAAGAAGAAGAGGCAAGTAACAGACATGCACCTGATGCCAAGTCTCAGGTAAGCAATGCCGAGAGTCAGGAAAACAGTGCCGAGAGAGAACAAGAACATGTTGAGCTATAAGAAAATTCTATTGAGTATCAGGAAGAGGTTGCCGATCATTCTGAAGTTGAATTTGACAATCTTGTTGAGGAACATGATGCAATAGAGGAGAGAGGAGATGAACTTGTTTTGGCAAAATATGTAAGAAGACATCACAAGCCTAAACAGATAATTGGAGACAAAAATACTGGAATCCAGACCAGAAGTAAGACTAAGGATCCAACATGTCTACTGTGTGAATTTGAACCGAAGACAACTAGAGAAACATTGGAGAATGAAGACTGGATACAAGCAATGAATGAAGAAATTGACCAGATTGAGAAGAATGATACTTGGACTCTGGTGCCGAGATCTGAAAACAAAAATGTTATAGGAACAAAGTGGGTGTTTTGGAATAAGATGAATGAAAATGGTGAAATCACTAGGAACAAAGCTAGGCTGGTATGCAAAGGCTATGTACAAGAAGAAGGAATAGATTATGGGGAGACATTTGCCCCTGTAGCTAGATTGGAAGGAGTAAGAACTCTGCTTGCATATGCTGCTTATAAAGATTTCAAGGTATATCAAATGGATGTCAAGTCTGCATTTTTTAATGGTATACTAGAAGAAGAAGTTTACATAGAACAACCAGAAGGTTTTATTGATCCAAACAGAAGACACATGGTGTGCAAACTGAACAAAGCATTATATAGATTGAAGCAAGCACCTAGAGCATGGTATGAGAGGTTGCACAACTACTTGATACAGATTGGATTTTCAAGAACAAATGACACAAGCAATCTGTACATGAAGGATGAAGAAGGTAAAGGTATCCTATTGGCAAAAAAATTTGTGGATGACATTATTTTTGGTGGACAAGATGCATTATGTAAAAGTTTTTCAAATGAAATGCAAACTAAATTTGAAATGATTATGTTTGGTGAGATCAAATTCTTTGTTGGTTTACAAGTATATCAGAGGAAGAATGGAATTTTCATTACACAATCTAAGTATGTTAATGAAATATTGAAAACTTTTGAGATGGAAGATGCTAAACCAGTGGGAACTCCCATGGTTACTAGACAAAAGTTATCTAAGAATGATGATACTGTAGAAGTGAATCAAACTCTATACAGATCCATGATTGGAAAATTGCAGTATGTTGTACATAGTAGACCAGATATTGCATTAGTTGTTGGGATTGTGGCAAGATTCTCTGCCAATCCTAAGGAAAGACACATGATGGCTGTGAAAATAATTATGAGATACTTGAAAGGAACTGCTGACTATGGTCTATATTATAAGAAAGATGACAAATTTGAACTCAGAGTTTATACAGATGTTGATTGGGCAGGAAATGTAGATGACAGAAAGAGTACTAGTGTGGAGCTTTCTTTCTTGGATAAAGATTAGTCTCCTAGACAAGCAAGAAACAAAATTGCATTTTCCAATCTACTGTCGAGGCCGAGTATGTTATTGCTGCAGTAAACTATTCAAACTTGGTATGGATAAAACAATTGTTGATAGGCATGAAAGAAGAAATCACTAAACCTGTTGTTATTTTCTGTGACAATACAAGTGCTATCAATATTTCTAAGAATCCAGTGATGCACACTAAGACCAAGCACATTGCAATCAAGTATCACTACTTGAGAGAATTAGTACAAGACAAAGAAGTCCGAATGGAATATGTGAATACAAAAGAATAATTAGTAGACATATTCACTAAAGCTTTACCCAAAGAAGCTCATGAGTATTTGAGAATTCAATTAGGGGTTCTTCCCCTAACTGAGGCTGCCTAGACAAGCTAGGAGCACTACATCAAATATGCTACAACAGAATATTTGACAAATTGATGCAGAAGATTGTCACACTTTAGGGTTGGCCTAGAGTTGTGAAAAGAAGCCAAGACAAGGAATCAGTCATAAGCAAGATGGCAGAGGGAGAAACACTAAGCTGCACAGATATTATCTACATTTGATGGATGTATGTTTTAGTTGCTTCTTTAGCATTTTTGTCAAAGAGGGAGATGAACTGATATGATAACACACGATACTGAAAAATAAGAGGGAGATGAACTGATGATACTGAAGATAAGGATGATGAACTGAAATGAAGAATCAAGATAGAGGGAGATCTGAATACTTCTAACGGTCACAGAAGTGAGGCTTATAGGATTCTAAATCAAAATGAAGCTAAGGATATTATAAATAATTCTCTGATGGATAGATAAGTTTTTGGATTGGTTGGTAATCCATGTGTTATTCAGGTGATATCATATGGTGTTGCCATCAATGCCAAAGAGGGAGATTGTTGGAAACTGCAATTGAAACAATTGTTGTATTATCATTGATGTCAAACTTTAACTGGTAAGACTGTTGCTACTTAGGAAAGTACTATATCTATTTGAGTGTTGCTAAGGGGCTAAGCAAGGTTGGTAACAATAGCACCTAAGGAAAGGTTGAGTTATCTTGATACTACAAAGTGTACTTGACTATGTTGCACAATGATGAGATAATGTATTGTTTATCTTAGTAAGACTGAAGACTAAACTGGTAGGCTTGACTGAGAAAAGAATGGAAAAATCATGTTTAAGCTGAGTAATGTTAGTGTCGACCGAGTTGGTATATGTCGAGCAAAATTATAGTGTCGACCGAACAATAATTAATTGTTGAGGAAGACGGTGTAAGCCGAGGAAACAGTTTTAGTAATGACCGAGCTTTCTACATGAAGACCGAGTGGACAATCACAGTATTGACCGAGCATCAGCAATTTTATATTTGAAGAGAATTTAATTTTGGAGCCGACATTGTTGAATTCTTGGATTATGTAAAATGTGCTGACTTTATTTATTGATTGTTTGGAAGCATTAAATGCACTGTAAAACATTTATTGTAAATCTTTAAGAGATTTGAGATGATTCTAGAAAAGGAGGTGAAGAATATGAAGCGGGTAGATTCAATGAATCTGAACTAACCCTAAGATCTACGAATGATATTGAGCGGCATAAGATGAGTTAACCTAATTGAGGAAAGTATAAAGGGAACCTGAGCATTTTGATATGTATGTACATGGAGAACAGAGAATGCTGGAAGAGGAAAGTTTTATTGACTGAATAAGCAGAAAAGGTTGAAGGAGAATTGTGGTGATTGCTTGAAGAAAAGTTCCGAGTAGATCAGAGATGGAAATGACAAAGTTTCAAAGTCAGTAAACCAGCATTAGTGTACGGAATCGGATCTAATATTTGCAAAGTGAGTTGTATATTTTTTAGATAATACTGTTGCTTCTTTCTAACCATTGTAACAGTCAAAATCCTTTTGACAGAGGTTGACCTAACAGTCATATGTTAAATCCTTTGAACAAGGTTGCATTCTAATGGAGTCTATGTAAGTCCTATGACTAGGCTCACTTTTAACAGGGTGATTGAAATCCTTTAACCGGGTCACACCTAACAGTGTGTATTGTAACCTTTAACAAGGTTGGATTTTTACCGAGCTCACTTCAGAAGAGTGAAAATAATAGTAGCATGTTACAAAGTGTTTTTTCCCAAATTGGGTTTCCACTATAAATCCTGGTGTTAATACTTGTGTGAATGTTTTGGTTTGAACATTACTATGTTTTGCAAGTTAAGTTACAGCTGGGTAGTGGACTGCATTGTTAGATGTTTCTATTATTGAATCAATGATGACCGAGTTTGTTTTGGTTATTGGATTTGATTTAAGGATAAGTTTTTGAGATTGTTTTATACATCAGGACTTGAGAACAACTGATTCACCCCCCTCTTTGTTGTTCTAAATCATATTAACAGCTGCCACCAAGGTTCAAAAGCACGTTATGTCATTATGCTCGCAGGGTTGTACAAATACAAATAGGCATAAGTCAATGTGTTTTCATCATTTTTTCACCTTCTTAAAACATTGTGGAGGAAAATTATGAGGATCAAGCTAGTGAAAATTACACAAAAATCCGTTATGGTACGCACACATATGGATTTTTGTATGGACTTCTATGATGGTATTATTTTGTGTGGTGAATAGCTAACTTCGTGTTTGACAACTTGAAAGGTTGTTGCTTACTAATAATAAAAATGATGATGATGATCTACTTAAACAAACCAATTTAATAAAACCCACTTAAAAAAACAAGTCAAATTTAATAGAACCCATCTCTTAATATAATTTAAGGTGAGCAACTTAGACAAGTCATAACCTTGTATTATTTAAGTCAAAAAAATTTAAAGGATATGGTTAGTTCTCTCATTTCTTCTTCATAATTGCTTCATATTTTACATTTGAATTGGTTTACCCATAGAGAAATTGTCATTCCTTTCTAGAATACAAGATTGAGTTGGTTTACATTACCCAAAAAGTTGAATACGTACACCATAATTCCTTTCTAGAATACAAGATAGTGTCATATTCCTATAAATCATGGAAAGACTATGAAAAAGATCCATTTCTAATTTGTCTACAAAGCAAAAATTAGATTACCTATCATGCGTATAAAAAATATCCATTTCCACTTCCATGACACCATCCAATCTTTGCTGTGTGTTTGGTAGCTTGTTGCAATTGCAGGAGGTTAACAGCAATTCCAGTGGTCTCTATTATCGTTGCAGGAGTTTGGCAGCCATTTTAATGCAAGAGAAGGCACGTTGAGGGATGTTCTCCCCTGCATTTTATAACAGTTGCATCTTCTTTGTTCAATTTACAGGACCATTTGAGTTGGCTTGTAGTGTTGTGCCGAAGGATATGTATCAGAGCATAGTGGAAAGGGAATTTTGTAAGATATTATAGATGAGAATGCTCATGCATACATGCTTTCATATTATGGAGGTGCGTGAACTGTTTGACAAAATGAATCAAAGAAATTCGATGTGGAGAAGCATGAATTGTTTGACAAAATGCGTGAATTGGTTGACAAAATGCCTCAAAAAGTATCTGAAACTTAAGCAAATGCATTTGGCAGGTATAAAGCCAGCATGGAAGCTCCGGACATCCATCAAAGCAAAATCAATAAAATGAATTTTATCAGATGTTGTATATTTTTTCGTTCGACGTTTGAATTACACATACTGATGATTCTCATATTATTTTCTTTGTTATTTCTATGATAAATCGATCACTGTGTATGATCTAAACGTCAAATGAAAAATATACACAGTTTTTAATCAGAAATACAATTAGTTAACTTAAAAATCTTATACCTACTAAAAATATCTGAATTTAATATCTTTGTTTTCAACATCCTTCCCAACTTGTTTTCTCTTTCTAAAAATGTCTTCATTTTCTCAGCAAGTGTTTTATGTGTTCAGAACACTAGTTAGTATAAATATTGTAAAAATATTTAGTATAAATATTGTAAAAATTCAATTAGTATAAATATTGGAAAATAGTTAGTATAAATATTGTAAAAATTAAATTATTCATAAAAAGTAATTTTAAAAATTTAATATAACCAGTATCATATTTAAAAATATTTACGTAATATTATTATGGATTTTGGAAATCTGTTGTCATTAAGATAATATTAAAATTTAATATGTTATTGATGTTTTCAGATTTTATAATGCATTCTGTAAATGTTTATAAAGTATTTAATTTTTGTTAATTTACAAGAAAAATTATTCTTACTAATTAACATAAAATTAATTAAACAGTTTAATGTCAACACAAAGTCATTATGGTGACTTTATTATAAAATGTAAACCTTGATTGTTCAACATTTTCTTTTAAGATTTATTTTACAAAAAAAAATATGAACATAGAGATTGTATTCTTAAGATGTGTAAGAGCTTGTAATGAGGGGGTTTCGTTAGAATCTTGACCAACATAATGACAATCCAAAAGACATATTTGAAAGAGTTAGACAAGATAAAATGAAGCACACAAATTGGATATTTGCATATGACATATTCTATGATAGATAATGACATTTGTAAGAGCATACACCAAACTATAACTTAGAAGATCACAATCAACTCAAGAACTAGAATTTGGACCAAATCAAACACCCATTTTGGGATTGTTATATCCCATATTTTTTTTAAACACCTTTTGATTTGCAGTATGATACTTGCAACAACATTCTAAAAAAGAATTGGATGCAACATGGTACGTAATAGAGGAATATATGGTTTGGATGTTTGAGGATGGAGGAGAAATTAAATAAGTTTGAACTAGTACTCCACAAGTCTATAAGAGTGAACCAAAACACAAGGTTAGAAGAAATCTAAATGACTTTCACACATCCACCAAAGAGAAAGTTATATAGTGATAAATTCGTGTAACCTTAGATGTATTAATTTACCAACTAAAATAAAAACTTTTAAGGAGAAATGGTTATGATTATAATCATATACATCTACATCTTTTATATATACATATACATTGATTATTTATTTCCATGTACATTTGAAGACTTAGGTGTATGTTTGATGGGGAGAGTAATAGATTATTGTTTGTCTTGTCACTACACCTAGTGTGTTTCCTATAACTATCTTCTTTTATTAGTTGTTGGATGGTCAAACATATTTATGTTGTTCTTCAACAAATGTAGTAGAGCACTTCAAGCAATAAAGGAGACCTCAAATTGAGTTGGTTTCAATTATTTGTTTTGGTAATAGATATGCTACCAGTACCATCATAAATTGTAATCACCTGACATGTGTGTACAATTTCAAGATTATTTAGCACCCATCTTAATGTGTTTTCATAACTTAGGATTTCATATGGCATTTAATGGATACCTAAATTCAAAGATAAGTCATCTTTCACTTCAATCTTGTTTAAAATCTAGGTAAGACCTTATTTCTAAGTGTGCTCCTCTATTTTTTCCCCAATCCAATAATTTATTTCATCACCTGGGCCCTATGTTACCATTTGTGGCCTTTGTGTTCTACTCTGGAGCCTTGAAATCGATTATATTTTGTAATATGGCATCCCCTAATTATCTGAGACCTGTGGTCCTGATTTTGACTCTAATTGGGTGGAAGAAAATTCCTAGGGTATTATGTTCCTAAAAATAAAATTCTTAGGGCTTTGCGCTCCTAGGAACAAAATGTCTTTTGTTCCCAGAAGATAGGGCCCAAATTTGACTCGGGGTTTCGTATCAATGATTTAGCGAGATATTTTGATTTACAATCAACTTGCTTAAGTTTTAACCCCTGTGATGTTGTCAGAAGTATAGAAATACCCTATCTCTCCTCATTTAGGTAACCATAGGTAAGAACCATGATCAATATTATCAAGCATTCACATTCACAATCAAGAAATCAAGTCCAAACAATCAAGGGGCCTAGCAAAGGAGTTGTCTATCAAGGAAGAAGATACATATACATTCATCCAAGTTATCTTTTTTTCTTCTTAGTCAAGCATTGTGGAAAACTGCAACATCAAGCATATAAGGTTTTTCCTTTTATGGTTTCTTTTTGGGTTTATGTGTTAAGTCAAAGATATTGTGCAGATCAACATATTTGATCACATTCAAAGAGACGTTTTCATTGACAAGGTGTGGCATATTCTATTTTTCAAATCTAGCCTCTTTTATATGATAGCACACTTTCATTTCCTTTATTTCATGTCAAGGTTGATTTCAAATAGTGGTTTGATTGGGGAAAACCCCTCTATCCAACCTTCTTCCTTGTTTTTTTATGTGTAGGAAAAGGCAGTGCAGCTATTGGAATAGATCCAAAAAGATTGGGACCTACGGGACTATCAATCAAAATTATACGCAGATTCCTAGGGAACAAAATGCAACATTTTTGTTTTGTGGAAAAAAATTCCCAGGGTGTTTTTCTCCTATGAAATTAGGCTTAGATTCAACCTCCAAATAGGTGCAAGCGTAGAGATTCCATATTTTCAGTTACAGGTGTGTGCGGGATCCTGACAATCAAAAATTTAGGTTTTTATCTAAGTTCTTCCTATTTTGATTCAAGGTACACACAATTCTATCCTAAATCCCTTTTTGTGCCTCTTTTTTATTTTTATAGGTTAATTTATTATATCATCTAGTCATTAGCATAAGTGCATTATTTATCTCTTTCCTGATTCTAAGCAACAAAGGAATAAAAACCCCAAGAGCATAAATATTGCATTAGCATCCTTTCAATCAAAGGGGTGTCAATCATATTTTTCTTAAGGTCATTTTGTATTCCAATGCGACTTAGGATAGGGGATTAGACTCTATACTTGATCTCCTTTTCCTGTTGTACATTTTGGTGAACCTGACTCATAACATTTCCACTTATGATTTAGATTTAATTTGTATGCATTGCATTATTACATTCTATGCATTCGGTTTGATTTTTAGCCTTATTTTTTGCATTTATTGATAAAAATTGCATATTGGTTTCATAGATCTAGTTCATCTTTGCATTGCATTTACATGATAAAAATAATAAAAATCCAAAAATGTTTTCTTTTCATGCATTGTTATGTGTGTTTAGCTTAGTTCCTTTTATTTTTTATTTAATTGCATAGTTTCATTAAAATGTGTCTACTGCATTTGATGATCCCTTTAGTAGTGAAGACTTTGATGTGATGGATAAAATCCTTGATGACTTCGTCTCTAATAATCCTTCCCCTCAAACCCCTAAACTATCCTTTTTCCAAAATTTGATTAATGTGATAGAAGGATTTAGGGTATACAACAATCCCCTTTATGAACCTTTCAATGATTCCTCTCTCAAATCTTGTCCCCCTCATGAGGACATATTAATGCAAGAACATACTTTTAACACTTCTCTCAATGATCTCCATCTTTGAGATAAACTATTGGAGAATGATATTGATTATTTTCTTGATATGTACCTACCCCATGAGAGTCCTTTCATGCAAGAGAATGATATTGTAGAGGAAGAGGGTGATATATTTCCTTATACCATAAATGATACTTCTCCTTCTATTCATTTCAATAATCTTCCCTCTAGAGATGAAGAATTAGTGAGCTGTGTTTGTCTTTCTCCTAAAGTTTTTCATGAAAATACCTTAGAATAAGAGGATGGTATCCATGATGATCTCTCTCTTCCAAATGAATCTTTTGAGAATAAATAACCTAATCAAGTCAATACCATTCATGATAACCCTCAAAATAAACCAGTGATTGTTGTAAAAGATGCTACACAATTGCATTATCATGTAATACCATACATATATAATAACAATACTCAATAGGATAATATTCTTGATGTTATCCCTTCTAAAAATGAAACCTTAGCACATAAGGATCCTTCATGAATCCAATATGGAAACAAAATAAATTTATACTTCATGGATTGTGAAAATATCATGACATTATTTCTAATAAAGTCAACACTATTCATATTCAATGTCCACCTCCTTCAATTCTTTCTCCAATAAAAACAAGGACACCATCAACTTTTCAAGATGATGATTGGGGAACTTTAGACTTTGTACTGACCTTACGTAGTAAAATCAAAATCCTTAAATTTGAGACTCAAAGCCCTTATTCTATCACATGTCTAGATATTGATTGGGCTTCTTCAAGTTTCAACCCTATCCCCTGCAAAAAATACCATTATCTTCCAAACCTTGATGATGGACATGTGGTATAGGATTTGTGCAACAAAGCATTGAAACCCATGAGAAATATACACATTTTTTCAAAGAAACTCTAGATTTCCAACGTTCACATTTTTCCAATCAATCTTGTACAATATGAAAAGGGAAGCAATGTAAATAGGAAGATGACCTCTCCTTTTAAAGATTGCACATTTGGAAGGAAGATGTATCAATAGGCTCAAGAGGTGACTCAAGCGCTAAATGGGGTAGTTATTCTTCGCTAAATATGTAATTTTAAAATGTGGAATGATAATAAAGACAAAAATATAGATTAGAAAAGATGTACATGCCTCTAGAAATAAAATAGGAATGTGCTATCTGAATAACTGATAGATGGAGTCCTGAAAGTACCTACAAAAACTATTATGAGATCTTGACACTAAAACCTATCTGCTAGTCAAATCTGAGCCTATTCAGGAGGGCATATAATTGTTGACCTGATCTACGCATGGGTATAGAATGATTAAGTTGTTTTATACCATGGGTTTCTACTCGAAACTTTTAGGGATGCTTTGATTGTTCCTGATCTACTTGGAAAAGTGTCGTTAACTCTATAGCATGTTCCTAGATAAATAAAAATGGGGAAAAGGTTAGGTAAAATGGGTTTTCCTTGGTCAAAACCTTGTTTAGGAATTAACCTTGAAAATGAAATGAATTTACATAAATAAAACTATGTAAAAGGGTAAATATTTGATTCACCTTGCATAAACCCTCATGGACGGATATTGGAATCTCTCATACCCATGAAGATGCTTGAATGTGTTTAGAATCAATGAGTTTACCTTGATTTGTAAAATAGGAATCAAGGATGCCCTCACAAATACATGGATCTATGAACATCACTCCTAGATCTTCAATGTGATATGCTTGATAATCGCTTGCAATGAAGGAGAGATGAATGTAGATGAAAGAAAGAATCTTCTTTTTTGATTGAGAATTCCTATACTCATCCATAAAGGAAGAGAAGATTGATTCAGTGGAGAAGATTTCCTTGAATGAATTGGATAAAAGTAGATCTTGGATGCTTGCCTTTAAATCTTGAATCTAATTGCTCATTTTCTCTTGAAAAATTGATCATGAATGCTTAAAGATAGTAATTGATTACAAAATGAGGAGAGATATGGTGTTTTTATACCTCATCCATCATTTCAAGATTCAAAAATAATCTAGGCCAACCACAAGATCTTTTTTCCCATTAACACCTCGACATAGGGTTCCAAGCCAAATTTGGGCCAAAAACCTTAAGTATAGAATGGTTGAGCCCTTCTGTACCTAGGTATAGAATTAATAAACCACTCTATATCTAGGATTTTGATCCTGTATTTGAACTGGGTTCCATAATGGTGTAGAAGAAGTGGGAAAAGAGGAATCAGGTTTCCAGGATCAAGCATAACATATATTGGACCTTGAAATCACCACAATGGGGTCTAATAGAGCATCCAATTATGGGTGCTAAATTTTTAGGATTGTACATTTATCGCCCACTTTAGTTTGAGTATGATAAAAACTCATTCTCATGGCAAATTAGATCAATGCATAAGAATGATCTTATCAAGGTTAAGGATACAAAGAAACATCAAGCCCCCAATTGACTTAAGTCCTCATCAAATCCAGAGAGAGAGAGAGAGGCATGACCACCAGCCTAATTAGGTATTTCCTTACTATAAATCATGCAAAGAGAAATTGATACTATAAAAGAAGGCATTGATAGTCTAGAAAGTTGTGTCATGCTATTCAACCCATAAAAACAAATGGATCAGTCCTTAAGGAAATCATTTTCTCTATTAAGAGATCCTAAAAAGGAGATTAGTCCTAAGGAAATCATTGTCTCCAAAGGGATTGATGAAAAGGAGGATCAATCCTTAAGGAAATAATTATCTCCATTAAGGGAAATGTTGAATAATGCACAGGGGCATAAAAATGAAAAAATGAACATAAGGAAAGCATTCTCTCCTTAGTCATCTACATAAGAGAGATTTCATTGAATTGTTGTGTGTGTGTACAAAATGTGAAACAAGGAGTAGAGGTTATACCCCCATGTTAAAGTGGTTATAATTGTCTTAACCAAAGAAATAGCTTTAATGAAGCATACATGTACCTACAAGAGACATTTACACCATAAGATTCCCCCAAGAAAGGACAAACTAAGGGAAATGAACATATTAAAAAAGAGAGCACAAAATGGATCTACTAACTTAGGGATTGGTATGATCATATGATAACTCATGTATATCAAAATTAACTGTCATCATTTCTCAAAGGTAACAGAACTACAAGCACAATGGAAGAATGTCACATAAGAGTTATGAAGAAGATTATTTTTGGCCAGCATCATGAAGACAAAAAAGAATAGGTAGCTACCATTTTTCATCATCCCCAATCAAAAAAAATAAAGGTACATTTATGAATAGTGGCACATGCACAGCATAACATGTAACAACATATAGAAGAAGTGAGATGCAACTAGAAGGAATTCACAACAAGTCGATTCCTTCATCACCTTGTGCCAATGAAGCAACAAGGGGCATCTAAATAAATCCAAACAAAACATTTTAAAAGTATCACATCATGAGGGAAGCACATAACAACAAGAAAATACAAATAATTCACTACACAAGAGGAGCTAGTGTAGCATATCGCATCCCCCCCTTCCATCTAAATCTATCGTGTTTAGGGAAGGTGGGAAACATACAAGAGAAGAAACATCAAGCACAGTAGATGGAATGACTATTATTATTAGAAGACATAAATATAACAGTTATATGTAAATATAACCAATAATGAAAAGGAATAAAACACAAAAATAGAACAAGAAAACACAAAGATTTAACATGGTTCGCCCAATCTTGGGCTACGTCCACCAAACAAAGAGTCCACTTATTTTATTATCCACCTAAGAGAAAATTATATTTTTATGCTATTTCACATTACATTGTCACTTATGTATAGGACTTTTTGGTGATTTATAATGTAGCTTAACAAGTTAAACCTAAAAAATACTTCACGAGTCAACCTAGGGAAGTGATTGATGAGTCAACTCAAAAAATCTTGACAAGTTAGCCCCCCAAAAAATTTTACATTACTTGCTTGATCATTCATCACAAACCAACAATCTCCCACTTGGGGACTGATCTAGCTCTACACAAAAAACCTCCCACTTGGAGACTGATCCTATAGCCACACCGCTACCCCTAAAGCTCCCACTGGATTGACACACCCTGGACTTTGTTGTTCTTTTTATTGTTTTTAGTCTTGAAGACCAACCAAAGTTGAAGAGGAGTTTAGATTCTCCCTTGTCACTTCTTTTGTAAACATATATGCTGGATTTTCATCTGCATCTATCTTTTCCATCTTTAATTTTCCATTATCCAACATTGATTGAATGAAGTGATACCTCAACTATATGTGTTTGGTCTTTAAATGGAAGGTAGAATTCTTTGCAAGATGGATGGAACTCTAGCTCTCCGTAAATTGATAATTATCAGTCTATGATTTCCCAAATTCTTCCATGAAAAATTATAGTCATATCGCCTCCTTAGCAGCCTCTATAGTTGCAACATACTTTTGCTCTATAGTGGATAAAACAACCACCTTTTGTAATCGATAAATCCAACTCACTACTATCCCACTAATAGTAAGTACATAACCTATGGTACTCCGCTTAGTATCTAGATCCCCTGCCAAATCTAAGTCAACATAGCCTTTTAAATCTAAGTCAACATAGCCTTCTAAGTCAACATAGCCTAGTATCTAAGTCAACATAGTCACCATCTGATGATACACTGCCCCTTTTCTAGAGAAGTTTGGGACACCATTACTCTATCTCTGAATCTAAAGTGGGTCAAACCTCAGAATATCCAGGACTTTTTCTAGCAATGGCAGAGCCCTTTTTATGATAAGAATATTGGGATTCTCTGGAAACTTGTCTTTCCTCATTTTACTTCGCAGATATGGAAGGAGAGGAACAACAAAATTTTCAGAGATAAAAAAGCTACTCCCCTCCTGATAGCTAACTCTGTTACTAGAATTTTAATGGAGAACTATAGAAGTAGTGGTAGAAAGGATTGCAACTCCTGGAATCCTAGCCTTCATAAGGATATATATATTTATTGGGAGAACTTGAAGAGCAGAAATGACCCGAATCCTAGAGATAATGTTAAGTGGTCTGCTCCTCCCTGGGGTTGGTCAAAAGGGAATTTTGATGGTTCTGCTAGAGGAAACCCTGGAAGAGCTGGAGGGGGAGGCCTCATAAGAGATTGGGCTAGAAATTGCCTTGGGCTATAGTGGTTCCACTGGGGACTCAAACTAACCACGTGGCGGAGGCTGAGGCGATGCTTTATGTGGTTATTCTGGCCAAAGAAATGGGTTGCACAAAACTTTGGCTTGAGGGTGACTCCCTCAATATTGTCAACTGTATTAAAGGGAAAGCAGAGTGTTCCTAGACTATAGCCAATATAATAAAGAAAATCAAAATTTTGCTCATCACCTTTGAAGAGTGCCACATCACCCATATTTACCGTGAAGGTAATAAGCCAGAGGACAGGCTGGCTAACGAAGGTACCCAAAGTGATGTCATCAAATATTTGAGAGGGGAAGGGAATCTAAACTCTGAGATCATGAGTCTAATCACATTTGATAAAATTAATCACAATGAAGGGCATGTCACTTAATATTATGATGACAAGGATGAAACAATTCTCAAGGAAGGCTGCATGTAATGCAAAGTGTGGGATAATAATTCTAGTTTTAATGATCTACGGTGCCTGGGTTAATTCAAATAAGCATGATAACATAAGAAAACATTGCAGTAAGAAGAAGATTAGTAGCAAGGAGCCAAGCCAGGACAGTAGCAGAAAACACAAAATGGGAGGCGGTCTGAGAAGAGAGGAGTCGGCTGACTGTGACAAATGGAGGCAAGATAGGAAAATTTGGAAGAAGCTAAAAAAGGGTGGGGTCTCTCAGTATATCAAGAAGCTCCATGGCTATGACAAACAGGTGACTTCCTTATTCGCTAAGGGCTGGGTTAGAAGGAAAGTAAATTTATGGGGTAAATCTTTCACCCTTACTCTTAATCTTATGGCTGAGATAATGGGCTTACCCCTGGAGGGAACCCATTTCCATAGAGGTAACCATAGGCTTGGTACTAAATCTTTTAACATGTTCCCTAAAACTATTGATGAATAGGCCCTCATGACTAAAGGGAAGGGGGATTATGTTGATATCACCAAGATTAAGGATTTCTGGGCTAAAATGTTGAAAGTAATGATAGATTATTTCACGCTTAATGGGCGCTATTCCAAAATCTACAACCTGCATTTCGTCCTGGTTAACCACTTCAGGCATAACAAGAGGATCTCCTTCCCATATTTTCTTTTGAGCTCCCTGAGTAGTAGCATCACTGAGTATAGGAAGAAGCCAAATAACCCTATGTTACATGAGGCGTTGATCCTCTTTATTTCTGACTATGCCAGAGATACTATCCCGGACCCTATTCCTAAAAGGGTCAAAGGTAAAACTTCAAAGACTATTGAGGGGGATAGAAAGGTCGAATCCAACAAAAAGAGAAAGAAAAACAAGGAAAAAGTTTCTGACTGCAGTAAAGAAGATGGTAAAAAGAGGAAGAAAAAGAAAGTAAAAAGTTTCGACAGCAGTGAAGATGAATCTAAGGGAAAAAGCCCCAATTCTCTACAAATGGGAAATGATGAGGAAGAAAATGTGGAGATGGATCCTGGTAGCACTGAGCGGGAAGAGGACAGGATTGTCATAATTGAGGATGAGAAGGAGGAAGAGGATGATGGGAAAGATGGGGACTACCATGATGATGAAAAAGATGAGGAAGAGGCTGAACAGGAGAAAGAAGAAGAGGTGGATGAAAAAGAAGAGGAAAGGGATGAGGAGGAGGAAGATGAGGACCAGGTCTCCCCTACTGAGGATGAGAAGAATGAAGCCCTGGACCTCCCTGCTGAAGAAGAAAAAAATGACACCTACTTGGACAATGAGGAAGGTTTAGACCTGGCTAGTAAAGATGATGGGGAACCCCTTAAGGAGGACTCTTTGGGCTTTCTAGAGGGGTAGGATGAAGAGGAAACTAAAAATGGTCAGAGCTCCCCTGTCATTGATGAAAAAGAGGAGGAACAAAAAGATACAGGTGCTAGTACTGATTAGAATGCCACTAAGGAGGAAAAAAGTCAAAAAGATGATTTCACCACTCCCCTAGAGGATGCTACGAACATGGACAAGGTTAACAAAGATGAAGGTCAAAGTATTCCTCGAGATTGGATCAATTAGGAGATACAAGAGATTAAGCTCCACCTTCATTCTCTGGAGAAAACTATGAAAACCCTGAATATGAAGCTGGAGAAGCTGGAGAACAAGATTCTAGATAAGGTAAACAATAAAAGCTGGAAGGAGGAGATAATTGTTGAGATCAACAAATTTGACAACAAGGTGAAGGAAATTAAGGTCAAAGTTAGCAACAATGGGAAAATGATTAATGAAGTCCTGAGCCACAGCAATGAAGGACTTAATGCAGCTGTCATCAACCTAAATATGCTTCACAACTACCTAGAGAAAAACCAGCTGGAAAATATGACCATAACTATTGATGACAGTGTCGGGAGTGCAGGCCCAAGTACTAGAACCAGAGGGTGGATTCAGAGGAAGATCCCTGAGAAGCCAAAGGAGCTGAAGGACTTAAAAAAAGCTATCCAGAAGATGGAGGAGCTAAAGAAGAAGGCGGACAAAATGATAAGCAATTGGTTTTGTCCTATTCATTGCTGGGTGCTTCTGGTAGTGTTGCTAGATCTTTTTTCTTTTCTTTTGTTGTCATTTCTAGTGTTTTTTTGGGTCCTACTTTGCTCTTTCTAGCAGGCATATCATTTTTAAAAACTTTAATGCTTTATCTTTTTGCTATGATGTAAATGGTTTCGGGTTCCATTCAAAACTTGTTTTTATCTTATTCAAAAACATAGCCTTTTAAATCATTATTAGAGCCCCCAAAACATAAATATTTATTGGATTTATCTCTTAAATATATGAGAATCCACTTTACTACATTCCAATTCTCAACTCTAGAATGACTCATATACCTGCTAACAACTCTTTCAACATGTGAAATATATGGTCTAGTGCATATCGTGGCATACATTAAACTACCTAAAATTGAAGCATATGGTACCTTAGACATTTTGTCTTCCTCTCTTGTGTCTTTGGACACATCTCTTTAGTCATTTTCAAATGATTAGGCAAAGGTGTGCTTAAAACTTTTGCATTCTCCATATGGAATCTTTGCAACAAATTTTCAACGTAATCAACCTAAGATAGAGTCAGATTTTTTTTCTTCCTACCTCTAAAATTTTCCATACCAAGGATTTTTTTTCTGCCCCAAATCCTTCATAACAAAATAAAGTTCTAACTGTTGTTTCAACCCCTTAATGTGATCCATGTTAGACCCTGCTACAAGCATATCATCAACATATAAACATGAAATAATGTAGTTGTCATCTTCTACCTCTTAAAATAAACACAATGGTCTAAATTACACCGACTATAGCCATGTTTAGCCATAAAGTTATCAAATTTAATATACCCTTGTCGAGGTCTTGCTTCAAGCCATGTAAACTTTTCTTCAATCTGTACTCTAAGTTCTATGTACTTTTGACCTCTAATCCTTGTGGTTGTTGCATATATATTTCTTCTTCCAAATCACCATGGAGAAATGTTGTTTTAACATCAAGTTGTTCCAAATGCAAATCTTTAGTAGCAACAATACTTAAAACAGTGTGTATAGAAGTCATTTTTACAACTAAATAAAAGATATCATCAAAATCAATGCCATTTTTCTGTGCAAATATTTTTACAACTAACTTGGCTTTAATTATTTTCTCACCTCCAACCTCCTCTTTCATCCTATAAACCCATTTATTTGGTAAAGCATTTTTACATGCAGGAAACTTACATAATTCCCAAGTTTGATTTTTCAGCAAGGAGTCCATTTCTTCTTTCATTGCAAGCTCCCATTGAACCTTTGTATACACCTACACAACTTCATCATATCCTTCTGGTTCCCCATCATCAGATAATAAAATAGAATACAAAGAGGGAGAAAACCTTTTAGGAGGTCTACTTAGCCTTATTGATCAAATAACATTCTCTGGGGTTTGTGGTATTTTTTGTTGTTTTTGTTGTTGCAAAGAATGAGGGACCACTAGAACATCATCTTTTGGAGTATCATCCAACACTACATAATCATTTTCTTTTTTCTCATGGTGCTACAATTGATCTTTGTACAACACTTTCTCATTGAATATGACATCCTTGCTTCTTACAATTTTCTAATTTTCAGCATCCCAAAGTCTATAGCTAAATGTATTAATGTTATATCCAACAAATATACATTTCTTTGACTTAGCTTCTAGCTTGGTTCTACTTTTAGAATTTATATGTGCAAATGCTTCAAAATGAAAGGTTCTAAGAAAAGAATAACTCACCTTATTACCTGTCCATGCTTCCTTTGGAATACCACAACCCAAAGGAGTAGAGGGACCTCTATTGATTAAATAAACTATAGTTTTTGTAGCCTCTACCCACATGTTTAAGGGAAGCCCAACATGCAATCTCATACTCCTTGCACACTCTATTATTGTCCTATTCATGCGTTCAACCACTCCATTTTTTTGTGGAGTCCTTTGAACCATTTTATTCCTATGAATACCATTAGAGGAATAATAAGCTTCAAACACTTTTCTAAAATAATCACCACCATTATCAGATCTGAGACATTTTAGTCTTTTACTGGTCTCATTCTCAACCAATATTTTCCATTTTTTAGAAGTTTCAAATACATCAGATTCCTACCTAAGGAAATCAATCCATACTTTCCTAGTTGCATCATCAATGAATTTAACATAAAACAGAGAGATGCCGAGGGAAGATACCTAAGCTAGTCTCCAGACATCTATATTCACAAGCTCTAATTTCTCATCTTTATTTTCCTTCCCACTCTTCAGAATACTAACTCTCTTTTGTTTTCCATACACACAACGTTCATAGAAATCCATATTGACACATTTTAGACCTGGTAAGACTTTCATTGAATGAATTAATTTCATACCTTTTTCACTCATGTTCCCAAGTCTAGTTTGTCATGGTGTTGTTTTGGAATCCACAATGATTGTTTCATGTTCTACTTGCTCAGCTGCAGCAACTATTCTTGAACATTGAATTTTCTCTATAAAATTAAAGTAGAAGGAACAGTATGACCTATACAAAGGTATAAGGTGCCTAATTTCACACATTTTTCTACTACTAAGGAACCTTTTGAAATATTCCAATTTTTATCATTAAAAGTAATTGTGCAACCTTCATCACCTAGTTTCCCTATAGAAATTAAATTCTTACTCATCCTTGGAACATGCCTTACCTCTTATAGTATCCAATGATTCCCTTTCTGCAACTTAATCTTAATTCTTCCCTTTCCAACAATCTAACAAGGTTCATTATCTCCCAAATAAACTATCCCAAAATCACCTTAGAAATAATCAAGAAAATAAATTATATGTGGTGTAGCATGAAATGAGGTCCCTGAATCTAAAACCCATAAATCATCAACATTATCTAGGGAAAGAAGAAAAACATCCTCTTCAGATTTATTACTTGCCACATTTACCTCCTTGATGCCTTCTTGTTTGTCTCCTTTATTTTTCTGAGACCAAAAATCTTTCTTTTGATGACCTAGTTTCCCATAGTACCAACAATCATTTTGTCCTTTGGATTGAGACCTCTTGCCCTTTGATTTTCCTTGCGATTTCCTATTACTTCTCGAATTGTTTCCTCTCTCCTTTGATCTACCTCTACTTTCGACATTCAAAACACTACCTTATGTGGATCCACCTAATCTTTTCCTATGAATTTCCTTACTCAAAATAACACCAACAACATCATCAAATTTTAGGTTATTTGAACTATAAATAGAGTTACTAACAGCCATTACCAAGCCATTCCATCTTTTAGGAAAAGAACACGGAATTAAAAGAGCCCTAATTTATTCATCAAAATCAAAATTAACAGAAGATAATTGACTGGTAACCATATTAAACTCAATGAAATGATCAGAAACTGACCCACCTTCTACCATTTTCATATTAAATAAATTCTTCATAAGAAATACCTTATTCAAAGCAAAAGCCTTTTCATATAACTTCACTAGGGTTTTCATCAAATCATTAGTTATCTTTGCTTTTGTAATATTAAATGTCATCAATTATGCTAGGCATAAATGAATACTACCAAGTGCCTTCTTGTCCAAAATATCCCAATCCTCGTTAGACATTCTTGTTGATTTATTGGATTTTCCTTCTAATGGCTACCATAAATCCTTCTGATAGAGATAGTCCTCCATTTACATTTTCTATGACTAAAAGTTCTACATATTAAACTTATCAACCTTCAACTTACCCTCATCTTCCATTACTCCCACTCAACCATGAGACCTTCCTACAAAGAATAACTAGAAAAAAAAATTATAAAATAAAAGACCACTCTGATACCACTTATTAGGATTAGAAGACATAAATATAAGAGTTACATGCAAACATAACCAATAATGCAAAGGAATAAAATACATGGAAATAGAACAAGAAGACACATATTTAACGTGGTTCACTCAGTCTTGGGTTACATCCACCAAATAGAGAGTCCTCTTATTTTATTATCCAACAAAGAGAAAATTACAATTTGATGCTATTTTACATTACATTGTCGCTTATATATAGGCCCTTTAGGCAGTTTACAATGTCATCTAACAAGTTAACCCTCAAAAATACTTGACGAGAAAACCTAGGAAAATGCTTGATCAGTCACCACAAACCAAAAACAATAGTCGGTTCCAAACAAGGACCATGCTACAAATATTAGTCAATTTGTTCATCACTAGGACTAAGAGACAATTATTCTACAAATATAGTTGGTAAATAATGATTAGCATTAATAAGATCATACATATCATCAATATCAATAGCATGAATATCATCATTTGCATTAGAATCATTAAAATTATCATCATCAAGAGCATCTTCTTTATCCAAATTAAATTTAATAGGATCTAATATATGAATCAAGTTCATTTGTTAAATTTAATATTTTTCAAATTAACTTCCTCCCTTGGGCTATGCATAGGTTGGTCAAAGGGAATAAAAGAATCAATAGGTACCTTAGGGGAGGAAATATATTGGAAAGCATGCTCATGATCTCTAGCACAATGTTTACATCGGCAGTCACGAGCACAACAATTTTATTTGGTTTTGCTTGAGATTTGGTTTGGTTTGGAATCAATCTATTACCATAACTATTAGTAATGTTGGAGATTGATTATCTAGTGATGATGATGAGGACCACCCAAGATCAGAGGAATACATGATAGTAGAAAGGCTAGACCAATTATTGTCTTGTCATTGATGTCAAGCAATTGATTTCTGGTTTATATTATGTTGTCATATCATTCGGTATATGATATAAGTTGAATGAGTTAAGAAGAAGAAATGAGATGTTGTGAAGTTGAAGAACTTAAATGGGCAACTGATACAAATTGGAAAATGATTAGATTATGTTCATATAATTATTTTCTACCTAACATATGATTATATCAAGTTGGTAAAGCATGGTAATGAAAATTTGTCAAGTTGGTAAGTAAAATATTTTTGGCTACCGAGCAGGGAATGTCACTCGGTAAAGATAAAAGGTAAAAAGGAAGTAATTCGATAAAGGAAAAGGAATCGAAGGCACCGAATAGAAAAGAAAGGTTTAGGCACCGATTGAAGTTAACCAAAATACAAATGGAGAACACCGAGCAAGTAACAATAATTAAATAAGGATTGAATCAACATTTAATGATTAGCTATGATGAGATGGATGGTCATGATGACAAGGAAATTTAGTTATAGAGATCTGCAAATTGGAAAATTCAAGGTGAAGATCTATGGCTTAGATCTAAATGGTTAAAGCAGAAGGAAAAATTTTCAAGAAAGTTCAAGTTCTTAGGTCAAAAGAAAACATATTACCGAGATCCAGATTCAAGGTATAATGTATTGGACAGTTAAGATTGATCAAATGAAAATGTAATAGAGGATATTAAGAGGAAAAAATTATATATATAAAGGATGGATTTGTATGAACAAACAACTAGCAAATTGAATAGCTGAATAGTCATCGACTGAATCAATGAAGAAGGAATAGAGAGATTCCAAGTGGGAAAGTAGGATTTGATGAAGTGTTGAAGCTAGTGGAAAGTGAAGAATTGAAGTGAAGATAGAAGAGCGCACAAATGATCTAGTTAAGAAAAGATAGATGCAAATCTACAGGTCAAAACATTTATTGTTTATTACTAGCATTTGTAATAGAGAAATCTCTTAATAGAGTGGACTTAACAGTCTTATTGTAAAATCCTTGAAAAAGGTAACATTCTAAAGAGTGTATGAAGCCCTCTAACTAGGCCACTCCTAATAGGGTGAAGATCATAACAAATCTGAGGTAAATCCCTTGACCAAGTCACACCTAATAGTGTGCATTGTAATCTTTAACAAGATTTTCTCTTAACCAGGAGTACTTCAAAAGAGTATTTTCTTAGTGGGTTTTTCTTAAAGCTGGGTTTCCACATTAAATACTAGTGTTACATGTGATGCAAGAATTGTGTGTATGATTTACTAATTTTTATAGCTTATTTACTATTATCGGTAAATAGTGAAGTGTGTTTTATCGATTTGTCATTGAGTTAATCAGATAAAAGTTTGTAGGTATTTAGAATGAGGGATTACGGATTCATCCCCCCTCTGCATAATCCAAAAATTGGTATCAAAGTTGAGTATTATGAAGAGATAAGTTTAAAAGACTTGATTAAAAGATTTGAAAATGTATAGGAGAGAAGTACCCAAGTTGAACAAAGAAAGTTTCTCTACATGGAAAAGCATGATGAGATTATATCTATCTAGGGTTGGAGAATCTGCATGGAATCTTTTGGATAATGATTGCACTCCACTGCCTCCCATACATATGACAGTTGATCAAATGAGAGAAAAGTAGGAACACAACTCAGTTATGATAGAGATTTCTTCTTCCCTCACCGATGTTGAATTCAATGATGTTAAGGATTGTGTTAATTCAAGATAGATGTGGGATAGGCTTACACTTATTGAAGGATATCAACATGTTCAAAAATCTAAGGTTGATAGTCTCAGAGGAAAGTATGATGATCAAATGAGAATGAAGGATGAAGAGAACATCACAATATAGCAGCAGAATCAAAGAAGTTGTGAGTGTCATCAGAGGTGTTGGTGGATCATTGACTAATGAAGAAGTGGTAAGTAAAATTTTGAGAAATATTTCTTCTAAGTATTCTATTAGAGTATCTTCTATTCAGGAATTGAAATCTATACCGAACAATGTTGTTACTCTTGAAACCTTAATCGGTAAGCTAACTACATTTGAGCTAAGTAATTATGATAATAGTCCACAGACCATTGAAACCGCATTCAAGTCATCTCTAAACATTAGAACATATAGAAAAGACAAAGTGATTCACATTAGTTCATATGGAAATGAATATGATAGTATTCTAACTGAAGAAAAAGAACAAGAAGAGTTAGAGACACTGTTGGCTAAAAGACTACCAACAGGTAAAGGAAAGTACAAAGGCAAATTACCTCTGAAATGTTTCAATTGTAATAAGATTGGTCATATTGCATCAAGATGTCCCGACAATGACATGAATGATAAGAATGACAAAAGACACAACTGACACCAAAGATTTAAATATTACAAGGATAAAGGTATGAAGTCTTGCTACCTAGCTTAGGAAGGTCTAAATGATGATGAATCTGATGATAATGAAGAAGAATATGAATTTGTCTATGTTGTTGTAAAAGAAGACTCGAATGAAGAAAAGCATGAAGATCAAAAGGTACTTGTTTCTCATGTAAGTAAATCTGACTCATGGATTATTAATAGTAGATATTCACATCATATGACTGGTGATATTGACAAGTTTTATAACCTAGAAGAGTATGATGGAGGATTTTTCAGATTTGGCAATGATGCTCCATGCCCTATGAAAGGTAAAAGATATGTTGTATTGAAAGAGAGGATGAAATGTAATGATGCATATTGGGTTAAAGGACTAAACTATAATCTGTTGAGTGTTGCACAACTACAAAATAATGGACCCCGACTAGAATTTTAGAATAGAAAGGTGAAGATTAATGGTACTGATGGAGACCTGATTGGAAATAGTGAACAATCTAAAGGTAATTTATTTTATCTTGATACTTCTACAAAGAGATTCTTATTTGTTAAAATTGAAGATGTATGGCTATGACATAAGAGACTTTGTCATGTGAATTTTGATAACATGATTAAAGTGAGTAAAACGAATAGAGTCAGAGGTCTACCGAAACTAAGAAAACCTGATAAAGTGATGTGAAAAGAATTTAATATTAGTAAGATGACTAAGTCAAGATTCTCAAGTAAATCTTACTCTACTAATGGTATTTTTGAATTAGTTCATACTAGCCTTTGTGGTCCTATGAGGGTTCAAAGCTATTTTGGAGATCGGTATTTTATTTTGTTTGTTGATGATTATTCAAGAATTATGTTTTGTTATGTTTCTAAAGGAGAAATCTAATGCATTCCAAATGTTTAAGTGGTATAAAGATAGAGTTGAAAAGGAAAGAGGTAAATAACTGAAATGTTTAAGATCAAATAGAGGAGTTGAATTTATCTTTGATAAATTTCTTGCCTTTTGCAATAAAAATGGAATCAAAAGACAAGTATCTACACTAAGGACTCCACAACAAAATGGAATAGTTGAGAGAAGGAATAGATCTATAGTTGATTGTGATAGAACATTGTTGATTGACAAAAAGGTTGCACAAACATTTTGGAGAGAAGCCATAAGTACTATTGTCTACACACTCAATCGAGTACAGTTAAAGAAAGGAACCAACAAGACACCCTATGAACTCGGGTATGGTCACACACCAAAAGTAAGGTACTTTAAAAACTTTGGAAGTAGGTGTTACATACTTAAAGATGCTAGTAATGGAAAGTTTGACTCAAAAGGAGATGAAGGTATATTCCTTGGTTATTCTTTAAAGAGAAAAGCATATAAATGTATGATCAAGGATACTAACAAAATTGTTGAAAGTGCAAATGTGAGGATTGGTGAATTTGAAGAAAGGAATGACGAGGGTAGTAAAAAGGAACCTGAGGATTAAAAAAGATTTATTTATGTACAGGAAGGTGATTCAATTGATACACTTGATCTGCAATAAGAAGGAACCATTGAGCAAGATGAGCCTCCACCGAGAGATGAAAACATTGATGAACATTCTACCAAGTCTATATTAATAAAATATGTGAGAAGACATCACTTACCAAGTAGAATTATTGGTGACAAGAATGCATGAGTCATGAAAAGAAGTAAGTTAAAAGATAACACATGTTTGATTTCTGAATTTGAGCCAAGATTAGTGAAGGATGCACTAGGAAATGAAGATTGGATGAATATGTTAGGAATGAATGCTAAATGTTTGGTAGCCATTCTGTAGCAGTTGTTGTTGCATTCATGACTATGATTGTCATTGATGTCAACATAGTGATTTACTGAAGACTTGCAGAGAAGCAGACAGAGTTTGGATTAGCGCACGTGGGTTATTGCAGTTGGAGCTATGCAATGTTGAGGTTATACTCTTTGATATGTTATATTTCTATGGTTAAGAGCACAGATAGTAATTCATTTATTCATGGAAGTTATGATCATTTTGGTGGAAGCAGTATTCAGGCAGTGTTCCTGAGTAGCCGTTTGTGGAAATCGGATGATATCTCCTAATCGGGATGGAATCTAGTTTTACACAGTTAAAGGGAAGTTGAAGACACATTGATAGTGATGTGGATGATAGCACAAAATTTGAGGTCACACGAGTGAATATTTATTGTATTTGGAAGCCAACAGTTTTGTGTAATTTTGGTGTAGCGTGTGGAATCTTTTATATTGTAATTGTATGCCGACTCATTTGTAATTATTTGAGTGTAGTATAAAGGAAGGAGTTTATTTCATTTTTGTAGTGTGTAAGTGTGAAGTTGTGATATAGAAGTAGCAGTTGTGTGTGATGTTGTATGCATGAAGTGAAGAAAAGAGCTAAGTATGAAAGCGAATTTGTGAAGGAAGACATGCGAAGTACAGAGATCTGAAATTGAGATCTGATGTAACAGTGAGTGTGGTTTGGCAGAGTTAGAGAAGAGGAAACATATTATTCTATTGAGTAATGCAAAGATTATTTGGATAGTGTGTTCAGTGATCTTACCCTGAAGATGTTTGGGTAGTGGGTCCTTCTATCTTCCATAACTCTTAACAGGGTTAGAATCTTTTAAAAGGGATTCAAAATCTCCTAATAGGGATTCATATGTACTGAGTGTATTTCATAAGACTCCTAATAGATTCCATCCTCTCATAAGGAATATTCATATTAGTGCATCTTTTGTGGGTATCATTCCCACCGGGGTTTACTCTTTAATCAAGAGGTTCCCTAGTCAACATATCTTGTGTCATCGTGTTATTGTGTATGAATATCTTTCTATGGTTGGTAATTATATTGCTTATATGGTTTAATGTTGTTGAAGATGATAAAAGTTATAATTATCTAATAACTAATTCACCCCCCCCCCTCTCAGTTATCTTGGTGGACTTTACTTTCTAACAATTGGTATCAGAGCAGTAGGTCCTTGAAAAAGAAGTTTAACAGCTTAAGGAGATCCATGGCGAATTTCAGGAAAGAAAGCCCTAAGTTTGATGGAGTAAATTTTGACAACTGGAAAGAAAAGATGAAGACATGTCTACTATGTTTAGGACTAGGTTATTGGTTGATTACAAAGAATGATAAGACAATCATTGAAGAGGACAATCTTGAAAAATGTACTACAGATGAGAGAGATCTATTCATGTGTATCATACTTGCAAGAGAAGCACTTTTGACAGCACTTCCAGAGAATGAATACATTCAGGTAAAATGTTTGAAAAAGTCTCATGAAATTTGGAAAGCTTTACACTCTACTTTTGAAGGTGATGAATATGCAAAAAGAGTTAGATTACATAATTGGATATGTGCATTTGAAGATATAAGAATGTTGGAAGATGAATCTATTAGAAGTTATATTGGTAGAATGTCATAAATTATTACAGGTATAAAATCTTGTGGAGGAACAAAGATAGAGAATGAAGTGATATGGAAAATTCTGAGGACATTGACTCCTGTATTTAAGTAGACAACATAGATGATTGAACAAGTCATACCTTGTACAATAAACTTTACAAGAGAGACTCTTCTTGGAAGATTGGAAGCAACAGAAATGAATTTGAGATTATCAGGAGACTTACCTAGAATGGAGATAGCATTCAGTGCTCTTAGTGTTCGCCCTACTTTGTTAAGAAGCATTAGTGTGAGCGGAGATTATGCTGGCAGCAGCAAATATAGAAATGAAGAAGATAAGAAGATTGAAGAAGGTATTGCCTTGCTTGTGAAAAGAGAACCAGACAGTAAGAAAATATTTAAATGTTTTACTTGTCAAGAATATGGTCATTTTGCATCTAAATGTCCTCAGAGAGTTAAAAAGTATAGAAACAATTTCAAACCTAGAAGATCTAAGGAATGTTATTATGCTAATGATGAAGATCTTGAAGCTAGTATAGAAAGAACTTTAAGTGAAAGTGATACTGAGAATAATGATGACATAGGATTTGTAGCAATTAAAGAAGAGAATCCTGAAACTGATGTTAAGGAAGAAAAAGCCTTAGTTTCTCAAGTTGAAAAAAAATCTGATTGGATTATAGACAGTGGTTGCTCACATCATATGACTAGAGACATGAACAAGTTCATAAAGTTGAATGAATATGATAGAGGAGTTGTTAGAGTTGGAAACAATGCACCTTGTTTGATTAAAGGTATAGGATCTATTACGCTTGATGGAAAGACTAATACTGATGATGTTTATTTTGTGGATGGATTGAAACATAATCTTTTGAGTGTTGGACAGTTAGTTGATAAGGGATATCAAGTTTGGTTTACTGAGAAAACTTGTGTGATAAAGGATAAAGATGGAAATCTGATTGGAACTGGATCTAGAACCATAGGTAATGTATTTCAGTTGAATCCTACTGAGATGACATGTTTGATTACTAAGATTGATGACAGTTGGTTATGGCATAGAAAGTTTTGTCATATAAACTTTGATAACATTGTGAAAGTAAGTACTACACTTGCAGTAAGAGATTTACCTAAAATTATGAAGCCTACTAACATGATTTGCAAAGAATGTGTAATGGCTAAACAAAAGAGAAGTTCTTTTCCCAATAAGAAGTTTACATCTACAGAGAAGCTGGAGATTATTCATACAGATTTGAGCGGTCCTACCAGGACTAGAGGATTCTATGGAGAAAGGTATTTTATGATTCTTGTTGATGATTTTACAAGAATGATGTGGATTGCATTTCTAAAAGAAAAATCTGAAGCATTTGATAAGTTTAAGATTGTTAAGAATAAAGTTGAGAATGAATCTGGAATGAAGATTAAATGTTTGAGATCTGATAGAGGTGGAGAATTTACTTCTAGAGAGTTTAACACCTTTTGTGAAGAAAATGGCATTAAGAGACAGTATTCAGCCCCTAGAACACCTGAACAAAATGGCATTGCAGAAAGAAGAAATAGATCAGTGACTGAAGCAGCAAGAGCTATGTTGTTTGAGAATGATTTGGCAAAGATATTCTAGAGAGAAGCAGTGAACACAATAGTGTATACAATGAACAGAGTACAAATCAGAGCAGACACAGACAAGACACCTTATGAATTATGGTTTGGACATGCACCCTCAGTTAAGTATTTTAGAATTTTTGGAAGCAAATATTATATAAAGAGAGATGATGATATTGGAAAGTTTGATCCTAGAAGTGATGAAGGTATATTTCTTGGATATTCTTTGAAAAGCAAAGCATATAGATGTTTCAATAAAAGAACTAAGACTATTGTTGAAAGCGCAAATGTTAAAGTTGATGAAAAGTTCAAAATTCAGGAAAGAATGCTTGATTATGAATCTGATGAAGAAGCTCATCCTAGACCTAACACTGGATCTACTGAATTATTTTATGAAACTAACAGTGATTTTTTGAATGAAAGCCACAGTGAAGTCATTGAAGAACCTACATCTAAAGAGAGATCTGAGACAATGACACCTAGCAAGAGTTTTTTAAGAAATCATCCTATTGGATAGATTATTGGGAGCATCAAAAGAGGAGTTCTAACTCGAAATAAGACACAAGAACAGTTATGTTTGATTTCTCAAATTGAACCTAAGACTACTAATGAAGCTTGTGAAGATGAAAGTTGGACTAATGCTATGAAAGAAGAACTAGATCAGATTGAAAAGAACAAGACATGGGAATTGGTCCCTAGACCTAAAGACAAGAATGTTATTGGAACTAAATGAGTATTCAGAAACAAGATGAATGAACAAGGAGAAGTAGTAAGAAACAAAGAAAGATTGGTATGTAAGGGTTACTCACAACAAGAAGGAATTGACTATGAAGAAACCTTTGCACCTATTGCAAGAATTGAAGCAGTAAGAATGTTTTTGGCATATGCAGCTTACAAGAAATTCAAAGTATATCAGATGGATGTGAAGTCAGCATTTCTGAATGGAGAATTGGAAGAAGTCTACATTGAGCAGCCTGAAGGTTTTCCTTTGACTCAAGAAGGAGACATGGTATGTAAATTGAAGAAAGCTTTATATGGACTTAAACAAGCACCTAGAACTTGTTATGCAAGACTGGATAAGTATTTGTTAAAATTGGGATTTACAAAAGGAACAGCTGATAGCAATCTGTACACAAAAGAAATTGAAAATGGTTTGTTAGTTATAGTTATTTTTTTTTATGACATTATCTTTGGAGGAGAAGATGAAGCTAGTGACAAATTTGTTGATGAAATGAAGACTGAATTTGAAATGAGTATGATTGGTGAAATGAAATACTTTTTGGGATTACAGATAACACAAGACAATGATGGTATCTTTGTAAGTCAAAAAAAGTACTTGAATGACTTGTTGAAAAGATTTGGAATGGAGAATTGTAAACCAGTTAGAACACCCATGGTGACTGGACATAAGTTATCTAGCACAGATGAGACTCCTGCAGTAGAACAGAAGAAATACAGATCTATGATTGGAGGATTGCAGTATTTGACTCATACAAGACCTGATATAGCATATTCAGTTGGAATTGTAGCAATATTTCAAGCTGAACCTAGAGAATCACATTATGCAGTAGTAAAGAGGATATTGAGATATTTAAGAGGCACAATGGACTATGGACTATGGTATGAAAAATCTGATAATTTTACCCTATGTGCATATACATATGCTGATTGGGGAGGCAGTATTAATGATAAGAAAAGCACCAGTGGTGGAGCATTTTTCCTTGGAGGAAGATTAGTTTCTTGGCTAAGAAAGAAGCAGAATTGTATCTCACAAAGCACATCAGAAGCAGAATATGTAGCAGCAGCAAACAGTTGTAACCAGATAATTTGGATGAAGCAAATGTTGAAGGATATTGGAATAAAATTTGTTGAGCTTATTGTCATACATTGTGACAACACCAGTATAGTTAGTATGTCTAACAATCTTGTATTACATTCTAAGACAAAGCATATAGAGATTAAGTATCATGTTGTAAGAGAGAAAGTTGCTGAGAAAGAAGTTAGACTTGAGTACATAAGTACAAAGGAGCAGATAGCAGATATATTCACAAAGTCTTTGCCTAAGGATACATTTGAGTATCTGAGAGGTATGCTTAGGGTTATGCCCCAGCCTACTTTTGAAAAATGATGTAGTTGGTTGCATCTATCCAGTGGTATATGAGCCTTATCTTTCTTCTAGACTGGATGTTGGTACTTCCTCTATGGGGGAGTATGTGTATCTAAGCTGAGTCATGAGGACTCTAGTAAATGTATTCTTTGAACAGTGTCTTTTGACATTGATTTGTTATTGACATAGTGATGAAATTTCTATCATTGATGTCAATGGGGGAAAAGTATACATTAAAAACAATTTGAGACATCTGTTAGAGAGAACTAAATAGGATAACAAAGCAAGATTTGATTGATGAAGAGGATTTGAAGAAGCAGTGTTGTAGTATTGGATTTTTTGAACATTGGATGTTTTTCATCTATGTTGCCATCAATGCCAATGGGGGAGATTGTTAGGAATGAATGCTAAATATTTGGCAGCCATTCTGTAGCAGTTGTTGCATTCATGACTATGATTGTCATTGATGTCAACATAGTGATTTACCGAAGACTTGTAGAGAAGCAGACAGAGTTTGGATTAGTGCACGTGGGTTATTGCAGTTGGAGCTATGCGATATTGAGGTTATACTCTTTGATATGTTATATGTCTATGGTTAAGAGTGCAGACAGTAATTCATTTATTTATGGAAGTTATGATCATTTTGGTGGAAGCAGTATTCAAGCAGTGTTCCTGAGTAATGGTTTGTGGAAATCAGATGATATCTCCTAATCGGGATGGAATCTAATTTTGTGTAGTTAAAGGGAAGTTGAAGACACATTGATAGTGACATGGATGATAGCATAGACTTTGAGGTCACACGAGTGAATATTTATTGTATTTGGAAGCTGACAGTTTTATGTAATTTTGGTGTAGCTTGTGGAATCTTTTATATTGTAATTGTATGCCGGCTCATTTGTAATTATTTGAGTGTGGTATAAAGGAATGAATGTATTTCCTTGTTTTAGTGTGTAAGTGTGAAGTTGTGATATGGAAGTAACAGTTGTGTGTGATGTTGTATGCATGAAGTGAAGAAAAGAGCTAAGTATGAAAATGAATTTGTGAAGGAAGACATGCGAAGTACAGAGATCTGAAATTGAGATCTGATGTAACAATGAGTGTGGTTTGGCAAAGTCAAAGAAAAGGTAACATATTATTATGTTGAGTAATGCAAAGATTATTTGGACAATGTGTTCAGTGATCTTACCCTAAATTTATTTGGGCAGTGGGTCCTTTTGTCTCCCATAACTCTCAACAAGGTTAGAATCTTTTAATAGGGATTCAAAATATCCTAACAGGGATTCATATGTACTGAATGTATTTCATAAGACTCATAATAGAGTCCATCCTCTCACAAGGAATATTCATATTACTGCATCTTTTGTGGGCATCATTCCCACCGGGGTTTACTCTTTGATCAAGAGGTTCCCTAGTCAACATATCTTGTGTCATTGTGTTATTGTGTATGAATATCTTTCTATGGTTGGTAATTATATTGCTTATATGGTTTAATGTTGTTGAAGATGATAAAAGTTATAATTATCTAATAACTAGTTCACCCCCCCCCCCCCCCACTCAGTTATCTTGGTGGACTTTACTTTCTAACAGAATACTATGAAAGAAGAAATTGATCATATTGAAAATAATAACACTTGGTCACTAGTACTGAGACCAAAGGATAAGAATGTGATTGAAACAAAGTGAATTTTCAGGAATAAACTCAATGAGAAAGGAGATGTGATCATAAATAAAGAAAGATTAGTCTATAAAGGGTATGCACAAGAAGAAGGTGTTGACTATGGTGAAACTTTTTCCCATGTTGCTAGATTAGAAGGTGTAAGAATATTACTTGCATATGATGCTTATAAAGGATTTAAAGTTTATCAAATGGATGTTAAGTCTACATTTCTGAATGGAATTCTTGAAGAATAAGTCTACATTGAACAACCTAAAGGATTTGTTTAGAATTTTGATAAGGATATGGTCTACAAGATATACAAAGAACTCTATGGATTGAAGCCAACACCCTGAGCATGGTATGAAATATTAGACTCTTATTTAGTCAAGATTATATTTCAAAGGACTAGTGATAACAATAATTTACATTTGAAATGTGATAGTACTAATAAATTCTGATTGCTGAGATATTTGTTGATGACATTATATTTGGAGGAAATAAGATAATGTATAAATCATTTGTTGACAAAATGAGAAAGGAATTTGAGATGTCTATGATTGGAGAGATTAAATTGTTTATTGAACTTAAAATTCAACAAGTAAAGGATGGGATCTATATAACACAAACTAAGTATATCAAAGAGATCCTAAAGACATTCAATATGGAATAATTTAAACTGGTTGGAACACCGTGGCTACAAGTTGTAAATTTTCAAAGGAAGATGACACAAAGGAAGTAAATGTGACACTTTATTGATCCATGATTGGTAAAGTACAGTATGTTGTCCACAACCAACCATATATTACACATTCAATTGGTATAGTTGCAAGGTTTTCTACAAACCCAAAGGAGACACATATGTCTGCAGTTAAAAGGATATTTAGATATCTGAAAGGGACAGAAGATTTTGATATGTTATACACAAAAGGAGAAGATTTTGATCTCAAGGTATATACTGATGCTGACTGGGCTGGAAATATTGATGGAAAAAAAGCACTACTAGAAGAGCTTTTTGTTGGATATTGCTAATGCATTGGGGAGATTGTTGGATACATTTAATATTTTTAAGCACTACATTGAGTGATGTTAGAATTACTGTTGTTTTCATTCATATTTTGTCACTGATGTCAACATATGTTTCTATGAAGAGAACAGGCTAGTTATTACAGTGTACGGATACTGTACGGATGATTCAGAATGTGTGAAGTCAGTTGTGTGTATAGGAATGTGTTGTGATATTATATCTAAGATCACATGATGTAATATTACATATTGGATGAGTTACATAAGATTTGGTGAAGACTAGTTACTAGATAGTGACAGTGGAAGTTGACAGAGTAAGTCTTTGAGGTTTGGGTATGTCTTACAGGAAATGAGGATTTAGTGTATGCGAGCTTAAGGGATGACAGATAGGGTACTGAAGAATGTTCATTGATCTCTGCAAGGTATGGAAAGTAGGATGACGTCAGTTGTGGCGTGTGTTCTGGAGATGATCTATTTGGAAGCCGACTTCAGAGTTGTAGCGTGTATCATGAATGGTAAGCATGAATTATGGATGTAGGTCCTTGATTATTGAATTGTAATTGTTGTATACTTGTTTTAGATACTATGTATATCTTAGCAAGGAGTTATGTAATTATTTGTATATTAGTAAAGCCTAATTGGCCGACCTGATCATTTATTTTGTAATAGGGTATATTTGTAAGATCTTTTCTTTTGAAAAGACATGGCAGAATGTATGTGATGTAAAAGATGATTGTGGAAGTTGTGAAGCTTGAGTCTATTGGATGTAGAGTAGAAGATATCTTATATACTTCATTGGAACTGATCAAGAAAGATAGTTGCTATCGGATAGTTCAAAGATTGTATATTTCTTTATATACACTTGTGTTCCGAACAATGAGTTCTAAAGGTGGACGTAACCTTCTTTGGGCAGTGAGCCTACCTTATTTTCTTGACTCCTAACAGGGTCTGTCCTCTAACAAGGACTGTGTATTATAATGTTTTAATCAACTCCTAACAGGGATAGATCTTATAACAAGGATACTATACTCTTAGTACATCATTAGTGGGTGTTAATTCCCTCCAGGGTTTTACCTTTAACAAGGTTTCCTCGACAACAAAATATTGTGTTATTGTGTTGGCATTCATTGTGTTCATTGGATTTGATATTGCTGCTATTCAAAGTTTAAAGTTTAATAATCTCTCATACAACTGATTCACCCCCCTCTCAGTTGTATTGGTGGACTGTTATTCCTAACAATTGGTATCAGAGCTACTAGTCCTTATAGAGAAGTCTTAACATCTTGAGGTGATCTTGGAGATGGTGTTCTATAGGAAGGATAGTCCAAAATTTGATCCTAAAAACTTTGACAGTTGGAAGAACAAGATGTGAACTCATTTGCTATGTTTGGGCATTGACTAATGGATGATTACAAAGAATCAGGTGGCTATGAAGGCTGAGGATGAATTGGAAAAATCTACTGATGATGAAAAGAAGATATTTTCATATAACATGGTTTCAAGGGAAGCATTGATCAACACACTCTCTGAAGGAGAATTTACTGAAGTTTAAGATCTAGATTCGGAACACATTATTTGGACAAGATTAGAAGCATTGTATGAAGGAGATAAGTTTACCAAGAAAGAGAAGTTATAGAACTTGAAGACAAGGATGGATAAGCTACAAATGAAGGATGATGAAAATATTAGGGCTTATGTACAAAGAGTTACAGAGGTTGTGATTGGAATCAAAAATTTTGGAGGAACTTATGAAGAGGAAGAAGTCATTGCGAAGATCCTTAGATCATTGACACCAATCTACAAGACCAAAGTTCAAGCTATAGAAGAAATTATACCTTTGACTCCAAACTTTAGCAAAAAAATGTTGATTGCAAAGATAACTACCTTTGAAGCTACAAAAATGGGAGATTTTGTACCTAAAGTTGAAACAATATTTAAGACATCTACACACAAGAAGATAATATCTACACTTCTGAGCACCAACAGTGAGAACATAAAAGAAGAGCTTGGTGAATATGTTGATGAATGGGAATAGATACTAGAAGAGTAAAGAAAGCTAGATGAACTTGTTGCATTGATCGCTAGAAGAGAAAAAAGAGGTAAGGGTAAATTTGAAGGAAAGTTACCTTTGAAAATTTTTTTATGCAATAAGATAAGTCACTTTGTATCTAGATGTCCTGCAAGAGTTCCTAAGCACAAACCTAAGTTTTTCAAGCCTAAGTATTCAAAAGATAAGGAATGTTATTATGCTAGTGAAGGTACTTTTGATGATGATGATTTGGATTATGAGGAGATTTGATTTATTGCTATTAAAGATGAAAAAATAGTACATGAGGAAAAGGATTTAGTATCACATGTTGATAATAAATCTGAATGGGTTATAGATAGTGGTTGCTCACATCATATGACTGGAGACAAAAACAAGTTTGTTAAACTAATGAAGTATGATGGTGGTGTTGTAAGATTTAGAGATAATGTTCCTAAACCTATCATAGAAGTAGGATCTATTATTTTTGATGGAAGGACTAATACAGACAATGCACTACTTGTTGATGGACTTAAGCATAACTTGTTGAGTGTTGGATAGTTGATGGATAAGGGATATCAATTAAAGTTCATTGATGGGAAATGTTTTATCAGAGGTAAGATAGGAAACTTGATTGCAACCGGTACTAAATATAGAGGTAATGTATTTGAGTTAAATACATCTAAAGCTTCTTGTTTTTTTGCGAAGGTAGATGACAATTGGTTATGGCACAAAAGATTTTTTCATGTTAATTTTGATAATACTGTGAAGGCAAGTTTGACTAATGCAGTAAGAGACCTACTAAAGATTGTGAAACCATCTAACACCATATGTAGAGAATGTGTTATGGGAAAACAGACTAGAAGAAGTTATAAAAGTAAATCATATACAATAAAAGGAAAGTTGGATCTGGTACATATAGACCTGTGTGGACCTACAAGGACAAGATCATACTATGGTGAAAGGTATTTTATACTTTTTGTTGATGTCTTTTCTAGAATGATGTGGATCACTTACTTGAAAGAGAAATTAGAAGTTGTGAGATTATTTTTGGCTTAGCACACAAGGACTTCAAGGTATATCAGATGGATGTGAAATCTGCATTCTTGAATGGGGATCTTGAAGAAGAAGTTTATATAGAACAACCTGATGGATTTCCTCTATCTAAAGATGAAGACATTTTATGCAAGTTGAAGAAGGCATTGTATGGACTGAAGCAAGCTCCAAGGGCTTGGTATGCAAGGTTAGACAAATACTTACTTCGCCTTGGGTTTAGAAAAGGTAATGCTGACAGTAACTTGTATTTAAGAACTAGTGAAGATGGAATTATGATAATAGAAGTTTTTGTTGATGATATTATCTTTGGAGGCAATGATGAAATGTGTAAGAAATTTTCTAAAGAGATGGAAAATGAATTTGAGATGTCCATGATAGGTGAAATGAAATTCTTTCTAGGACTACAAATAAATCAAAGTAAGAATGGGATCTTTATTTCTCAAACTAAGTATCTTAAAGAAATATTGAAAAAGTTTGGAATGGAAGAATGTAAACCAGTTGGTACACCCATGGTGAATGGTCATAAACTAACAAACAATGATGAGACAAAGTGTGTTTTTCAGACCAAGTACAGATCAATGGTTGGCGGATTACAATATTTGATTCACACCAGACCAGATATTGCTAATGTTGTCAGAATTGTGGCTAGATATCAGGTAGAACCTAAAGAGACACACCTAGCTGTTGTAAAAAGGATATTCAAATATCTGAAAGGAACAATGGAATATGGCTTATGGTATGATAGAAATGATGACTTTGAACTTCATGCTTATATTGATGCTGATTGGGAAAGGAATATTGATGATAGGAAGAGTACTAGTGGAGGTACATTTTTCCTTGGGAAAAAGTTGGTTTCATGGCTAAGTAAAAAGAAAGATTGTATAGCTCAATTTACTATAGAATCAGAGTATGTTGTTGCTGCTATTAACTACACTCAAATTGTTTGGATGAAACAAATGCTAAAAGATATTAGAATAAGTTTTGATGAGCTAGTGGTTATCCATTGTGATAACACCAGTATAGTAAATATGTCAAAGAATCCTATGATGCATTCTAAAACTAAGCATATTTCTATTAAGTATTACTTCTTGAGAGACAAGGTAGCTGAGAAGGAAATAAGATTGAAATACATTAGCACAAAAGAACAGATAGTAGACATCTTTACAAAGTCATTTCCAAAAGATGCCTTTGAGTATCTTAGAGGTATGCTTGGGGTGTAGGCCCCTCCTAGTCAAAATTAAATGATGCATGGATACATCAGTCCAGAGGTTTTTAGGGCCTTATCATATTCTAGACTTGATGTGTGGATCTACTCCTCAGGGGGAGTGATCATTGAAGATAGTTGTTGAAGATAGTTGATGACTTATGGAACCCTTTTCCATTGTTGTCAGAGGGGGAAAGACACTATGTGAAAATCCTATGGGAAAGAGACTATGTGGTAAAGGTACTGAGAAAATACTTTTGGGTTGATGGATTTTCCCATATGTTGCCATCAGTGCCAAAGGGGGAGATTGTTGGATATTGCTAATGCATTGGGGACATTTTTAGATACATTTAATATGTTTAATCACTACATTGAGTGATGTTGAAATTACTATTGTTGTCATTCATATTTTGTCACTTATGTCTGTATGCACCCTAAAATGGTCGCCTAGACTTTGGGCCCCATTTATTTGATTTATCAATCCTGAATCATTTTGATCAATAATCAATATTTTCAACAATATCAATTTCTTGATCAAGTCTTAATTTCGATCATATATTGGATTTTTATCCTAGGGGCTAACCATTTATCCTAAGTCTTTATTTATTTAAAAGGAATGTTTCCTCCCCTTTTAATAAATAAAAAGCCTCCACTTTTCCTCTTATCCTAAGTTGCACAAATAAAGCATTATTCCTATTTTATAAAAAGGGAAAAAGCACTTTTTGTCTCACATGAGGCTCAAAAGTCAACACTTCACTCTCATTGGAGGATGCTTGTGCACATGGATTGCTCCTCTTTCAAGCTCCACCGTCGATTAAGACCTTTTGCCTCTTAATCTCCATGGTCCATTTCACCTCATTTCTTATAAAAAGAGAGCTCTCTCCTTCATTTGCATATCCATATTTTATGCTATTGTTATGCTACAAGTTTTGGAGCTCTCTTTGAAGACACTCAAGCTTTGAAGCCTTGACATTTTTAGTTGCATTTCATAATAGTTTTGCTTTCATAGTTACATTCATGGCATCATAGATTAGATTTCCTTTTATGCAATAGACTAGATCTCACATAGCTTAATTAGGGGCTTGGAATCTATTGTACTTCTTTTCATAGTTTAGTTTGCACTTCATTTGATAGATTAGTCTTGCACATTCATACTAGTTGCATTTGCACTTCATTTCCATTTAGATTCTTGGAGATATTGGCACTCTTGCCCTTGTCTTCACTTGAATCTCTCATTGTATGGTTGACTAGCAAGGTCACTTTCTTGTAGCTCTAGCTGAGAGCAAAACTCATAGTCCCTTGCAACTCCAAGCATAGAGAGCTATGAACCGCTTTGTGAGGCCTCATTCTTGAGCAACCTTGCATGTAATGGTTCATAGAAGTGCATATTTTAGTGTGTACATTTCTGGCGCCCACCGTGGGGCAGAGTAGATAGCTTTATCCTTTTATTTGATGCATTTTTCATCATTTTCGGATTAATTTTCGGAAAAATCTGTCTCTGGTTTTCTGTCTCAGATTATCGCACGACACTTCTCAGAAATATCGCCCGATATACTTCCTATCTTGGCGCGATAGTTCGCTCGAAAAGAGTATCGCACGCATATATTGACTTCTGTCGCCTGACATCGGGTGAAGTATCGCCTGTCATTGTGCGAAGTATCGCGCAACTGAGAAGTATCGCCCGGATATAGGAAACTGTATCGCGCGATACTGTTGAAGTCTGAGAAATATCGCTTGGTCTGGCAGAGACTTGCGCTTTCAATTTTTTTGTCCGAATTCGATTATTTTAGCTTGCTGTTTTGTTTTGCTTTGTTTAGATAGGTCTAACCTGCATCTTTTAGCTTGAATCCATCAGATTATTGCACATTTACATTTGGATTTTGATTTTGCTAACATTGTGGGTCTAACAAGTTGTGTTTGTAGGTGCTCTCCTTTGCTTGAAAATTGCTAAAAACGCATGTCAAAGAGGGCTACTAACAGTTTTTGCAGGGCTGCCCAAGCATAAAAACAAAAAAAAAATTATTTTTTTTCTTGCTTGTTATTTATTTTCCTTTCATTTGTGGCATTTACTAATTGTATTAGGAATCTTAATACCTTGTGAAAGAGATCTTGAGGTGGTAGGAGAAGTATGCTCTTCACCTTTAGGTGAATCAGAAAATCTTGACCCATCTTAAGGTTTTGGAAGCAAGGGGGTAATTGATCTCTTTGCTTGGTGTGTTTGGGAGAGATTCTTGAGATAGCGGAGTATGCTCTTCACCCTTGTGGTGAATCAAAAACCTTGAACCTCAAGATTTGATCCATTTTTGTTTAGTTTAGGAATCCTTTAGCGAGCCTGCTCTTGAGCAATCAAGAGGAACGACTCAAGTGGGGACAACCTTGTCATCATTCTCCTTGGTGGCAAGTGATTCCAACTCACTATAATCTCAAGGCTATCAAGGACACCAAAAACCTTGATAGACATAACACTTGTCTTCATTTGATGTGAGTAGCTCATGGGATTGCGACCATGAGGAAAACATTGGACAAGAATGCTTAAGGTACTCTTGAGGCCGCGAGGTCCTAGTCCTTTATGAGGAGCAAGAGGGGTGTTGTGAACGGAAATCCTTATTAAGAGCCATTAGATAGAAGCCACCCTCTTTTAGCCGCTTATCTTCTTAGTGCAAGGATTGATCCAAGTGGTTTACCCAGATCACCTTAAGATACTCACCATATGTGTCCCTTTGGTTGTGTCATTTGACATTTCCATGACAAAGCCAACATCTCTTGTGGGTAACCACTTGGTGTGAGGTGAGGGGGCATCAAGTTGTGGGCTAAGTTGGTAAGTATTGAGCCTTGACTTTCTAGGATAGATTTGCTTGAAGTGTTTTCGATTGTGTGATACCAGTGTAAACGTTCTTACATACAAACAATCGGTAGTATTCATAAGGTGTTGTTTCAATTTTGATATCACAAGTGTTTGTCTTGGCAAGGTTGCTTTTGCCTTTGTTTCAAGTGTTTGAGACCATGTTTTGATCCCTTGCTGTTTGCAAACCTACCGAAATTCTGCTGATACCGCAACTGAAATTGGAAACATCAACCCTCAGACTAAAAATTTTGACCAAACAGACCCAAAAACGCAAATTTCACACAATTCTGGTCAAGAGTCAAATAATTCTGCAATAGTATCGTGCCCTGTAAGGCGAAGTATCACGTGATACTTCGCGCATGCTAGAAATATCGCCCCCTTTGAAGAGAAATATCGTGCGATAGTTCGCCCCTGACGGACTATCGCCCAACCTGCCTGGAGTATATCGCTCGCAAGTGTTAAGAAGTATCGTCTGGCTTAGGGCGAAGTATCGCACAGGTATAGGTTTATCGCCCCAGTAGCCTGGAGTATATCGCCTGGTTCATTTTTGCCGTGTTTAAATTTTGGTCAGTTTCAGTTACTGTCAATTAGGCTAGGTCTTAGAACAGGCTTCTCACCCTAACGTTTGAGATCTGTCTTGACTCCAAATTTCTAGTTTTTAGTCCTTCGGGATAGCATCATTTGATTTACAAAGTCACTTTGGAATAATTATCAAGTTAGAAAGCCATTCTTGGTGCCAAGGTTCATCTTTAAAATTGTTAGCTATATTCTGGGAAAATTTTAGTTCTCTTATTGTCCAAATAATTTTTATTTAATCTCAATTTCAATTATCTTTTGGCCTAGTCCAACCTCCTGATTCAAAAGTGCAAGGGTAGTCACCCTTTGATTTGAAGCACCTCTTTGACAGTGTTGGTAAAGCCCTCCTTTTCTTTTCATTTCTCTTTGGACAATAGAGGACTTCGATTATCCTAGTTTGGTGTTGACACTTTGAAAGGTCACCTTATCATTGAGAATATCTCTCTTTCATGTCAGTTACGACAAGGTACCAAGTTAATCAAGGGAAGCGATCCCCTGTTGCCTTTAGCCAGTTACCACCTATCAAGACTCGTCGACAACCTAAGGGAAAAGGACCCCTTTTTGACCAATCTCCTAAGAGTGAATCCGAGGTTTGTTTCAATCCGGGAGCTAACCCTAGTGAAGTGAGCACCTCTTTCATACCACTTTCATCAAGTATGGACATGAGTTACACGTTCACCTGACAACAAAGAGAAGCCATGAATCAAACTCTCGAGGATATCTTTCAACGACACAGAAGAGAGTATGGTGGTTCTTCTCATGCCAGTCCACCCGGGTCACCTCCTAACAACGCGAGGTATTTTGATGCTCATCAACGAGCCGAAAGACAGCATAAGCAGGCTCACTCAGATTCAGGGTCACAACACGAAGACCAGAACAATGAATCTAGTGATCATCATATCAACGCAGCTAATGCAATAAGGCATTCAAGACAAACCTCCCCACTTAAAGACACCTCTCGATATACAAATACGAGATTGAGAAGCATTGAGAGAGAGAAGCAAGCCTACTTAGATGAACAGGTTGCTAAAAAGGAAAAATTCTGACAACTAGAGGAAGAGGAACGTGCATTGTTGGATATACAGAAAAGAGTCACCCAAGAAGAAGAAGATAGACTCTATGCACAACAACTCCAAAGTCGATTTAATGGGAGGGGAGCCAATAGTGGGATCAACTCGCCCCCATCTACCCCTTCCCCTAGCCCTCGAAGAAGATCAAAGACACCCTCACGATCCCCAAGTCCTAGAGGAAGAAGGACTTCAAGATATGACCATCATAGGAGACAGTCGTCTCATAGACATTCAAAGCAACCCTCCCAACGAGCACATCATGGCTCACAACATGGAGGCAGTTATGCCAAATTTGATCATATGGACTTCATGACTATGCAACAAGAACCATCCTTTCAAGCCTATGTGGAGCAATACGTGGAACAAAACAAAGACCAATTCTTGGAAAGTCTTATCAACAAAGGTGCTAAAGTTCCATATAATTTTGATGTTCACCAAAAAATCAAGAAACAGAATCCTTCAACTGATGAGGTGATCTTACAAATGCAAAAGGATATAGACAGAATGAAGGCTCCCAAGAGCACATTTCATTTGGACTCCATATGTCCTAACCCCATTGACAAAAGTGTGGTGATGGTAGAATTTCCTAAGAAAATTGAATTCCCAACATACGACAAATATGATGGCACTGGTGACCCTCAAGACCATGTTCAACAATTCTACATAATGAGCTTTTCCTTTCACCATGAAGACTCCTACTTGCTGAGATTATTCCCAAGGAGTTTAAAAGGTCAAGCCATGGAGTGGTTCACCAACCTTTCCCCTCCAGTAAAGACATTTAAAGAACTTGTCCAAAGATTTGTTCAGCATTTCACGTACAACTTATCTAGGTCGGTCACAATGCTTGATTTGTGTAAACTTAAACAAAATCAAGGGGAATCTTTTGTCACCTTTTTACAACGATGGAGGCGATTGTGTTCGAAATACCCAAGGACAATCCCTGAAGAAGAGAGAATTGATATCATTGTGAACAATCTAATACCAGAACTTAAATATGAAGTCAAAAAAATCTCATTTAATTCCTTTGATACTATGGTAGAGGTGGCATGTCGCATTGAGGATGTCCTAAAAGAACAAGGAATTTTGGCTAAACCAACAAATAGCAACAATAGCCAAAATAACAATACTAATGGTAACAAGGACAAAAAGAACTCTTATTGGAACAAAAACAAGCAAGTGGTCAACGACGGAGTTGTTGATTCATCTCAAGTCAAAAATGAAGGAGTTCTTAACCTCTCTCATGTAGTTCAAGCTATGAAGTTGCAAACATCGTCAACGCAGCAAGACAAACCTAAGTATCAAAAGAGATCTAAAATGGAGAAAAGACAATTTACTAAATTGGGAGAATCCTATGCAGATGTTTTTAAGACATTAGTTGCTCATAATTTGGTGCACCCACAAGATCCTACAAAACATCGAATACCAGATCCTTTACCTCATTGGTGGGATGCTAAAGCTTTTTGCGTTTTCCATAATGCGATTGGACACGACATAGAAAATTGTTTTAAACTCAAGCATCTTGTCCAAGACCTTATTGAGAAAGGACAATTACAAGTGGATGGGTTAACTACTAATGCAGACCATAAAGCCTTTAAAGAGCCCTTGCCTAAATATGAAAAAGGAGAGGATTCTAGCAGTAAGAATGGCAAGGCGGCTATTAACTATACATACACACATGCTGATAATGTGATTAACATGCTTGAAGTGGCTGATGATAACATCAACATGGTGAGAAAGAAAGATCCTTATGGACATAATGTGGACTCAACTCCTATGACTAATGAAAGACCCGCTGTGGTGATAAGAGGTCCTCACTCACAAGGAATACCCACGTCCCTCAATGCTGTCACTAGGGGTCAGGCCCAAGCACCCATTATCATCAAAGGTCCTAGCATTAGCAAGTCTAAACAGCCCGTGTCCAAAGGTGCTCCTCCCAAATCTGTCGTTAGTCCTGATTCCAATTATAATCTCATTGACCAGCTACAACGTACGCCCGCTCAGATATCCATTTTTGAGCTTTTAGAATTATCTCCTAAGCACAAGCGTGTTCTCGAGGATGCTTTGCGAGCAGCCAATGTCCCTAATAAATTAGATATTGACCAATTCCAAAACATGGTCAACCATTTGGCTAGCCCTCATTTCCTCACCTTCTCAGAAGAAGATGACAAATCCATCAATCACCCACATAATTTGGCCTTACACATCGAGGTCATGATTCATAAAACCCGTGTTAGGCGTGTACTGATAGATGGGGGTGCGGGGCTCAATATTTGTACCCTGAGTTTGCTGCTAGCTCTAGGGTATTCTGAGAACGTCATTAACACAAAGAAAAGAATCACAATCAAAGCATATGACGAAGCAGAAAAAAGTTCTAAGGGATTGGCTGTTTTGCCTATTCGCATTAGTCCCGTAGAAAAAGATATATTATTACAAATTGTTGATGTTGGACCTCTAGCCTACAACATTTTGCTAGGCAGGCCATGGATTCATGAAATGCAGGTAGTCCCATCGACATATCACCAGTGTGTTAAGTTTCCCCATAACGGTGTAGAAATTTGCAGCCCTGGAGACAGTGCTCTATCAGTTAATAACATTTCTGCGGAATTACATGTACCTTTGAATAGAGAAGCTGACAATCCTAGCAGTTCACTTGAACAATGCAAGCAGAAATTCAAGACCATGGACCTTGGGATGGGAGATTATAAGATTGATTCTTTTACAAAAATGCCAATCTCTCCTAGGTCTTATGGGAGACCATCCCCAAATGTGAAGCCTTCGTCATCAGAAATGACGTTATTTGGGAAATTTGTTGAGTCTTCGGTCCCCATCCAAGAAGAGAAAGAGGAAGTTGCTGTAAGGGACTGGATATATCACGAGGAGAAATACCAACATAATGAGAATTTTGCTCCTTCACCTGAAACTTATGGGAAAGGGTATACACTGGTTAAAAATATGGGATATCCGGGATTTGGTCCCCTTAGTCATAGGCTGGACGCTAAAGCTGAGCCTCTTGATCATGCTCTTTTTGGATGAAAGAGTAAGTCCACGGTCGGCTTAGGTTTTGAGAATAAGAAGAAGAAAGGTATCCCTGTCCCAGCTGCGACGGACAGTGACAGTGATGCAGATTATACGCCTGATCTTTCCAACCAACAAGATGTGTCTGATGATTGGGTGCCCTCAACGAATCTCCTTTGGGGAGCTCCCACAGATTTGATGCTTAATAGTCCTACTATCCCAGCTGCGACGGATAGTGATTGTGTGACTTCTAGATCGACAAAGGAAAATGTTACTGTCCTAGCTGCGACGGATAGTACCAGTACTAGCACTAGAGAGGGGGAAACCCTTCCTAACCTTGAGGCTTCTACATCACGAGGCCTAAATGATGAGTCAGAGATAGACTCCCATGAATATGAATGGGATTCGCTTTCGGACGCAACAATTGATCTAGACGTGGATATTATCCATGCCTATAGTACCCAACCCGATGCGACTAACGATCCTAGTGTCAGACTAGAGGATTTCCCTCCTCAAATCGCTTTAGTAGACAACGCTTTGTTTGATAGGATGAGCCCCAATTCAGGTATCTTAGGAGATGACTTGATGAACTCCGATTATATGGTCACCAAAGATGACACCTTTCGCATTAACAACATCGAACCTACCATTGACTTACCCCTTGTTCACTTTGACCTGATTGACTGGTCTCAGCGCCACCAAGAGCCCACATTCCTCACATTTCACAATGATTACGAAATTGCTTGCTACCTGAATGCTCTCGAACCTGTGGCTTCTTCCACCAGTGAACCAACAACCAGCATGACAAAGCCTGATATTAAGTACCTCAGTCTCAAAACAAAAGAGAAAAAGAAAAATAGGTCTGATGGCGAAAACCACTTTGTGGCGGTATCAGAACCAAAAATAGTAAAAAGAAATGATGCATCCAAAGGTGAAAACCTCTTTGAGGCACCTAAGGATGGGGTACTTAATAACTTGCCGAGTTATTTCCAGGATAGATCATCAATATTGATTGAACCAACAAAGCCGGTCAATTTAAACACAGAAGAAAATCCTCAGATAGTCCATCTTGCTCAGTCTTTATCAGATGAAGAGACCAAGGCATATGTACAGTTTTTACAGAAAAAGAAAATTAATTTTGCATGGACCTACTCAGACATGCCAGGGCTTGACATGAATCTCATAATGCATCACTTATCTATAGCTCCAGGAGTCAAGCCAGTAAAATAGAGATTAAGAAAAATGCATCCACATATAGCTCTACTTGTCAAAGGAGAATTAGAAAAACTTTTGAGAGCTGGATTTATTACAGCCATCGATTATGCAGAATGGATCTCAAACATAGTACCGGTCTCCAAACATGATGGGTCCATTCGTGTCTGCACAGATTTTAGAGACCTAAACAAAGCCTGCCCAAAGGATGATTTTCCACTTCCAAACATTGACATGATAGTGGACATGACGGCGGGCTATGACATATATTCCCTAATGGATGGTTTCTCGGGGTATAATCAAATCAAAATAGCTCCTGAAGACCAAGAGAAAATAGCATTCACATGTGCATGGGGAACCTACTGCTGGAACGTCATGCCATTCGGGTTAAAGAATGCAGGAGCAACTTACCAAAGAGCTATGACGACTATCTTTCATGATATGATGCACAAAAATATGGAAGATTATGTGGATGATACCCTAGCAAAATCAAGAAAAAGGGACACACACCTCAATGATCTGGAAGTAATTCTAGATCGTATGGAACAATTTCAACTCAGACTGAATCCAAAGAAGTGCGCATTTGGCGTCACCTCAGGCAAACTTTTAGGATTCATAATATCAGCAAAAGGTATCGAGGTTGACCCCGAAAAGGTCCAAGCAATCCTAGATATGCCACCTCCTCGAAATATCAACCAAATGAGAAGTCTTCAGGGACGTCTTCAATCTATTAGGAGGTTTATTTCTCAGCTTGCAGATAGAGCGCAACCCTTCAACAAAACATTGCATAAGGGTGCTTCTTGTGTTTGGAACGAGGATTGTCAAAAGAGCCTAGATCAGATCAAACAATACTTGGCTAATCCTTCGATTTTAATGCCTCCTATTCCAGGGAAACCATTGATCCTATATATTTCAGCTACAGACACTTCTCTGGGGGCATTATTGGCTCAAACAGATGATACTGGGAAAGAACGGGCCATCTACTATATCAGCCGTACTTTAGTCTCTTATGAGATCAATTACAATAATATTGAGAAGTCTTGTCTCGCGGTGGTGTTTGCTTCTCAAAAGTTGCGCCACTACATGCTTGCTCATACCATACACTTGGTTGCCAAAATTGATCCCCTTAAATACTTGCTTGGTAAGGCTGCCCTGACGGGTAGACTTGCTAAATGGATGATGGTCCTCACTGAATTTGACATAAAGTATGTTGAAAGGAAGGCAATAAAAGGGCAAGCTATTGCTGACCAATTAGCTGATTTTCCAATCCAGGATAGTATGCCAGTCCAAGTGGAATTCCCAGATGAACACATCCTATATACCACTACTCGCACTTGGACAATGTTCTTTGATGGCTCCCGCATGCAAAATGGATCAGGTGCTGGAGTGTTATTTGTTTCTCCACATGGGTACAACATTCCGAAGTCTTACAAACTATTATTCCCATGTACCAATAATATTGCAGAATATGAAGCTTTAACTAATGGCTTGAGAATGGCTATAGAATGGAATATCACAGAATCACATGTCTTTGGGGATTCTCAGTTAATCATCAACCAAGTCAATGAAGAGTATCAAACCAAGGATGACAAATTGATACCCTATAAAAAAATGGTTGATTCTTTGAAACGCTATTTCACCTTTGTGACGTTTCAACAAATCCCTAGGACAGAGAACAAAGCTGTAGACGCCATGGCTACATTAGCTTCACTTCTTCAGTTGGAGACACATGAATCCAGATTTGAATTCCTGGTGGAAGAGCTACACCATCCCATCTTTGACTCATGTGAAAGCCGTGTCATTTGTGCCATTATCACACACGAGTCTTCCCGATATGGTGCTATCTATTCATATCTTCGTCATGGAATCATCCCTGACACATTCACCCACTCCGAATGCCGAAACCTCATCCGTAACGCCTCTCGCCACACCCTCATCTCTGGTGATTTATATAGGAGGGGTTTAGATGGGACGCTCCTTAGGTGCTTGGAAAAGGAGGAATCCAACCAAGCGTTAGCTGACATCCAAGAGGGCATTTGTGGTGGACATTCTAATGGTCTTGCCATGGCCCGAAGGTTGCTTAGGGCGGGATATTATTGGTCCACAATGCAGATGGACGCAGTCACCTTTGCTAAGTCATGTGAAATGTCAGAAACACGGCAACCTGATTCATGCTCCGGGTAGGGAGCTGATTCCTTCTATTTCTCATTGGCCATTTCAGCGCTGGGCCTTTGATCTGGTTGGGCAGATTCATCCCAACTCATCAGGTGGACACAAGCTCATTATTACTGCCACTGACTACTTCACAAAATGGGTGGAGGCTGTACCACTTTCTGTTGCTTTAGGAAGGACCATTTCTTTGTTCATCTTGAATCATATCATTTGCCGATTTGGAGTGCCTTCTGAGATCATTACTGACAATGGAGGTCAATTTAAGAATAAGGACCTAAAGCACCTATGTAAAAAGTTTAAAATCAAGCAACATTGGTCCTCTATCTACTTCCCACAGGGAAACGGACAGGCAGAAGTTTCTAACAAAACCATTCTTAAGATTCTTCATAGAACAGTACACAAGAATGGTAGGGATTGGCACTTACAAATCAATCCAGCACTATGGGCTTACCGAACAAGCATTCGCACACCTACAGGAGCCACTCCTTTCTCTCTCACCTATGGCGCTAAAGAAATATTGCCTTTAGAAGTCGAGATACCATCCCTTAGAGTCTCACTCAAAGGTTTGATTACAGATGAGGATTACCACGCCATGAGGTTGCAGGAACTAGAACTTCTAGATGAGAAGCGTAAGGCTTCCTTTGATCATATGAGAGTGTATCAGAAGCGTATGTCCAAGGCATTCAACAAGAAGGTCCGCCCTAGAGAATTTCAAATAGGTGATCTTGTTTTACGAGAGAACCCTAAGAACCAACAAAACAGAGAGCAAAAGGGCAAGTTTGAACCTAACTGGCTTGGACCATATGTCATCACAGCTGCTTTTGGTACTGGTGCGTATTTACTGTCAAATCCTGATGGAGAACAGCTCCCTGATCCCATCAACATTGTGCACCTTAAGAAGTTCTATCCTTGATGCCCGTTCTGTCTGGGGGCATCATTTGTACATATTTATTGATCCTGAAAAAATTCTATAAAAAAAAAAAAAATTGATATATGATGCTGAAAAAATCCTACAAAGCATAAAAAGTCCTGAAAAAAATACAAAAAAATCAAAATATTCAAAATATAAAAAAATAAAAAAAAGTGCCTTGGTGAAAACCTAGCAATAGGCGCCTTGGTAGCAAAAAATCCAAAAAATTGAAAAAATGAAAAAAAATTCCAAGTGGTGAAAACCCGGAAACAGGCGCTACTTGAGGCCTTTGCACTCCTATTTGTTAGCATGCATCCTTGACACTGACCCTTTCTCCGTCATGCCTTGACCTTATTTGGCTTAGTCTGGAATTGGTCTTTGTCTTTGTCTAGGGGGCATAACTATTCACATTGGTCCTTTAGGTGTGTTTGTCTCTTGGGGCATTTCACAACAGATGTTTTTCAACACCACCCCAAATAGTGTTTTTCAACACTACCCTTGCGTCGAGTGTTTCTTAACACTTATCAGGTGTCTTACCCAACAGTCTCGTATGATACGATATTTCTCATTTGCAGATATGATACTCAGAATTTGACTCTATGACCAACACACACGCACTTAAACAATCAACTCGATGATGATATGATGACTTTATTTTTTTTGTGTGCTGTCTATGAGGATTTCTTTTGATGAGTGGTCTCCCCCTGAGAAGTTTTTGATGATGCATCGCTAGAAGACTGAGGGTATGAGAACATGTTTTCTTTCTTTATCTGCTTGTGGGTATATTTTGTTGATCCTAACTGTCATTAGCATTTATGCTGGTCCTACTTGACACTATGGATTGACAAGGTATTATCCTTGACTGTTTTTGCGAGTGCATGCTTCTAGTTATCCTGACTTTCATGTGTCTTGATATGAGCATAATCTCGCCATATCAAACTTAGGTATTCTCACTGCATTAGTCATCTTGACCTACATGTCTTTGATGCCTAGGTGAGATTTCCACATTTCTATCTGATAAAGATCATATTCATATCCACATAGTTATGCTAGTGTGCATTGTATGATCTTACGACGCTACCAATAACGCTCGATGATGATAATTAGATGTCTATAAGCGTTGTGACCTTGCAAGTCAATCACTTTCATAGTAGCTTGCATTTTTAGGGTCATGTTAGATTAGTTTTGCATTTTGCATATGGAAAGAGCTCTCCTTTTCATCCTACGTGGACCTGTCAGTCGACTGCGCTCACCTTCTCTTCTTCTTGATCATGTCTTTCGCTCCTCGTCTTTTTCATCTCGAACCTGTTCCTGTTCATCACAAGGGGTTAATCACATCATCATATCTATATCAAAAAACTGTCATTTTTAAGAAACATAAGTCTATATCATACATATGAGAATTAAACATACATCTATGAGAGAGAACATACATAAGCACATACATAAGTATTTTGAGCAAAATGACAAGACAATATACATAAACTGATACATCCATCACAAGTGAGACAAATACACATGATACATCGAACATCCAGTAATCTCATAAATCAATAAATTTTATGATATACAATATGAGATCCCAAAATCTGGATCAAGAGTCTCAAAATATGTCCAAAACATCTAAACCTAAGACCTAACCCTAACACTCGCTACCACCCTCGTGAGGAGCTCGTGGTGGTGGAGGAGGCATAGCTCTCCTATCAAGTGCCACATCTGATACCCCTGCCCGCTGAGAGTATGATGGTGCTCTCTCACCCTCTGGGACGGCCTGCAGATATAACCCGTGATAATAGGCAGCTCTCGCTGACTCCCGTCGGAGCTCCAGTGCCTCGGCCTGTGCCATCGCCTCACGGCGTGCTATCTCTGCTCTGAGATCCGCTATCTACTGATCCCGCTCTGCCCTCAGATCCAGGAGCTGCTGATCTTTCACAACTATAGTGGTCTGCAGCTGCTGTATCTCTGCCTCCTGAGCCTATATCTGGGCTCTCAGGTCCTCTCCCCCCGCAGGCTGCTCCTGCTGTACCTCTGCCTGCCGGCGAGCTGGTCTCACCTCCTCCTCAGGTGTCGCTGACCGCTGTCCCCGTGACCGTTTCTAGCCACCTGATCTCAACCCCTCTCCTCTCTCCATCCTCCTCCCTCTCCCCCTCCTGCCATCCCCTCCCTCCTCTCCACCCTCCCCTTCGTCTCCTCCGTCTCCTCCCGGCGCTGGCATCTGTGCATCTAGCACTGTAAATTGAGGGAATGGTACCCTCCACCGCTCTGCTCTGTAGGCTCCATCAGCCCCTGCGTCTGCCACATCTGGAAAATAATCCCAAGGCTCGCCCCTGATAGCTGTTGTCTCCGCGACAGCCTGCTGATAATCTAACATGGGTAGCCACCCATGTCCCTTCTCATCCCTGGCTCTGGCATAAGTGGTAGTCTTTGTCGAGACTCGCTGCTGCCTCCCAAACTGCCGCCACACCTGACTGATGCAAAATCTCTCTACGATCTCCGCATATCGACCTACCAGTGGCCGACTGCACAGCATATAGCTCAACTCATCTGCGGCATCTCCCCAAACCTCAACCTCCCTGTACGGCCTCCATGTGAATGAGGCTATCTCATCCAGAATTCATCTGTAGTACGTCACATCCCCAGAATGGGCATGTGATATAAACCCGATGTACCTATAAATGAAGGGGTACCTCCTCTCCCTCGCTGAACCCTGGGGCGCACCACAGCAATGTGCTCCCATGCCCATACCTGTGCCAGGATGGCACCACATGCCCATGTCCGATCGTCCCTGTAGACGATCTCATGCAGCTCATGATACATCTCTGCTAGGATCGCAGGCCCCCATGCCATCCGTCGAGGCCTGCCTACCAAGTCTACCAGTAACCTGCCCCATCCAAGCGAGAATCCCTTCTGACTGCGATCAGTCATCAAGATCTGTGAGATGATAGATGCCACAATGCATGGCACCGGATAATCTCTGCCAAAATCATCGAGTAGTCGCTCCCAGCTGACATGCCTGTCCAGGATAGTCACATCCTGAAACATCTCCTGAATCAATCGACGCCCCTCAGTGACATCCTGATCATAGTATACCTGTGACAACACATAAATCATGTTAGTTTTCATCTTCTGGAAACATTACATTTTACATAACTATCTTAAAAACATGATTATACTTACAGGCTCTCCGTGGCATGGAACTCGGAGGATCCTATAGACATCCTCCAGTGTGATGGATGCCTTGCCTGTAGGAAGGTGGAAGGTGTTGTGCTCGCTGTGCCATCTCTCGGCCAGCGCAGTCAACAACCCATGGTCTGCTCGGATATATGGGTACCGCAACAGATACCGAAATCCCATCGCCCTGAGGTCGGCATTGCCCGGATTATCCAGATCTCGGACACACCGTAATCCTGTCACCTTCGGCGCTCTGATGATGAGCACCGAAAAAACCTCCTGCAAGCCAAAACCAAACCCATTGTTAGCACATATTATGATGGATGTCCAAAACCTCAGTATAAAACATCTTAAAAACGTAACATTGTCTAGACCCATGTCATTTTTGCTCAAAAATGCGTTAAATATCAAATTTTTTTAACTGGGCAATATTCTTTTTTTGGAGAAGTATCGTGCGATACTTCTCCCTATAGTGGGGCGATAAACCTTGTATCATGCGATACTTCACCCAGTATCGCGCGATCTTTCACCCTGTATCGTGCGATACTAGTGTCTAAGGTCGTGCGATACTTTTGGGGCATGCGAAGTATCGTGCGATACTTCTCCCCAAAGCGCGCGATACTTCTAAAGTATCGCACGATATTTCACCCACTAAATTTTTTTTTGAAATTTAAAATTTGAAAAACGTGCTAAAAAAGCTATTAAATGCTAAAAATGACCAAAAAGCTCAAGTTTTTTGAAAACATACCGGGGCAGGATAGTGTGGTGGCCGGTTGTGCAACCGGGCGCGCTCGAATCGATGCCTGTAGACGGGAACTCCTGCTTGTTGGGCCATTTTCTCTCTCTAAAAGCTCTGAAATTCTCAAATCGCTAAAAGACAAATGATTTTTGAAAATGATATTTTGACCCCTTTTATAATCTTTTGACTTTTTGACCTCATTTTCAAAACACCTTGGAATTGCGCAAAAATTGCACCCCTAGCTAATTTCGACGTCCTAGATCCATTTTCGGACTTGAAATCGAAATCCGAGGCCATCTTGATAGTCAAAATTGCGCTTCAAAATCTTCCCCCCTTCTGCGCAGTTGGCTGATCTTTTGAGGCCTAATCTTTTAATCTTTGTTGGGGGCATCGTCATCTTTCCATGTCTTCCAAACTTCTAGTCTTTCATTCATATTCATTCCACTCCCTCATTTCTCACGTTGACTGCATCTTTCCAGTCAGGCTGGGGCATGTTCTATTGCCTAATGGTTAACCTATTTGACCCTTACATTCGATTATGATTTGATCAAATCTTTATCAGTTTTGTTGTCTCTCCTCTACCTGATTTCGATTTCGACTCCGAGGGGGCAGTATTTATGGGATTCTCATCCCTGATTTCCTTGATTCTCTTGATTCAGACATCTTTTGTGAGCTTTTGCTCAAAATTTGAGATTCTTAGACATTGATTATTGCCTAGCAGCGACAGTGATAGTTTTGTCTAAAAGCTTGATTTGCACCTAGCAGCGACGGTGTTGGTCTAAGCTTTTGTTTATGTTTGTCCAGATGTGATCCCGAATCGACCTCATATCTGAGTTGTTTTATGATCCCAGATCGATCTCACATTTCAACTTCATTCTTTGATTACATGTGTTCCCAAATCAATCACACATTAGTCAAAGAGGGGCAAATGTATGCACCCTAAAATGGTCGCCTAGACTTTGGGCCCCATTTATTTGATTTATCAATCCTGAATCATTTTGATCAATAATCAATATTTTCAACAATATCAATTTCTTGATCAAGTCTTAATTTCGATCATATATTGGATTTTTATCCTAGGGGCTAACCATTTATCCTAAGTCTTTATTTATTTAAAAGGAATGTTTCCTCCCCTTTTAATAAATAAAAAGCCTCCACTTTTCCTCTTATCCTAAGTTGCACAAATAAAGCATTATTCCTATTTTATAAAAAGGGAAAAAGCACTTTTTGTCTCACATGAGGCTCAAAAGTCAACACTTCACTCTCATTGGAGGATGCTTGTGCACATGGATTACTCCTCTTTCAAGCTCCACCGCCGATTAAGACCTTTTGCCTCTTAATCTCCATGGTCCATTTCACCTCATTTCTTATAAAAGGAGAGCTCTCTCTTTCATTTGCATATCCATATTTTATGCTATTGTTATGCTGCAAGTTTTGGAGCTCTCTTTGAAGACACTCAAGCTTTGAAGCCTTGACATTTTTAGTTGCATTTCATAATAGTTTTGCTTTCATAGTTACATTCATGGCATCATAGATTAGATTTCCTTTTATGCAATAGACTAGATTTCACATAGCTTAATTAAGGGCTTGGAATCTATTGTACTTCTTTTCATAGTTTAGTTTGCACTTCATTTGATAGATTAGTCTTGCACATTCATACTAGTTGCATTTGCACTTCATTTCCATTTAGATTCTTGGAGATATTGGCACTCTTGCCCTTGTCTTCACTTGAATCTCTCATTGTATGGTTGACTAGCAAGGTCACTTTCTTGTAGCTCTAGCTGAGAGCAAAACTCATAGTCCCTTGCAACTCCATGCATAGAGAGCTATGAACCACTTTGTGAGGCCTCATTCTTGAGCAACCTTGCATGTAATGGTTCATAGAAGTGCATATTTTAGTGTGTACAATGTCAACATATATTTTTATGAAGAGAACATGTTGGTTATTACAGTGTACGAATACTGTACAAATGATTCAGAACATGCAAAGTCATCTATGTGTATAGGAAGGTGTTGTGATCTTATATATAAGATTACATGATGTAATATTGCATATTTGATGAGTTATAGAAGATTTGGTGAAGACTAGTTACTAGACAGTGACAGTGGAAGTTGACAGAGTAAGTCTCTAAGTTTTGGGTATATCTTATAGGCGATGAGGATTTAGTGTATGTGAGCTTAAGGGATGATAGATAGGGTACTAAAGAATGTTAGTTGATCTTTGAAAGGTACAAAAAGAAGGATGATGTCAGTTGTGGTGTGTGTTCTAGAGATGATCTATTTGGAAGCCGACTTCAGAGTTGTAGTGTGTATCATGAATGGCGAGCATGAATTATGGATGTCAGTCCTTGATTATTGAATTTTAATTATTGTATACTTGTTTTAGATAACATGTGTATCTTAGCAAGGAGTTATGTAATTATTTGTATATTAGGAAAGCCTAATTGGCCGATCTGATCATTTATTTTGTAATAGGGTATATATGTAAGATCTTTTCTTTTGAAAAGACATGGAAGAATGTATGTGATGTAAAAGAGAATTGTGGAAGTTGTGAAGCTTGAGTCTGCTAGATGTAGAGTAGAGGATATCTTATATACTTCATTAGAACTGATCAAGAAAAGATAGTTTCTATCGAACAGTTCAAATATTATGTATTTCTTTATATATACTTGTGTTACGAATAGTGAGTTATAAAGGTGGACATAACCTTTTTTGGGCAGTGAGCCTACCTTATTTTCTTGACTCCTAACAGGATATGTCCTCTAACAAGGAATGTGTACTATAATGTTTTAATTAGCTCCTAATAGGGATAGATCTTCTAACAAGGATACTATACTCTTAGTACATCATTAGTAGGTGTTAATTCCCACTGGGCTTTTACCTTTAATAGGGTTTCCTCGATAATAAAATATTGTGTTATTATGTTGGCATTCATTATGTTCATTAGATTTGATATTTTTGCTATTCAAAGTTTAAAGTTTAATAATCTCTCATACAACTGATTCACCCCCCCCCCCCCCCTAGTTGCATTGGTGGACTATTATTCCTAACACTTTCTTTTTAGGAGAAAGATTAGTGACATGGTTAAGAAAGAAACAAAGTTGTATTTTACAATCTACTATCAAAGTTGAGTATGTTGCTACAGCTATGAATTGTTCTAACATTGTGTGGATCAAACAATTGGGTAAGTGCACAAAGATGGGGGACCAAAAAGGGGGTATAAGATGCCACTTTTTTCTTGAAATCAGAAAACTCTGAACTTCAACAACAAATTGAAGATAGTTAGACTCAAAATTTTAAGATGCAACAAAAATAAGAGTTGTAATACTCTAAATCTAGTTCCTAAACTACTAACTTATTTTGAAAATAGTGCAGATTAAGGCCCTCAAAAAGGGGGAGCACAAAAAGTGGTCCTATTTTTTGTGAAAAAACATAACATAGCGTCTGGTGTGCTCCCCCTAAAATGTTAACTTTTTTTTTGAATTTTTTTAATCGCTCTAGTGAGAAGTTAGCTAACACCACGTAGTTTATCCCAGAATTTTTTGGTAATTTTTTTATGAATGTATAATTTTTTATGAATTTATGAAGTGCACACATCCTAAAAACATGAAATTTCTGTGTGCTCCCCCTAGAAATCATTTAAAACTAATCAAAAATCAAAAAAAAAAAATTTTAAAGTGTGTAGAATGGAGTCTAGTTTCTAAAAATGTAACTTGTTGCAAAATTTGATGAACGAGCCAAAATCTATGCCCAAAATACTAAACGTTGGTTTTTTACAAAAAACAGACATACACACAAAAGAAATTAGAGTTGAAAAACTTAACATAATCAGAATTCAAAATAAATTATATGCTTAGATAGCTAACAGAGAGATCTACAATATCATGTTTTCTTATTTTTACATTCTTGAACTACGAGTAAACCTGACGAGGAGCACACAAAAAAACATGTTATTTTTTTGTATGTTTGCTGGAAAACACGTCTCAGGCCTGTTTGAATCGTCCAAGCCTTTGGGTTGGATTTCCAAGGAAAATCCAAGCCGTAGGATTGGTAAATTCCAATGCCTTGAAAAGCGTGTGCACCCTATAGGGCGCACGCGCTATAGCGCGAGCGTGCTATTGAAAACTATGGCTTTCATAGCGCGTGCGCGCTATGAAAGTCATAGTTTTCAATAGCGCACGCACCCTATAGCGCGCGCACGCTATATTGAATTGAGAGGAAAAGAGAGAGATAGAGAGCACTCTCTCTTCCTCTCTCTCTTTCCAAAATAGAGATTCTCTAAAATTTGTATACAAAGGCATCCTACAAGAAGGATGAAATGTTTCCTAAAGAATATCCACAATTCATATACAAAAGCATCATACAATAAAAATGACAAAAAATAATAGCTAAAAGGTAAAATTTACCATTAACGTCGATAGCACCAAGGTCATATCCACTGTCAAATCTTGGCCTATGATGTGAAAAACAAGCAAAGCAAGTGAAATGAAAGGGAAGGGATAGATCAAATAGCGAAGGTGCATCAAATCGGATCCAAATTTCAACCCTTTTATGGATTTACAGGTTTAATTGCGAGCCCATGGAATTGGCTAAGAGAAAAATGTGATTGTATATCAACTGATTACAAAATGTGCAGTTGAGGAGAAAATATTGCAATGATGAAGAAGAAAATTGGCTATGGAAAATCTAGTTATGAATTTTCTTAAGAATGAAACTATTAAGGAATTGCATGATATATCACTCAATGGTGCAAGGAATATTCTTGATGAACATGGGATTGCAGTTACATCTATTCAATATACCGAAGAAGATATAGAAAATCTTCTTAATAGAGAGATTAATGTGAGAGAAAGGGACATTTTAGAATCTAATGGTGATTTTTGGTGCCATCGAAGGTATGCCAATTACTTAGGATGAAGAGTAAAAGCCCACAATTAATGGAAAAGAGTGGGAAGAGCTTCTTGGACCCATGTCATGATAGAAGTTATAGATAAGGAAGAAGAGCTAGGAAGGGGAAAGCAGCAAAAGAAAGAAGTAAGATATGCATGTGAGCCTATGTTAGATGATGATGATGACATGAGTACTCACCATTTGCTAGTAGCTCAAGTAGTGACATAAGCTCTTCAGTGCACATATACACTAGAACACAAAAATTTCAGATAGGGAAGTAACAAGTGCTGTGGAATTATCATAGAGAAATGTGAAATGAAGCCTCAAATTGGTTCATTAGCAAGAAAATAATTTGGCCATGCACTTCATTCTAGCACCACAAATATTTCTATTAGAAATGCCTATTCATCAATGGTCTTACATTTACGGGACTTGGGAAACCTAGTTACTCATGTTGGGCAATATCCCTCAAATTATGTAAGTTCATTGGCACCTTTGGAAAGGTAGTCTCACTCCTCATTTTATAACAAAGGGTAGTCATCTATGGTCCAAGGTTATAATTCAACTGACAAACAGAGAGCTTCTCAAGGTACTGATCTCTTTCATAGAGAAGTTCCCAATTCATCTCAAGGTTCTCATTTAGGTGAGCAACTCCTCGAAGGTCCTCAAATAGACCCATTCAATATCCCAAATTGGTAAAAGGGTAGATGCAATTTTGGAAAGAGTGGGAAGAGCTTCTTGGACCCATGATAGAAGTTACAGATAAGGAGGAAGAGCTAGGAAGGGGAAAGCGGCAAAGGAAAAAAGTAAGATATGCGTGTGAGCCTATGTGAGATGATCATAATGAGTACTCACCATTTGCTAGTAGCTCAAGTAGTGACAGAAGCTCTTCAATGGACATGTACACTGACACAAAAATTTTAGATAGAGAAGTAACAAGTGTTGTGGAATTATCCATAGAGCAATGTGAAATGAAGCCTTGAAAATTGGTTCATTAGTAGGCAAAGAATTTGTTCATGCACTTCAATCTAGCACCACAAATATTTCTATTAGAAATGCCTATTCATCAATGGCCTTACATTTACGGGACTTGGGAAACCCGGTTACTCATGTTGGGAAATATCCATCAAATTATGTAAGTTCATTGGCACCTTTGGAAAGGTAGTCTCACTGGACTCATTTTACAACAAAGGGCAGCCATCTATGGTCCAAGGTTTTAATTCAATTGACAAGTGGAGAGATTATCAAGGTATTGATCTCTTTCATAGAGAAGTTCCCGATTCATCTCAAGGTTCTCATTTAGGCAACCAACTCCTTGGAGGTCCTCAAATAGACCCATTCAATTTTTTAAATTAGTAAAAGGGTAGATGCAATTTTTGAAAGAGTATCCCAATTGAAGAGAAATGGAAATTCCAGTGAGCATAAAGTTATTGCAGATCCAATAGGTGTATCTCCTCTACTGACAAATATAATTGCTTCTAGAGACTTGAGTTTAAATGGAGACTGTTTGATCCCAAACATGCCCCAGTCGAGCAGATGAACCAGATGTTGCTTGAGTAAAGAAGATAGTGGTTTATTAAAGCATCTGCATTATCCCACTTGCTATCAATTCTCTCTCTCTCTCTCTCTCTCTCTCTCTAGATTGTCAAGGATTTCTAAAATTACAACTGCAAGTAAGAAAATATTGCATATTGCACGCTTCTATAAGCATGTGAAATATATAATCTATTCAAACTGATTTTTTTGTCTAAAACTGACACAAATCTCCGTGGATATTATCATGCTTAACATGATTTTCCAATGTTGTAGATGTTCCATTGCCCTACTCTTTTGAGCATTGCAGGGCCTCTAGAATTGGTTTGGTCTGTCTTGGTTGTCTGTTGCCATTAGGTATCATAACATACATAGCTCTTAAACGTTGGGTTAGATATACATTTGGGTACATTTAGATATAAATTGGGTACATTTGGTCTTTCTTGGTTGTCTGTTGCCATTAGGTATCATAACATATATGAGTGTATTTTATCCTCAGGCAGTCACTCATCATCCCACCATCAGTCTACGTAGGATGCATCCATCCTTATGTCAAACATGTCAAATCTAATCTTTTTCTTCAATCATCTAATTTTGGAAAAAGATATTTGTTACATTCATGTTGACATTAGTTCTTTTGGATTTTTTTATATCTTTCTTGGAGTTCTCTTGTTTAGTCTCCTCAAGGTTACCATGATCCTTTATATCATGGTGTGTCGTGAATGATGAAACTTGGGACTTGTTTATGGTTTTATTTTCTTTTGTGTGTGGTCTAAATTTGTTCCTTGCACTTCCACATGTGATTCCAATAGTCACATGGTGCACTAGGTCATATCTCTTGCTTGTGTTCTTCCAACATCATTTGCACCAAAGTCCTTTATGGATCTTGTGTGATGCCAGTCTAACAGTTTCTATTTGTCGTGTCATGTCCTATGCACTATTTATGCCACAACCTTGGCTCTTCATACCTTGGCTATTCACTGATGTTGCTAAATCAAAATAAGTGCTCGCTACATGACAAGCCATTTGCAAGGGTACTCAAGATCCATGATCATTTTTCATCACCATTTCGCTTGCATTTTTATTCACCCATAATTCATCCTAACCTAGTTGCTTTTCCTAATTAAGCCTTTTACCCCCATCCTTGATTATGTCTTGGGGAGGTAAACTATCAGAGCATTTTCATTCTTATCTAGTCTATCTGCATAGTTATCTAATTTGCATATATGTTATATTATGATATTCTCAAGTTTTAATTGTGAGTGAACAATTGATTAACCCCACCACTCTTAGTTGTATTTACCTCCTTTTGGGCCTAACATCTTTGTCACATGATCCCCTATGGATGAGGTTCCCTCTCCTTGTACCTTCATGGATGCTCTAGTCCTCCATATTGGTCCATGTACTAGATGGTGGTTGTGGTACCAATGTTGTCTTTGTCCTTGTCCTAGTACTTGTGGTTGTGGTTGTGCACCCTGATCAATGTCCATCATGGTAACACATCCCTACCCACTATCTCTTCCATATATCTAGGTTACCTATACCCATGGTCTTCCTCCATCTCCCCCTCTATCTTACCTAGCTACTCTTTTCTTGAACACCCTTTGGTAAAGTGTTTCTACCTGTCTTTGTACCCCCTCATAGGTGATGCTTCCTTTCTCTTCCTCCATAGTGCCACTACCACTGCTCTCCTCAACCACTGAGCCAACTGGTATGCATCAACCTGGTGTCCTTGTATGTGCACCTCCCTCTTACACATCCATAGGGTAGGAATCCCTATCCTACACATATCTCTTGGTATCATCCTAACCCACCATATTGTATATGCTATAGTCACCCCTAGATTTGTTGGCCTAACACATAGATCCTAGTCAGATGACCTTATCTCAATCCACTCCCTCACGATCCCTCTCCAATCTAGAGTCCATCCAAACTATCCAACCATCTCCCATATCCAACCAAGGCTCAAACATACACATATTTATTGGTCTCTCAGTGCTACTGCTAGTGCCCACGGCAAAATAAGTACTACTTGTAAGGACTACATTCATTCTCCTTCCCCTTGTCTATCTCCCTTTCCCCTTCTCTCTCTCTCTCTCAACTTCTCCCTCTCTCCTTCTCTCCCTCTCCCTTTTTTATCACCTTCTCCCTCTCTCCCTTTTTCTTGTTTTATATAGCACGTACGCGCTATGAAAAAGTAAAGACTATCACTCTAGTCTTTAGTTTTACATAGCGCGTGCGCGCTATGAAAAACTAAAGACTATCACTCTAGTCTTAGTTTTACATAGCGCGTGCATGCTATGAAAAAGTAAAGATGAGAGACTTTTAGTTTTGCATAGCGCGCTCGCGCTATGCAAAACTAAAAACAACGGTTAAATTGGCCATGAAACTCGTGATTGAGGCCCACTTTTGTTGTTTTTGTTTGATTTCTGCATCTTAGCCGACAAGTTTTCTTCTTTTCATGGTGCTAAGTGACAAAAAAACATATTTTGTCAATTTGCACTATTTTATTGTTTAAAAATCAACATCAAATTGCGAAGGTCAATCATTATCAGTGAAATTTATTGATTGAGGTAAGTTTTTTAGTTTTTTACATGTCAAATGTGAATAAAGAGTGTTTTGGTTTATAATTGGTATGATATATACTTGTTCAATGCATAATTTGATATAATTATAATAAATTTATATTATAATTTGTCATATTGTAAGAGGTTTAAATTAGAATTTGACTTATTGTTTTACATTTATATTATATTTTTAAAATTGTAATCAATTCATATGTAGAAATCATCATCATGCCAAGGAAACGAGCAAAGAATTTAACATCGGAAGAGCATGAAAGAGACAAAGAGAAGAAAAGGGAAAGAATGAGACAACTTCGTGAACACAAAAAATTAGAAACCATACAAGAATATTTGTCTTTGGATGAGGAACATGAAACATCAATACAATGTAAAAGAGAATTGGAATTGGAAACAAAAAGACAACGAATGAGAAACTTGCGTGCAACGAGACAATTGAATTATGAAAATGTGAGGACATCATCTATGAGTTCCCAAGTTGAAGAGACATCGTCATCCAATGTTGGAGGCACACCAATGTATCATGTTGAAGGCACACCATTGCCTACTTCTGAAGGTGGAGGGACACCAATGTATCACGTTGAAGGCACACCATCGTCTACTTCCGAAGGTGGAGTCACACCAATGTGTCATGTTGAAGGAACACCCTTATATCATGTTGAAGGCACACCATTATCTACATCTGAAGGTGTAGCAACCACATCGTCTCATGTTGATGACACTCAAGATGGTACGCAATTCACACATAATGTTTCTGATGCTCCTAGAATTATTTATAGAAAGCCAAAATATTTGATTGATATTGATACTAACATTTTGCAAGCAATGCCTAACAAGATTCCCAAGCGTACTTGTCAAAGAAATGCTAATCGTATTTGGAGATCATTTTTTGAGAATTTAAACATGACAGGAAGATGTCAACTATTTGTTGAAATGATGAGAAATCTTAAATTTAGGCCCATCATGAAGATTCTTGGGCTAAGAACAATGGATGAGTCTAGCGAAAAATCTATTGTAAAGAATCTAATGACTGCATATGAGAGTGTGGGTTCTACATCACGCATGAAAGATAGTAATGTCACACGTCGTGTACTTACATCAATAATAGTAAGCAATCAAATGAAGAAATCTTGACTCATTAGAAAGACAAGCAAAACATTGAAAATAAGTAGAAAGTCTCTAATGAGAGCCCTGAGAAGGCGTAAAAGAGTGGAAGATCCAAATAGCAATGAGTTATGGGCATTTTTCAGTAGACTACCGCGAAAAGATAAAGCAATTGTTGAAGCTTTGAAATCCTTGATTGAAGAATTTTGGAAGAATAATACACGGGTATCTCCTAATCAAAGAGATGTTGTAAGAAGGAGGATTGGTAGTCGAATTCGTGTTCCACATCCAAAACATTTTTTGGATTCAACTCAGACACAATTCTTTTCCAAATTTATGCTTTCGTATCCTCAAATTAAAATTAGTCAAAGATATTTTGAAATGTGTAAACCTTTTTATGTTAAGATAAATCACACACGCACAACTTGTTGTTGTAGGGTACATATTGAATTTTCTAACCATTTTGAAGTTTATAGGAATATATGTGTAGCTTTGCACTCTAACAATGTTTTGCAGGATTGTAACATAAATGTCCCACCTAGATCTTCAAGGGAATTAATATCTACCATTTTATGTGAAAGAGTGGATGGTCAACAATTTTACAAGCTCTCATGCTTGAATGGTACATTCATAGATTGTGGAGGTTTGCGATGTTTGCCAATTTGTCAACATATGGAGAGTACGCATGCAATCGGTAATGAAATAGTGGAATTTGGAAAATATAAGACGGTGACATACAATCTAAAAGATGGAAAAGAGGCTAAAAGATGTGATTTAGTAATTGAAAAAATTCCAGTGTATCAGTTCATGGATATTTTTTGTAAAAAAGTTATTTATGAGTATGCAAGGCATACACATAGAGCACGATGGTTAGATATGCAATTCAAGTTGTGCAAGGACACATTCCCACTTGAAACCATTGTTTCAGTTGTGGACTTTGCAGAGAACTACACACTACAACCACAGAATGAGGTGCAAGCAAAGTATTATAGCTCTCAACAGGTTGCTATATTTGTTCATATAGCATTCATGCATGCACCAGACAGTACAGAGCAGAACAGGAAGATATTGAGGGAGTATCATTTTTATATCAGCGATGATCGCTCACATTCTACAGAGTTTGTACATGGTTACTTTCAACTATTTTATGGTCATTTGGCAAATAGGGGCATAAAATATCATCGACATATCATTTGGTCAGATAATTGTGCATCCCAATTCAAGAATTCGCGGATGTTTTATTGGTTGTGCAGGATGCATAAGATTACTGGAATTCAATATATGTGGAATTTCACAGAGGCCGGTCATGGAAAGGGAGAGCACGATGGCGCAGGTGCATGTATTAAAAGAGCTTTAGCACGTGAAGAATTAAAGTACACAGAGAAAGCAACATTGTCAGATGCGAGATGTATTGTCCAATGGTGTAATGCTACAATGGGTCCAGGTAATGAAGGTGAGTCTATGGTTCGTAGATTTTTTTGGTTTATGGATGAAACTAACATTGCACCATATGAGGATTGTTGTACATTGACAGGATCGAGTGAGCTACACTCTTTTAGAAGTTGTAATGCAGGTTCATGGAGTATCCACACACGACATATGGCATGCTTTTGTTCATCATGTGTAGATGAAGATTGGGATGGGTGTGAGTCAAAGGAATGGGTTGACGAATGGTATACACATGGTTTGAGTTCACTTGCCTCCTATCATCCCCATGAATCACTACAACCGACAAAAATGGAATCATCCATTGACTTTAATTGCTTATCTGATCTAGTACAACAAGGTCGGTATTTTCCACATACAAATAATCTCAAATTTAGTACTTTATCATAAATATTTAGTAAACTAATGTCCTCATTATGTTTATATCATTACAAGCCATGTTTTTGATGTTATTGCACCTGAAGATAATGAAGAAGGGACAGATTATTATTTGTGTCGTTGTGTCGAGGCAAAAAAGAAACTGGATCACTCAGTTATCGATGGTGAAGAATTGGAATACCCTATAGGAGCAGTGGTTGTAACTGGTACATGGCTTAGACGGTATGCTATGAAGAACCCTAGGTTGTGGTTGTTTGAGGATTGGGAGACACACAGAAAGATTCTTCATTATTCAAACCTCATCGTTGCATCAAATGTCCACTTAATCAGATATGGGGGAAGACCGCAAAATAAAACTCTTTGGAAGGTTCTTGAGTCAGACCACGAGGCAATACTTGAGACAATCAAGGGTAGGGCAAACCCAATTGGTACATTGGACTAAATGGAGATACAAAATATCGTAACATGTCAAATTTATATAGCATTGTAAATTGGGTGGATTGTAAATTGCTCATGCATTACCCCGTATGTATAACGAGAAGTTTGTAGCATTTAATGACCATCCTTTACTTCATCCTCTCCTTTCATACCATCTTGATGCAGAGCTCTCCACTATCACCTTAAATACGCTAACTCAACTTGAGGATTCAACAAGTAACTTGGAATCAACTCAAGGAATTAATCCTATTCAAAGATCAAATGGAGTTCTCTGACTTTTTGACTAGGCCAATTATGGTGCAGGGCACCCTCCACTAGTAGAAATTTGTGTTGCTTTGTTAATGTTTGTAATAAATAGGATGGATATGTATAGATCATCCTAATTTTGGTTTGAAATCCTAATGTGTGATCAAGGATCTTTTGGAAAAGTTATAAGCCTAAGATACCTTAGGTCACAGGGTTCACCTAGATAGTGACAAATTGCTAGGTTAGATTTGTGAGGTTTTAAAGGTTAATTGGCCTAAGAAATTAGCGTGCAAGTCTAGTTTGCTATGGTATGGTTGTAAAAGGAACAAACCAAGAGTTGTTTCAGAGTCCTTAGGTCATATGAGGACCATCTACATGCTTGGGAGTGGTCAGGAAGTCCACTGGTGAAGAGTTCTAACTAAAGACCAGGTTTAGGCGTAGGAAATTGGCGTGCAGGTCTAGTTTGCTATGGTATGGTTGTAAAGGAAACAAACCAAGAGTTTTTTCAGAGTCCTTAGGTCATATGAGGACCATCTACATGCTTTGGAGTGGTCAGGAAGTCCACTGGTGAAGATTTCTAACTAAAGGCTAGGTTTAGGCCTAGGAAATTGGTGTGCAGGTCTAGTTTGATATGGTATGGTTGTAAAAGTAACAAATCAAGAGTTGTTTCAGAGTTCTTAGGTCATATGAGGACCATCTACATGTTTGGAAGTGGTCAAGAAATCTACTGGTGAAGAGTTCTAACTAAATGCTAGGTTTAGGCCTAGGAAATTGGCGTGCAGGTCTACTTTGCTATGAGATGATTGTAAAGGGAATGAAACAAGAGTTTTTTCAGAGTCCTTAGGTCATATGAGGACCATCTGGATGCTTGGGAGTGGTCAGGAAGTTCGCTGGTGAAGAGTTCTAACTAAAGGCCAGGTTTAGGCGTAGGAAATTGGCGTGCAGTTCTAGTTTTCTATGGTATGGTTGTAAAGGGAACAAACCAAGACTTGTTTCAGACTCCTTAAGTCATATAAGGACCATCTACATGCTTGGGAGTGGTCAGGAAGTCCACTGGTGAAGAGTTCTAACTAAAGGCTAGGTTTAGGCCTAGGAAATTGGCGTGCAGGTCTAGTTTGATATGGTATGGTTGTAAAAGTAACAAACTAAGAGTTGTTTCAGAGTTCTTAGGTCATATGAAAACCATCTACATGCTTTGGAGTGGTCAGGAAGTCCATTGGTGAAAAGTTTCAGCAATAAGTCACTTTTAGGCCTAGTTTCCCTAAAGCCAAAAAGACATTGAACTTTGATTAAGTGTCTAACTTTGCGAAGGGAGTTTATTGGGATAGAAACTCACTTAATTGATTATGTTACACCATCTTAAGAGATTGAGAATACCCTTAAGTCATTACAGGTGATTGGTGAATTGTGGGAGTTAAGTGAAGGGCACACTACTTTTCGGCTGTCACCTCTACATTAAATTAGGTCTGTGTCCAAGGTGAGTGTTAGGTTGTGCTGTAGTGGAGTTAGAAAAAAATGCTTTGGGATGTTAAATAACTTTCAAATGGGTGTCTAAAAATATCTTGATTGTGTCAAGATACTAAGTTGTGAATAAGTTATAATGAAAAATTGAGGTTGAGAAGGCAACAAGGAAAAATGCATGCAGGTCTAGTTCACTATGGTACGATCTTGATGGCAATGAACCAGTTGTTATTTCAGAGGCCTTAGGTCAAATGAGGACCATTTACATGCTTGGGATTGGCAAGGAAGTCCACTGGTGAAGAGTTTCAACAATAAGTCACTTTTAGGCCTAGTTTCCCTAAAGCCAAAAAGATATTGAACTTTGATTAAGTGTCTAACTTTGCGAAGGGAGTTTATTGGGATAGAAACTCACTTAATTTATTGTGTTACACCATCCTAAGAGATTGGGAATACCCTTAAGTCATTACAAGTGATTGGTGAATTGTGGGACTCAAGTGAAGGGCACACTACTTTTCGGCTGTCACCTCTGCATTAAATTAGGTCTGTCTCCAAGGTGAGTGTTAGGTGGTGTTGGAGTGGAGTTGAAAAATAAGGCTTTGAGATCTTAAATAACTTCTAAATGGGTGTCTAAAAATATCTTGATTGTGTCAAGATACCAAGTTGTGAAGAAGTTAGAGTGGAAAATCAAAGTTGAGAAGGCTACAAGAAAATTGGCGTGCAGGTCTAGTTTGCTATGGTATGGTTGTAAAGGGAACAAACCAAGAGTTGTTTCAAAGTCCTTAGGTCATATGAGGACCATCTACATGTTTGGGAGTGGTCAAGAAGTCCACTGGTGAAGAGTTCTATTTAAAAGCTAGGTTTAAGCATAGGAAATTGGCGTGCAGGTCTAGTTTGCTATGGTATGGTCGTAAAGGGAACAAACCAACAGTTGTTTCAGAGTTCTTAGGTCATATGAGGACCATCTACATGCTTGGGAGTGATCAGGAAGTCCACTGGTGAATATTTCTAACTAAAAGCTAGGTTTAAGCCTAGGAAATTGGCGTGCAGGTCTAGTTTGCTATGGCATGGTTGTAAAGGGAAAAAAACAAGAGTTTTTTCAAAGTCCTTAAGTCATATGAAAACCATCTACATGCTTGGGAGTGGTTAGGAATTCCACTAGTGAAAAGTTTTAACTAAAGGCTAGGTTGAGGCTTAGGAAATTGGTGTGCAGGTCTAGTTTGCTATGGGATGATTGTAAAGGGAATAAACCAAGAGTTTTTTCAGAGTCCTTAGGTCATATGAGGACCATCTGGATGCTTGGGAGTGGTCAGGAATTCCACTGGTGAAGAGTTCTAACTAAAGGCCAGGTTTAGGCCTAGGAAATTGGTGTGCAGGTCTAGTTTGCGATGGGATGATTCTAAAGGAAACAAACCAAGAGTTGTTTCAGAGTCCTTAGGTCATATGAGGACCATCTACATGTTTGGAAGTGGTCAGGAAATCCACTGGTGAAAAGTTCTAACTAAACGCTAGGTTTAGGCTTAGGAAATTAGCGTGCAGGTCTAGTTTGCTATGGGATGATTGTAAAGGGAATGAACCAAGAGTTGTTTCAGAGTCCTTAGGTCATATGAGGACCATCTAAATGCTTGGGAGTGGTCAGGAAGTCCGCTGGTGAAGAGTTCTAACTAAAGGCCAGATTTAGGCGTAGGAAATTGGCATGCAGTTCTAGTTTGCTATGGTATGATTGTAAAGGGAACAAACCAAGACTTGTTTCAGACTTCTTAGGTCATATGAGGACCATCTACATGCTTGGGAGTGTTTAGGAAGTCCACTAGTGAAGATTTCTAACTAAAGGCTAGGTTTAAGCCTAGGAAATTGGCGTGCAAGTCTAGTTTGCTATGTTATGGTTGTAAAAGGAACAAACTAAGAGTTGTTTCAGAGTCCTTAGGTCATATGAGGACCATCTACATGCTTCAGAGTGGTCAGGAAGTCCACTGGTAAAGAGTTCTAACTAAAGGCTAGGTTTAGGCCTAGTGTCCCTAAAGCCAAAACGGTATTGAAGTTTGATTGTTTTGGGTTTGGAATAGAATTGTGGGTGATATAATAACATCATAACATCATTTTTCATCTATATTGAATGATTATATAATCTTTTTTGCTTCAAATTTGGAAAGTTGCCGTAGGTGGTCATTTTGGTGCATTGAAATAACTCTATTTTGGTCTTTTTGATGATATAATGGGCCATTCAATGAATTTAAATAATATTTTTCATTGAATGGACCCTATGTAACATATGTATGATGTTAATAACCATTTGGATGCAGGATAAGTTGTTTTAATGGGTGTACACCATGACGAAGAGTGGGAAAATGATACAAAATTGATGCCACAAGTGTAGCAGCAAAGGATCCGCCTTAACAAGGGTATAATTTTATTTGAAACAGCAGAATTATATGTCAAATGAAAGGTGAATCCACAAGGAGGAGTTCTGGAAACGAGTTTTGAGTTGTTTTTAATAAGGCCCTAGTTTTGAAGGCCTAGAGGGAGCAATTTGGGGCTTTTGGGTATAGAAACCCTATAGGATCCAATTGACTTCAAATTTCTCTAATTGGGACCATATTAGCACTTTGTGAAAATTGGCAAGGTTGGGTGTTAAGTTTTTAATAGGGTTCCTTTGTAAAAGTGACCTATTACGTCTAGGAAGGAAAGTGGAGCAGCAGTTTTTGGGGGTTGTGTTCCAAATTAACCCTACCTAATTCTGAGATATGTTTTGTAAAACCATAAAAGGTATCTGAATATGTAATTTATTTTAAAAGTTTTTTGGGAAAACTAAGAGTTATTTGGGAAAAACTCGCTGGTTAAGACTACAAGGATAGAGAGCCTAGAGTGTGGATTGAGGGTAAGATCTTGGAGTAGGACTTCAAGAACCACTTGAACATTGTTAGATTCATATTTTAAGCCATATTGAATCCCTATAATATTAAGGTAGTTGGGAGAAGTCAGATTGATAGGTTAGTGGCATATTGGCACTTGGGGCCACTTGGGTAAGGAACACCTTTGAGGAAACCAAGAAAACTTTATTTATAAAATAACCCCAATCTAACCTACCTATTTGCATCAAATTTTCAACCAAGCTATAAACAAATTGTTGAAGCATTAATATCTGGATTTGTTAGAATTTCTTTAAAAAATTATCATTGCAAGAACAAGAGCCACTTAGGCTTCTTACATATTATATTTATACATTTATGCATTTATTTCATTACTTTTGTTATTATTACAGTTAAGGAATTGACTTTTATTGAGGACAGTGACTGGCATTTGTAGCACAGTTAGCAAGTTAAACATACAAGCATAACTATAAGGCATGGGAAATTTACAAAGCAAAGACATGAACATAAACATAATTTAGTATACATCAATACACCAAACACATGAATTGCATACCTAAAACATAAAATATATATATTCGTAGGGCATGAAGTCAAATATATATGTCCAATAATGTCATACATTGAATATATTCAGTAAAACTGGCTTCCTCAAAGCCAAATGGATGTACAATGTATCACTGATACAATATACAAAAAATATGTCCACTAATGCCATATAGGCATACAATCCATATCCCTAATCTAGTCCTTTCCCGCTAGGGGAAGAAAACAAATCTCAAGCTATCTTCAATCGTCGCGTCGATGGAGATGCAGTGGATGCCGTAGTCTTCTGAGTGCGCTCACTCATCCTCCTATCTAGACTCTTCTGTAGCTCAACCTGATAAAAAATAAAATTAGATAGAGATAACTAATATACATCAAAATTGAATTATACAATGACATAAAATTGAATATTGGCTTACCACTAGCAGATAGTCACTATGTTCATCCACCGAAGGCGCATGCTGGCGATCTGGAGTCATAAGTCCCTACAAAAATGATCAAAATAATAATTAAAATACATACATGGATATCATTATAAAATTCAATACAAACTATTAAAATAACAATTAAAGTTAAGTGATCTCTTTCATACCTCAGTCAGTGCTTTAGAACTAGCTACTGCTGCAGCTACTCCACGATCCAAAGTATCACAGACAGAAGGAGGAGTCTCTGATGTCAAAAGCTGAAAATGAAACAAAAAAATTAAATTATGTAGTTATCAAGATTACATATATTTTTTACAACCCTACTAATGAGTAAATGATACCTCTGTGAAGGTTCCACCGCATCCTCCGGTGTGTGGCGGCGAAGTGTAAAAGGGGACATTAGGATCATTGCCACTTCCACCGCCACCATCATTGTCACTGACACTCTTGCCCTGAATTTTTATCATAAATAATAGATACTACAAATTAAATAGTTATTCTTTTATAAATGAAATATGATCAAAGCAATTTCATGAACTTGGAAATATTTACCTGTGTGTCAATGCCAAATGTCGTATTTAGAAAGCTATCGGTCATAAATCCAGGATCATCTTCCTCTCTCTCGCCAGTACCATATGTGCACAAGCATCCACATGACCAACAAATATGGCCCCTCGAGGATTGACCATGGTCACCCTCAACTAAAGGAGTGGCACACTGAATGAGAGTCTGTGTCAGAGCACTAATTGTGCCTAGTGTGTCTGTCTCTACATGTTCCTTCACAGCAGAAGGAATACTAACATGATCTATCTGTGGCTTGCCAATAATAGGCCTAGGTGCATTAGGGTCACGATGTGCCCCTTCTTGATCAAATGATGACCCCCCTCCTCTACCCTGAGAATCTAGAATGTCAAAATAATTTGGCACCTCTTTGAGTACAAACTCACAATAGAGTTTCCTCAAGAAATATATAGGAACTTCATGATTGTTACAAGGAGGTGCATCAAAGACCATCCACCATCTATCCCAAAAATTGTTTTTAATGTCTTCATTTGTGCACCAATGAATTGGGAACCTCTTTGTTGTAGTTCTAAGAGTATTTGCGTCCCCTGGTTTTTTAAATAGCAAACAAATGTCAGCTTTTGTGATTTTTTTCTTCTTTATGTCGGCATAAGATAATTTATTTGCATAATATCTTTTTTGTTCTTCTCTTTTATCCTGCCATATATTAAGTTGCCCACTAACCGCGCTTACGTGGGTCAAGATTGTTTCTAATGATTTTGCAAGACTTTCCCGTCCTGGATTTGTACTTCTAGAATCTTTTAACCTACTAATTAAAGATTCTAATTCTTTTTGCCCTTTTTCAATTTGGTTCATCAAATTTTCTTGGGTTCCAGGAGGAGGTTTCTCAATTGTTGGAGGAGGCAATTCAGGTTCATTTTGTTCTTCATGAGGAGATGGAGGGTTTGGAGGAGTGTTTGGTGGAGGGTTTGGTGGAGGGAGATTATTTCTTCCTAAAAATTAAAAAAATTACATTTTAAAATCTTCACTATACAAAGAATTTAAACAAAAATAAATTAAAGCAAAATAAATTGCAAAATAAATTAAAATTTTAAAACAAATAAGAGGCATAAGTTGTAGAAACACTTACCTCTTCTTCTCAATCGACTTTGTTGACGCGGTGGAGCCATTTGATCAATGGATGAAGGAAAATAATAGCAGTAGGTGGAAGGCGTGCGCGCTTTGGGAGGTTTTCTTCACTGCACACGCGGGTTTGAGAAAGCAAAATGAGTTTTGGGCTTTCTCAAACCTGTGTTTGCCATTTATATTGGCTTTTTCAAAGCGCATGCGCGCTATAGCGCGCACGCACTTTAGTGCGTACGCACTATGTGCGATGGGGGCCAAAAAGAAAAGTGGCATCTTTTTGGTCCCCCATCTTTGTGCATATACCCAATTACTTGAAGGTATGTAAGAAGAGATTACTGATCCAGTTACAATTTATTGTGATAATGCTAGTGTTATTAACATATCAAAGAATCTGGTGATGCATTCAAAGGCAAAGCATATATCTATCAAGTATCACTACTTAAGATAATAAGTACAAGATAAGCATGTGACATTGGAGTATATGAATTCTAAAGAATAGATAGCTGATATATTTACAAAACCACTACCGAAGGATGATTTTGAGTATCTTTGAAGTAAGTTAGAGGTTCTTCCCCTATCTAATGTTCACTAAGGCATGATGCATGCTGCATCAATTCAAGTACTCAATAGAATATCTATCTTGTAAGTTGATGCTAGTATTCACTCTTTAGGTGAAGCCTAAAGCTGTGAAAATGAAGTCTATGATTGCAATGAGAGATCAATAAATTTGAGGTATGATTTGAGTTTGTATGTCTTTGGAATTGTTTTCAAAGAGGGAGAATTTTAACAAGAGGTAAGAATAATTTAATTGATGTAGGGAGAGTGTTGTTGATGCACTAATGTTGTATAGAGAGAAATGATGATTTGGTAAAGGAATAAAGAAGATGGAATCAGAAAAGGAAATTGTCAAAGAGGGATAGTAAAGAAAGACTACTACTAATAGAGGGAGAAAGGCTACAGAATAAGATCAAGTATAACAAAGGAAAAGATAAAGCTCAAAGGAGAATATGAATGACAGTGAAGTGTACCATCATCAATTGAACACTGAATATTGTTAGTGTTTCCATCAGTGCCAAAGAGAGAGATTGTTACCATAGTTGATAGTAATGTTGAAGATTGATTATATGGTGATGATGATGAAGACCGACCAAGATCAGAGGAATACATGATAGTAGAAAGGTTAGATCAGGTATTGTCTTTTCATTGATGTCAAGAAATTGATTTTTGGTTTATATATTATTTTTCCATATCATTCGATATATGATGTAAGTTGACTGAGTTAAGAATAAGAAGAAATAAGATGTTGTGAAGTTGATGAACTTAAATGGGAAACTGATATAGATCGGACAATGATTAGATTATGTTGATATAATTGTTTTCTACCTAACATATGATTATATCAAGTTGGTAAAGCATGGTAATGAAGATTTGTCAAGTTAGTAAGTAAAAGAGTTTTGGCTACCGAGCAGGGAATGTGACTCAGTAAAGGTAAAAGGTAAAAAGGAAGTAATTCAAAAAAGGAAAAGGAGCTGAGGACACCGAACAGAAAATATAGGTTTAGGCACCAAGTGAAGTTAATTGAAATACAAATGGAGGACATCAAGCAAGGAACAATAAGTAAATAAGGATTAAATTGACATTTAATGATTAGCTATGATGAGATGGATGGTCATGATGACAAGAAAAGTTAGTTATAGAGATCTACAGACTAGAAAATTCAAGGTGAAGATCTACGACTTAGATCTAAATGGTTAAAGTAGAAGGAACAAGTTTCAAGAAATTTCAAGTTCCTAAGTGAAAAGAAAACATGTTGGTGAGATCCATATTTAAGGTATAATGAATTGGACAATTAAGATTGATCAAAGGAAAATGTAATAGAGGAGATTAAGAGGCAAAAATTATCTATATAAAGGATGGATTTGTATGAACAAATAGCTAGAAAATTGAATATTTGAATAGTCACTGACTGAAGCAGTGAAGAAGGAACAGAGAGATTCCAAGTGGGAAAGTGGGATTTGATGAAGTGTTGAAGCCAGTGGAAAGTGAAGAATTGAAGTGAAGATAGAAGAGCGCACAAAGGATCTATTTAAGAAAATATAGTTGCAAATCTACATATTAAAACATTTACTATTTCTTACTAGCATTTGTAACAGAGAAATATCTTAACATAGTGGACTTAACAGTCTTATTGTAAAATCCTTGAATTTGGTAACATTCTAAAGAGTGTTTGAATCCCTCTAACCATGCCACTCCTAACAGGGTGAAGATCCTAATAGATTTGAGGTAAATCCCTTGACCGGGTCACACCTAATAGTGTGCATTATAATCTTTAATAGGATTGGCTCTTAACCAGGCATACTTTAGAAGAGTATTTTCTTAGTGGGTGACAATTCCCACAATGGTTTTTCCCAAAACTGGGTTTCCATGTTAAATATTGATGTTACATGTGATGCATGAATTGTGTGTATGATTTATTGATTGTTAAAGCTTATTTACTATTGTCGGTAAATAGTGAAGTGTGTTTTACCAATTTTTCATAGAGTTAATCAAAGAAATCTTTTTAGGTATTTAGAATTAGGGATTACTAGTTCACCCCCCCTCTCTGTAATCCAACATCAATCAACATTGGGCCCTTTTCTTCTTTAGGAGCAAGAATGGAAGGAACCAAACTAGGTTGAGAGATGTCATTGTAAAAGCACTTATAGGATAGAGGAGTTGGAATGGAAACATTTAAAGGAGGTGTGGAAGGTGTATGAAGAAGTCTAGGTCTAGCGCAAGGAGATGGGACATCCTTAGGATTTCTAAGCTCACAAATTTTAGATTTTTAAATTCTTCATAGGATCAAAAAAGATTGTCTTTGTGAGGTTGAATTGGTTGAGGCATAAAATGCCAAAAGAAGTCAAGGTCAAAGTTCCCTTGAGGTTGTAAAGGCTAATATAGACTCTAATTAAGCGTGATTATTTCTCCATCGTGGGAAAATTTCAAACACTTGTGAATAAGAGAGACTACAACTTTCATGGAGGTGCGCCAAGGCAGACCAAGCCTAGTTTGAAATTGGTCAGAAGATGGGATGAAAAAAAAGGTGAAATATAGAGTTTTACCATCTTCTCTGAGAAAAGTAATGGAGCCATGGGAAAAATAGGTGAAACCATTGAAAGTTTGAATCATTATATTATATTTATCATATAAATCTCATTGAAATTGTCTAGTGTAAAGATGTTCTTTAGTTATAACATTCACCATGCAAGTAGGATCTATAAGGACACCATGAGAAAGAAGACCAATAACCTTTGCTAAATTGTAAAGAGGACCGTCAGTTGCTTTAATAATCTCTTTAGGATAAAATGTAATTAAAAACTCAGGTTCAGATTTGAGTTTAGGTTTGGATTGATCAGTAAGGTTGACAACATTGTTTGCTTCAATTCAGTCAACATCATAGTCAACAACATGGGTGGATGAAGAAGGTAAAGATTGAGTACACTCAATAGTATTGGTCTAATGAGAAGGAAAATGATTGGTATAAATTTTCAAGTTTTGGTTGGGAGGTGCTATGGATTTGTTTCCTTGATTATTAACACCCTTAATAGATATAGCATTAGAATCAATGAGGTCTTGAATGACATATTTCAAATAGATACACTTCTCAGTATATTGGCCTGGTTAACGATGGTATAAAAGATTTTTTATCAAAATATTTAAACAAAGGTTTGGATTTTTCAATAAATTTAATGAGAGGAAGTTATAGCACATTAGTATTAATCAACTTCAACAACATATTATGCAAAGATTCAGAAAGAGATGTAAAATTATGAAAAGGTCTAAAAAGATATGACAAAGGAGCCACACATTTGGATGTTTTTGCCATTTGCTCAATAATATGGTTTGATGATTATTGATTTTGATGAATCTCTTAGGTTTCAAAAACTTTTGATAGAACTGAAATGTAGCATCACTTTTATCAACTAGAGCCATTGGAGGAGTTCTCTCAAACTGACTCAATTGAAGCTAATAATTTTAAAGCAGTGCACATAATTGAGTAAAGGGGGAAAATTCAAACAACAATATCATATCCCTAATGTATTTTTTCAAATAATGAAAATACATTATATATCAACATTAGGCACAAGATAAGAAATCTAAGCATGCAAATTATTAAATCTACCAATGAAATCAGCCATTTTTCTTTAACATATTATTTACAATGCATCAAATCAATCAAAGAAATATTAGGACCAATATTATTTTGAAACTGTTGAATGAAATCATTAGAAGGTTTTTGAAAGGAATCAATAGATTAAGGAGGTAAATAACAATACCATTGAGAGGCTTTGTCTCGAAAGGTTCTATTAAATAGTTTATCCATGAACCTATGATCATTAGAGAAATCACTACACAATGTTTGAAATGTTTTAACCTTACTCAAAGGATCATCCTTACCATTGTAAGTCTCTACATGAGGAATTTCCATGTTTTGAGGAATAATGGCATGGTTGATGTCTAAGGAAAAAGGACTAGCAATGTCATAATTAGGAATGTTAAATTTGGATTGAGTCATAGAGGAATTTTTTTTTTGCAAGGATGAAACAGCTTGATCCAAGCTATTGATAGTAGATTTGGTAAAAAGAGTGGCATGAGATATGTTTGAAAGGTTTTGACCATTATGGGAAATGGAAGGAATAGTAGAGTATAAAGGAACACTATTGAAAGTGGGCATGGATGAAAGTAAGGACACACATGGGAAACTTGAAGGAGGAACAATAGGATTAGGAATGCTAATATTTGTAGGATTTGATGTTTTGAATTGCAGTGGTTATGATAGATGGAGAATAAGTGGAAACACTAGGAATTGAAGTAGGAATAGGAATAGAGGTCTCAACACTAGTGGTAGGTGTAATGAAACCCAGTTCTTGGAAATAATCTCTAAAAGACTTGACATTGTTACCAATGAGATGAGAGATACTATGCAAGATCTTAACACCATGTTCATCATTATGAATTATCTTCCTCAAACCCTCTACTATGGAGATGACCTCTGAATTGGAGTTTTCTTGTCCTAACCATTACTCAATTTTTTCCAAGTTGTATACACCTAAAAATTGTCAAAGCCAATCAAAGCCAAAATTAATTAAATTCAAGCCATTGTGCATTAATTGAAATAAAAAATCAAATAAATATGTAATTGAATTAATCACTTGATTATATAGTTCATTTAAATAATTAAATCCAACTCATTCAATATTTATACATGGCTAATTAATTAATTCTTTTGAATTAATTATTCCTCAAATTTCCCACCTACCACTACATGACAAAATTGAATCAACCAATGAGAAAAGATAAAAATATGCACATTGATCACTCAAAGGCTTTGCTATCCTGACCATCCATTTTGAGAATCAATCTTGTCCCTTAAAATTGGACACCTCAACAAACACAACTCAACCTTATGTCTTGATCATGGTTAACTCAACTCACGTCTAACTCACCCCCCTACACCTTGAGAAAACCTATAAATAGGATCCACAACTAGAGAAATTCATCTCTCATTCCATAGCATTGCCATTATAGTCAATTGAATTTGAGAGCTTAGTAATTGAGTTCATTTTAGCATTGAATATTCATATAATGAAGAAGTTTTAGCAAGATTTTGATAAATTTGAGTATGTAGGATAGTTTAATTTGCATCAATTAGCTTTCATTTACACCACTCTTGCATCTTAGATCATAGTTTCATCCATCATTTAAATTATCATAATATAAGTTGTCACTTGAGGATTCTTTGCAGCTAAGATCAATTCTTAAGTCTTTGTAGTTAGAGATCCATGAAATGATCTTAACTCTTTCATTTTGATTTGCTCAATTAGGATAGATCTATTAATTTAAATGTGAAAGAATGTTAAACTAATGTTTCATGAAGGTTTGTAATTTCATATTTTACACACACATAAATTGTGCCTACCATGGGGCCCATGGCTTACTAACAAATTTCATGTATTTTTTAGTGTTTTTGGTGTAGATTTGACATTTTGCAAGTTCAGAGTTTGCAAAAAGTGCTTACATAGTAAATTTTAGCTCTATGCACTAAATTTTAGTGCTTATGCACTGAAGTTCAAGTCCTTTGTAGCAAATTTTAGTGCCTATGCACTAAATTTTAGCTTGTATGCACTAAATTTCAGCTCCTGTGAAGAAAATTTTAGCACCTACAAACATAAAATTAGTGCCTACAAATAGAGAGTTGCAATTTACATTTTCTTCTATCACTTATGCATATTATTTTGTCTACTTTCTGTTGTCTTCTATCACTTGCAAGTTAAATAATGTCACTTAGAATTTTAGCTCCTGTGATTTAAATTTTAGCGCTTGTGAGAAGAATTTTAGCACCTGTCATTTAAGTTTTAGCGCATTCAAGTTAAATTTTAGCACTTCTGAGCATTAAAATAGAGCCTATAAATATGAGCTTAAGAATTTAAAATTTGAAGTTTGATTTTGTTTAAAATGTGTTGCAGATGGCTAAGAGGAAAGTTGGGAAACTTGCATACAGAATGCATGATTATTACAAGGAAAAGGGGGCTAAAAGGTTGAGCAAGTATGAAAAGAAGCTATATTGGGCCAATGATATGGAGAGGTTAGGTGAGGAAGTTAAAGCTCATGATAGATACATTAAACTCATCAATCTTTATCAAGCTTTCTATGATATTTCAATGATTGACATGTATGCTTCTCTTTTTTAAAATTTTCATCAATTTGTCAATTATTTTAGATTTTCGTCACTTTTCTTGTCTTGTGTTGGACTAATGTATGTGGAAGTGGATGCTTAAGAACTAGAACAATCGTTGAGGTAATGTAAATGCAAATAAAAATCTCAAAAATGCACATAACATCAAATAAGGTATACACAATAACCTTTAATCTTTCACATACCTTTATTTCACTTTTGAAAAATTAAAATTCAAATGCATAGCTTAAGTATGAGACCTCATTTTTTTTTAAAAAGGTAGTAGGCCTATGCTCTCAACTTTCTTAAGGTTATCAAAATGCCAAACCTATCAGACTTCCATTAGATAGAAAAGGTCTAAGAATGAACCTCATGTTTGTTGTCTTTAGAGAATAAAGGTAGTAGGGATATTCTCTCACCTTTCTTAAGGTGATAAAAATACCAAACCTACCTTTATCTCATTTTCTTTCAGGTAGTGCATTTACTTTAAGCCATAGTGGGCTCGCCTCCTGAGACTTGCCTTATTGAGGCCAATGAGAGGGATAGCCCAAAGTGGGATAGAACTATTACTACCATGAAAATCTAACCCACTCTAAAATAAACACATTTATCCTTAATTTAGTGAATTCCAGAGATCATTGTACAATAGTCTTCCTCGATTACTCCTCACGGATTGCGCAAAACCTCCCTAGCATTGGTAGGAAGCTCTTGTAAGAGAGGTAAAGAAAAAGCTCTTTGAATAAAATCTTTACTAAAACCTGATTAAATAGTAAGCCTACATATTTTATCCATTTTAAGCCAAAATTGACCATAGGTAGCTTGCTTGAAGTGTTTTCCATGTGAAATATTCATTGAAATGATTGAGAACACATAATTTTTGCATAGATTTAGGGTGGAAAACAAATTTTTATGTGTTTTTTGTGTTTGATGATCTCAAAAATTAGAAGAAGCAATCCATCTAGAACAAAAGTTTCAAACACAAACTTTAAAAATTAACGGGTTGAAAAAATATTATGCAGCAAAGCACCTATAAACAATTTTTTGTCACCTATGATTAGTAAAACAATGTCTACAAACATTTTTTGTCACTCGTGATCATTAAAACAACACCTATAAACAATCAAACAATGCCTCTAAAGTATTAGGAAGCACACTCTATCACAATAAAATCTCTTGTGAGCATTAAAATGGCACCTACACACTTTGAAATAGCACCTATAAATTGTCAAATTAAATAGTGGGCGTTTGCAAAAAGTTTGAGCCAAAACCAAAAATATTTTTAGATACGCTTTCAGATTTTGGTCCATTTTAGTGAAAATAGAGTTAAAATTCACCATCATTTGGGTTGTCAAGCAATTTGATTCATTTACATTGGGTTTCAAAAACATCAAATCATTTTTGAAGTGTTAAACCATCATTGATTTTGGCTTCCTAAACATTCACTATCAAAGGATCATGGGTCCTTTTCCTAAAACTAAAGAGATCCTAGTCATTATCTTAAATATTTATCAAAGAGATACATTATTCTTTATTAGACTGTTATCCAAGACACCTTCTACATTGATCAAAAACCATATTGAAACTCCCAACATCTCAATTGCTTGGACAACGTTAACTTGGATTTTAAACTTAGACAATTCACTCCAAAGGATCTTCCTTCCAGAAGAGTCATAAGGTTGTTTTCATGTCAGTATGGGCAAGGTCCTACAAGTACAAAATTCAAGATAACAAAAAGGTGATTCATGAAGAAATACCTCCTCAACAAAAGAAATAATTTCAACTACACTCCTATCAAATTGATCAAGAACAACAAGAAGACTCAATCCTTCATGAAGAACAAATGCAAGAAAATCAACCAAGCATGGAAAGAGAAGAGAATTAGTGGGATAAGAATAGTCATAACAAAAACCATGACAATGAAGAACATAGAGAGATAACTGATGAAAAGATCAAGTAAGCACAACAAAACATTCATTTCATGAAGATGATGGTAAAAGTGTTAGAAATAGACAAGGAAGGGCATTTATTGACTCTAGCCCAACTAGGGGTTAAACTACCCCATGAATATGATATGTCATAAGTTCTAAAGCAAGATGAGAAGGAACTTAACCCTCTAGGAGTCATATATAGACATATCCAATCTCTCCAAAAAGAGTTGGATAACATTCAAAAGAAATCTTCTCCAAATAAATACACAATAGAATTTATTTGTCCCTTTCCTTTTGATAAAAGTTTGGTAATGATACCTTTCCCACCTAATGTGGAATTTACAAAATATGATAAATACATGAGCTTAACGAGACCTCGAGACCATATTCAAGAATTTTGTACGTTAATCATGGAGTTCATCTATGAACAAACATATCTAATGAGGTTATTTTCTAGGAGTCTAGGTGGACAACCAATGGAATGGTTCTCCAAGTTTTCACCCAGAATTAAAACATTTGAGGATTTGATCTCAAAATTCATCTCCCAATACTCCTATAATATTGAACATGAAGTGACCATGTTGGACTTGTGCAATACAAAACAAAGGAATGGGGAATCATTTTTGAATTTCCTACAACATTGGAGAATATTTTTTGCAAAATACCCAAGTGTACTAGAAAAGGAGAAGATGGACATCTTCATCAAAAATTTAAACAATGAAATTAGTTTTCGGTTACAACTCCAATGTCCCCCAACCTTTGATAAAATGATAAAAATTTGAATCAAAATAGAAGAGGCTTTAGTAAGGAAAGGTGAACTAAAGTTATAAAAAAGTAACAAAGGTTTTTCAAACAATAACAACAATTCATCAACCAATAACACCAATGATAAACCCCAGTTTTGGTTGAAAAAAAATGACAAGAACATAGTAAATGATGGAGTGGTGAAATCAAACAACATCAACCCTAAACCATTCTATCCTTCTAGTTGTCCTAGAAATCAAGATAACAACATCAACCCACCCGACAAAACATCTTTCAACAACAACAATAATAAAAATAATCAAGGAAATAACAAACCAATGTCACTATTTATGTCCCAATTCACTTCTTCGCCAATAAGGAAATTCAATCCATTGGGAGAACCTCTTGAAGTATCCTTAAAGACATTTCTTGCAAACAAAATCATAACTCTACCCGATTCAAGTTGCTATGAACCCCAATTTAAACTATCATGGTGGAATGAATCACATCATTGTGAGTACCATAGAAACAAGGGACATAAGGCAAATGATTGTATGAGATTAAAACATGTGGTTCAATTGACAATGGCACTAGGGAATATTTGGCATGGTGCTAGAAATCTATTGAAGTAGATGGACCTAAAAACAATGAAGATCACACACCTTTAAAAACTCATTTCTTAAACCATGAAAAGGTTGAATCTTCCATTGAAAACCAAAATAACAAGAAGAGAAACAACAAGGTGAATTTTTCCTACACTTATGACAATACTATAAAAATTTTATCTAATTTTTAAAATACCATCAACGGTAGTGGTGAAAGACAAACAAGAAAAAGAATCCTCCAATGTTGTAACTAGGGGAAAGCATCAAAAGTTACCCTACAAGGGGCATCTAACAAGACAAACTCAAACAAATTTTCATTAACCTTCTCAAAAAAATACAACTTGGTAGACCAACTCCTAAAAACTCCAACCCAAATATCTATCTTGGAGTTTTTTAAAATGTCCTCTTCACATAAATAAATTTTAGAAAAATATTTGGTTGATACGATGGTCCCTAACAATTTGGATGTGGACATATTTCAAACTATGGTTGTTCATCTTATTGCACCGCATTTCCTATCCTTTTCCTAGCAAGATGGCATGTCCTTAAACCATCTGAAAAATTCTCCCTTACACATTGAAGTCCTAATCCACAAGCATAGGGTCAAAAGAGTCTTGATAGATGGAGAGGTTGGCTTAAATATATGTAATTTAAACCTTGCTACAGCAATGGGATACTTTGAAAATGTCATTGATCCTAAGAGGAATATAATAATTAATGCTTATGATGATGAAGAGAGATCTTTTAAAGGAAATGTCATTCTACCAATTCAAGTGGGACCTATTCAAAAGGAGATAGTTTTCCAAGTACTAGACCTCAAGTTGACCTACAACATGTTGTTGTATAGGCCATAGATTCACGAAATGCAATCCATTACATCTACTTATCATAAATTTTTTAAGTTACCTTACCTTGGATAAGAAATAAAAATTAGTGGTAACATTAATCCTTTCCAATATTGTAATAATATCAAACCGGTTATGGATTTATTTGTACCACATAATAGTGAGGCTTCCATAAAAAATTCATCCCAAGAACAAACTAAAGAAGAAAATTCTAGTACAAGGTCACCATCCAAAGAGAAGGAAAAGGAGAAGGAAAAAGATAGTCCCACTAGTTAAAATAGTGAAAATGCTAGTCCATACACATCAAACAAGAGTAAAGATAAGGTTGGTCTTCTACATTCAAATGATGGAAATCCTAGATCCTCTAGTTCAAGTGCTTCTAACCAAGGAGAAAAAGAATCAAAAGGTACAAAGTTAGAAAAGCGAAAAGAAAAGGGAACACATTATCAAAAGATGGATACATTAATGAAATCTTTTGAGGATAATTTAAGCTTCACCACAAAGGGGTAGGATAATATTCCCTATCTATGGTTAATTTCCCCCTTTCTCCAAAATCACATGGAAAACCATCTACTTCAAGTCCTCAAAGGTACAATGAAAATTTTGTAAGACCTAGTACATCAATGGACGTAGAAGAAGATAATGAAATTATAAATTGGTTATACAAAGATGACAAAGATTCAAATCAAAGGGTTCAACATATTAGCATTCCCACACATCAATATGGGAAAGGCTTTCAAATAATGCAAAAAATGGGTTACCAAGGAAAGGATCCTCTTGGTAGGAGAAATGAAGGATTTTTAGAACCCATGCAAACCACTTGGAGGTCTAGCCAGGAGAAAATTAGATTAGGATACCATGAAAAAGGACATGATGAAAAAAAAATCTCTCACATGTATGAGAAAATAGTCAAGGTAGAATCATATAGTGTTGATGATTCAACAAAATGGGAATTGGATTCCTTATCTGAAGATCCATGCCATGATAAGGAAGTTGATGTGACCCACTCTTACACACCTACATAAAATAAAATTCCAAGTTTAAGATATGAATGGTAAGGAGAGCCATATGTACCTACATTATTAGAGGGACAAAGCTCTAGGTTTACCTTACAAGAGTTAGATTCGCAATGTGTTCAAGACTATCCTAGGGAGGAAGAAATATTACATCCAAACTCTATGGATCATATTGAAAAATCTCACATCATATATATTGAAGATACAATGTATGAACTAAGTTATAATGAAGTTGGTACATTAACTCCCCTAGACTTAAATCCACCCAATGATTCTTTACCCCTTATCCATCCTATACTTATTGATTGGGATCAAATTGAGCCAAATGAAATAGACACCTTTCCAAATGACTATTCTTTTTTGATGTACCTAAATGTAGTTGATCCATCTTCCATCCAAGAATCATATAAAGAGGTAGAAAATGGGAAAAGTGTCAAGTTTCTTAGTCATGAAAATAAAGAAAATAAAAGAAAAAATAAGGGATCTAGTGGTGAAAACCATCATGTGGCAGTACTAGATCAGAAAAGGTAAAAATAAAAGACATATCCGAAGGTGAAAACCCAATTGAGGCACCTAAAGATGATAAACTTGACACTTTACCTAAACATTATGAAGAGAAATCCTCTATATTGATTAAGCCAATAGAAAAACTAAACATTGGAATTTAAGAAGATCCCAAGATCATCAATTTAGCAACATCTTTTTCCAAAGAGGAAATACAACAATTTATTGACTTTTTCAAGGAAAAACAAGTCAATTTTGTATGGTCATATACTGATATGCTAGGGCTAGATCCAAATTTTATAATGCACCATTTTAATATAGCTCCATGAGTTAAGCCCATCAAGAAAAAATTGAGAAAGATGCATCCTCACATAATTGATAAACTATAACTAATTGAATATCTTGAAGGAAAGTTTGACAATAGAATAGATAATTGAAAGATAGTGATTGATGATTAGCGAGATACTAAAGTGTATGTAATACATTAAATTAGTTAATGTATAGTCATTGATGTCAACTAGTTTTTACTATACTTATCATGATGGTTACAAATATCTTAAGAAGGACAAATGGTAAAGGAATGAGATATCTACATAAAGATGAGATGGATGAGAAAGATATGGATATGGTATACATTGGGTAACTTATTGATGAGTCTATGGCATTATGTTAATGACTTGACTATATTACATGATTCTATTATGTATTGAAGATCAGGATTGAACAAGTTTATGTGGTTGGTAAATGGAGAATTCAGTATACTTTGAGCAAGTGTAGTGTATACCAAGTATAGTGTTAACCGAGCTAGTTATCACCAATGCACTCCAGTATTGACCAAGTGAAATAAATAAATGGAGTTTGTGACAACTGACTAAAGATGATGATTTGGATAATTATTTATGATTCCAAGGTAAATGCCAATGTTTGTTATGATGATCAAATGGTTGACAAAATTCAAGGATGATCAGATGAAGGAAAATGAAACATGTTATTAACACAACTGTTGAGGAAGGTTAAAGCAAAAAAATCTACGATGAAGATTAAGAGGAAAATCTATGGATGGAAATAAAATAGTTTATGATGTTTATATAAGAGACATGAGATTCATTATTGAGTCTGATGTAGGATAATTCACATGAAAAAATTATTTTCATGCAACACTAATCAAATTGGTTGAAGACATAACTAAGAAAATATGCAGACAACACCGAGCCTTAGAGAAAGCAATTATCGAGTAGAACAAAGTTGGAGGAAATGGAGCTATTGAATTGATTATTGATCAGAGGTATTTTTGAGCTTAGCATAGATCGTAAAATCTGCAAATCAAAGTTGTATTTGAATCAGATCATTATTGTATCAGTTTAACCATTGTTACAGATAAATCTCTTAACTGAGTGGGACTTAACAGTCTTTATATTTTAACATGACATTAAATGAATGTTGATTGTTTTCTTGTTGACCTCATAGTGAATGATTGGTCAAGGGAGAACTGTTAGTGATAAATCCTCTAACTAGGTCACACCTCACAATGTGTTTTGTAACCTTTAACAGGGTTGGCTCTTAATCGAGCTCACTTCAGAAGAGTGAATTGTTTTGGGTTACCGGTCCCAGGTGGTTTTTCCCCTAACAGGATTTCCACATTAAAAATATGTGTATTATATGTCTATGGATGTGTTGAATTGTTATTTTACTTTACACATTACTATAACTAGATAGATCGGTAAACACGATATTTAATTTACTAGTAACCGGTATATGAAGAGAAAGGCACAGTTGATATTTTACTGAGTTGATTATTTGATTTAAAAGTTTTTTTATATACACTTGGGAGTATTTGGGACTGTAAGATAACTAGACTTAACTAATTCACACCCCCCCCCCAACCCCCCTTCTCATTTATCTAACAATAGCCTTGTTGGTTAAAGTAGAATTGAAGAAACTCTTGGATATTGGATTCATAAGACACATTGCCTATGAAAAATGGATTTCAAATATAGTACCTATTTCAAAACTTGATAAGAGCATAAGAGTTTGTATAGATTTTTGAGATTTGAACAATGCATGTCCCAGATATGACTTTCCTCTTCAAAACATTGATACAATAGTGGACCTAATAGCAAGACATTCCATGTTTTCACTAATGGATGACTTTTTTGGATATAATCAGATAACAATAGCACCTAAGGACCAAGATAAGACCACTTTTACATGTGCATGGGCTACATTTTGCTGGAATGTAATGCCTTTTGGTCTCAAACATGTTAGAACCACTTACCAAAGGGCTATGACAACCATTTTCCATGATATGATGCATACATTTATGGAAGATTATGTAGATGACATTTTGGCAAAATCTTTTACAAGAGATGAACATCTACCAATTCTAGACAAAATCTTCACAAGGTTGGAAAAATTTAAAAGTGACATTAAATCCAAAAAGGTGTGCATTTGGAGTCCAACTAGGAAAATTACTAGGGTATATTATTTCATCTAAAGGAATAGAGGTGGATCCAGCCAAATTTAAAGCTATCATGGAAATGGGAGCACCAAGAAACATTATCCAATTAAGGTCTTTTCAAGGAAGGTTAAAATCCATCAGGAGGTTCATATCACAATTGGAATAAAAGTGTCATTATTTCACCCAATTGCTACATAAGGATATTTCATTCAAGAGGGACAATAGATGTGAGGAATCCTTTGATCTTTTGAAGAAATATTTGATGAATCCTCCCATCTTAATGGCTTCAATACTAGGAAAACCTTTGATACTCTATATCTTAGCAACAGAAAATTCATTGGCAGCTTTAATAGCACAATAAGATGAGAAAGGAAAAGAAAAAGCTATCTACTACATTAGTAGAACTTTGGTTAAGTATGATCTCAATTACACCTTTATAGAGAGAGCATGTCTATCGATGGTTTTTTATTCTCAAAAACTAAGACATTATATCCTAGCACATCAAATCAAGTTAATTGGTAAGATAGATCCATTAAAATATACTCTTAGTAAATCAACTCTAATAGAAAGTGTTGTGGTTCCACAACATACACCCTTATTTGGTCGCTTAGCCAAGGGCCCCCCTTCTTTTTTTTCTTTTGCTTGTTTATGCCCCTCAGGGCCTTTTGGTTTTCTTTCTTGTTTTCCTTTTTTTTTCCTGTCAAAACCTTCTCCAAAAGGGAGTTCCAATTTTTTTTCGGACATTCAAACTTTCTCAGGTTCTCGGACCTCCAAAACTCTGAAACCCATCGCATAAAGAAGGATCATTTATCTTCCCTTTCACACTTTTGGACTTCATAGTTTTTCAAACCTCTGAAAGTCTGAAATCCCAAAGCCTCATAACCAAAGTTTTGGACTTTCGGTCCTTCAGCGTTTTGGATGTATAGTGTTCTTCAAAGCTCTAAAATTTCAAAACTCTGAAGATTTGAAGCAATGCAAAGGAGATGACTAATGCCATCTTTCGTTGAGGGGTCTATATATTGTGCTTGAGCCAGTCTTTTCCTCATTATGCATCTTCTCTTTTCCAGCATTTACGGAGTGACTTCAAGCACGTGTTCCTTCCAGACTTCCTTCGCATCTTTCACACTATTGCATCGACTTTCGTTTGGGCGTCACTTCCTTGGTCGCCTTTGAGGTAGGGTTTTTGTTTTTATTTTTTAGTTTTAGGGTAGGATTTAGGTTTTTGTTTTTTAGTTTTAGGGTAGGGTTTTGGTTTTTTTGTTTTTCAGATTTAGGGTAGGGTTTTTCCCTTTTTAGTTTTGTGTTTTTCTCTCTTTTCTTTCATTTTTGTCAGTTTTGTTGAGTCAAGGGTTTTCTTGTGTTTGAGTCTACCATTACTCCCCTCATTTCAGTTCATGAGGGTCGCAAAGGGGTTGTTCTTCAATTTTTTGGTATTTGTTCTACCTTTCAAAGGTTTCGCCTCTGAATCTCCATTGTTTCCCCAAGGCTTGCCAAGTTTCAAAGCCATCTAACCTTTTGGGCTTTTGATATTTTAGACTTTGATCATAGCATGCAACAACCTACATCTGAAACTCTGAAACCCTGATTCCTACTACATCAAAATAAACATCTCCTTTTCAGAGTTTTAGAGTGTCAGCATCTGATGTTTGAACAAGCCTCTGGTTCTTCCCAATTTTTTAGAACTCTAGCCTTTAGGGTTTTTAGTGTTTCTTAATCTGATCATGCCATGCAACAACCTACATCTGAAACCCCAAAACTTTGATTTCTATGACTTCAAAGAAAACACATCATTTTTTGGTGTTTTGACCTCTGATGATCTCAAGAAAAACCCACACCTTCGACCTTCAAAGGTCCTTAAAAATTGTTACCCAGACCTTTTCACCCTTTCAGCTTGTCAGAGGCCAGTGTTTTATTTGGTGTCCGCACCTCTAAAACCCCAAAATTTGATTTCAAGACTTCTTAAGTAATTTATGGATTCTAGGTTTGGTTATCTCAAATCATTGTTACTTCTTGCTTAACACTTAATAGTTCTTAATATGGTTTTTTCTAATTAATGGCATGTTTCTCTACAAAATGCCAGGGAAGATAGCCTCACCAGTCATGAAGTTCTTGTTCAAAAGGTACCATACTCCATTGAAGGTTGGGAATCTTCATAGTGAAACAACAGACACCAACATAGGGAATTTGAACTAGAATGAATTTTTAGTAAGATGTGCCAAGCCAGAGGGGAGATCCAAAGACTGCACTTCTTTGGTATATTCAAGCCTTTTTAATGCAGTAGCACACCTAGTATCTATTCTATCTTCAGAATTGATTATAACACTCGTACAAAACTATGTGCCTGATGAATGGTTGGTGAAAAATACAATGGGTGAGGTGGTCCTCGAACTCAGGCCAGACAATATTGAAGATTTTTTTAACCTCCCCAAAAGAGTGGATAGATTCTAGGCCTTCTCCATTGATAAAGGTATGTGGTTCTTCAACAAAGACACTCATTTGTCTTATGAAATTGTTAATGTAAAGAGTACTTAATGCAACCCCTTCTGAAGAATAACCTAGATAGAATGGACATGATAGGAGGATATTTGAAGGACAACCTTAAAGTTGTAGTCACTATGATAAGCAGACTATACAACCTACCCAATTCTATCCAACTTGAGCCTTGGATGATTTTATTAATAGAGAAGATTAAAAGAAGGAGGGCTAGGTTTGGTTGGGCCACTATCCTCAATGAAAATCTGGATAAACAATTGAGAATAGTGAAGAATGATCCTCATTTCTACATGAATTCATATGTCATGTATCTACTTGTTGTAAGAGAAGTCTACTTGGGCTTAGTAAAAGTAGGAGCGATGGGGCAACCTAATGTTTGGCCCTTCACTGTATACCCACAGCTCATGAGGAAATGGCACTTAAGAGAAGATAACATGGAATATAGAATCGTCAATGATTCTTTTGTCTTCACAATCATCTACTCTATTGAAGGTGACTATGAAAAAAGACTTTCAGAGGAGGCATCTACCAAAGTCAAGGCCTTGGGTGAATACTATATTCTATTTAGGACTTTCACCTATATTAGGGTAGTAGGAAGTACCTTGACCCCAAAGAATCTTCCAAGATATCTATCAGATCGGATAATCTTATTGGAAATGGCCAGACAACTCTTTGATGCTTACAAGCATATTAAGGATAAGAAGAAATATTGTTGGGAATTCCTCATTTCCATTGGCGCACATTCTCTCCAATATATGAAGGTGTGCAAATCTCTAGCCTATGAGTGGGATGAGTGCCCCTTGCAATACTTTAATTTGATTAGGACCATATTTGATCCCATAGGCACCTATAGTCACATTATGGGAATGTATTACATTCATGAGCCACATTTTGAGGATCATTGGATGAACTACACATATGATCATGAGGTCAAGATATGTGACTACTTTCAGATGACTCTAGCACTAGCACAAGATTCCTTACTCCTTTGTATCCCACCTAAATTATGGGATGCAAATTCTGAAGATGTTTTGGACTAATTGTATAATGAAGATAAGATATATATATAAGGACCATATTAAGTATTGAAGTTGATAAAGAAGAAAATGATGATATAGACTTCAAGGCTAGGCATCTAATTAAAACTACCAAAGCTTGGATCAACTGGCCATTTAAAATGGATTGTGTACCCATGAACTAGCAGCTTGGCCCACCCTCTAAAGAGAAGAAAATAAAATGGGAAAAGATGTTATTGGCATAGTTCAAGGGAGCTGCCCCACAAAAACCCGAGATAGTTTATAGGCATGGTTGGCCCACCGTCTATGGTTCTAATCCAAGGGAAAATCTAGTCAAAACTAGTATGAAAGTGAGTATTTATCCATCTACTACTACATCCTCTAGTGCTCAGGGATAAACATCGACTACATAGAGGTCTCCAAAAATAAAATTTACAGGGCCCAGAGAAACTAAGGTGGAAAAAGGGAATGTGGAACAAAATAAAAAGATCTTCTACATCTCCTTAGTTAGAAACCATGGAGCAAGATGAGGTACCTCTGGCTCAAAGGACTCAATCAAGAATGACCTCTAAGCCAAAGGGATCTCAAGAAGAGGCCCCTCTAATTGTTACTTATGTAGGAATATAGGAGAGGGAGATAAATCTGTAAGAGTCCCTTGGAGATGACGAATTCTATGTTTCAGATTTTGAGAACATACTTGGTTTTAAAGAACAAGTGTGAGAGACACCAATGCCAACTCTAGGAACTAGTTTTGAAGAATAGTTTCCTTTCATGTTTTCTCCTCCTCCATCTCAGTTTGTTGTCCCCAATGTTAAGAAAATGATGGAAGAATCAATAGATGATAATGAGTAGGAATTTCTAATGCCTCAGAAAACCACAGAACCAATGGAGGTAGAAGAAGGACAATCGCAAGATGTGCCAAAGGAATAGGAAAATGAGTTAAACCAATAGGATCCTTCAATTAAATCCACCCTAGAAAAGGAAAGTGAAGCAGCTCTGACTCCACCTCTGGTCCAAGCTCACATTCCTCCACCTCTGGTGCAAGCTCCAGCCCCTCCACCATATTTTCCTTCACCCACTCCTCCACCTCTGGTCCATGATCCCATTCCTCCTCAACCGAAACCTCAATCTCCATTCCTCCACTTCTTACACTTTCTCCACCACCAACCTTTCCTACTCCTCCATCTTCTCATCCCATACCTTCTTCTGGTTTGACCTGTGAAAAGGTGCAAGAACAACCAGAGGAAGAAGAAAGGGAAGAGAGAACTCTTCCTCATGAGAGTAGGATGGAAGAATAATTAGTAGAGGAGGGAGAAGAGGAAACAATAAGGGAATAAAATTCAAAAGAAAGGGAATCCATTAAGAGAGAAGAATATTTTGAAGAAGGAACTTAGGAACAGAGGGGAACAACTTTAGTGTTGGTAGCTCCATACGAACCAATAACAACATTCACCAAACCCACCTAGTTTACCAAAGAAATACAACTGAGGACCAAGGTGTATTCTGATGAGGAAGATATTGATATGGAAATCTTGGGTCAAACTTTTCATCAAGGGGAATCTAGTGCATGGGCAAGAACAATGTCGTATGTCACTTGAGATCACAACGATTGATGGAAGGCACAAGTGGTAGTACAAATTGTTGATGCCAATATTGCAGAGATAACCCTAGAGGATTATACTTTTGAGGAGGTTGATCTAGGTGAGCCTACTAGGGAAGGGAGTAAGACATTGGCTACACTTAGTCTAAAGAATGCCTTAGGTTTCATGGAAAAGGATGAAGAAAAAATTAAAGTTTTTACATAATAAAATGAAGCCCTGAAAATATTTATTCTTAAAACAATGGGTCACATTGACCTAAATAATTTGCAAGCCTCATTAAAAGTTCTCCTAGAAAAGAGAGATGCCCCCAAAATTATCGGCAAATGTCCCATATTGTTTTATTCAAGCCTCCTCAGATTGGAAGGAAGATTTTGAAGAGTTTGGAATGTCTACCATCCGTGCAATTTTGAGGCCTTTCAGAAGCATCCTTCGGGAGCTTACCCATATGGTAGATATGGTAGGTGATGAAGGAGGATTGGATGTACAAATTGGCAAATGGAAAAAGGTTCTCAGAGATTTAAAAATAATAAGGAAGAAATGCTTCAAAGTTTTGGAAAAGATATACGAGGGGTTTGATATAGATAATTTTTAAACATGGATAAAAGATATAGCTCGAGTTGTGAAGGTTTATCAGAAGTGCTAGAATAAAATAAGTAGGAAGGAAGAAGAGATAATGGCTTGGGTTGAGGAAGTTCAAAAGTTCTTTGGTAGAATTGACCTTGATCTATTTGATGAAGAGAATGATCACCTAATGTTTCCAATAAAGATCATTGTAGAATAGTTTCTAGGAATTTTGGCTGGTATTAAGACAAAAGAGGACCTCCAACAACTCTTCTATCAAAAGGAGGACATGCATAGGTTGTTGGGTCGAGAGGAAGAAATTAAGTCTTTTGATATAGATTTGGTCGCCTTAAGGGAAAAGCAACAACAACACATTGACAAAATCCAAGTAGCGGACTTCAAAGAGGTACAAGAGATAGTAGAAAGGTTGTGGAAGGTTCACCTAGAAATCCTCCCAGGTGACTAAGTGTTCAGTTTTGGGCTTAGCCAATTTTTTGTAGTGAAGGGACTTTGTGACACTTAGCCATTTTTCAAATCAATATTTTTGGCCTTTCAGACTCTAAAAGTCCAAAATTTGGAGGATTTGGAAATTTTTCACTTAGTCATTTTGGAGATGTCATTTTTTTGGAGTTAGGGTTGAGGTCCAAAATGTATGGGACCTTTTCGTAAAAGAGTTCATGTCTTGAAAGGATGACTTGGAGTTAGATTTCATATATGTTAGGGGTCATTTTTATTATCCTTGGGGATATCAATCAATTGGATTCTCAAAGAGGAGCCATGATGAAGATTTTAAGGAAGAACTCCGAGTCTTGAAGAAGATTCTAGCTCAAAAACGGTGGAACTCCAACATGTATCTCTTGTTTTCTGAGCATATTTGGCCCTAATATCTTATAAATTTGTATTCCATGTAGATTAAATCTATGCTAGGTGGTTGAGAACTACTTTAGGAGTAGTTTTTCTTTCAGTAAGCTTTGTATTAAATTTTATTTTCAATCTTATGTGTAGCTAAAACCCTAGCTACGAGTTTCTTGTTTTTCCAAAAAGGGTGAAGTTCTATAAATTGTAAGAGAACAATGTAATTAAGGTCGATTAATTTTGCAATACAACTATATGCATTTGGTGATTCAATTGTGGTGTGAAATTTTCTACTATCTTTGCGAAGTTCGTGAATGTGTGTTTTCTCATTTGTTTATTTCAAAGAGCCAATTGATTGTATGGTGAATATAATCTGTGAATTTAGTGATCTAGTGTTTATCATTGTTGCATTACCTTGTTGTGATAAATTATTGGGATGATTGTTCTTTGGTTCCTTCAAGATAAATTTCTCTCATGTGTGTGTACATTCATAGTGGATTCATGATTTGATGAATCTTGACAAATCTTGTATCTACGTTGATTTCCTTTGATGATTGCTTCTGCAAAAATAGGGTTGTGAGTAATTCAAATCTATGTTTTGTGGGTTTTCTTCATCTTCATGGTAGTTTAATTGGTAAGATTATGCAATGATGGTTCATGTGCATTAAGTTTATTCTCTGCAATTTCATTTAATTCTTGTTACCTTATTATTTTCATTCTTTAAGAAATTGATCTTAGTAAGTTAAATTAAGATTTGCATGTTAGGAAATTGCTTTCACTTAAAACTATGAAAATACACAAAAAAAATATTATTTCTTTAAAGATTGTTTTGCAACCTCTCCAAGATCGAACCAACAAAGGCCTCCTCATGAATAGTTTCACATTTATCTTTGATTGAGCTATCCACATGGTTGATAACCATTCTAAAAGGAACCTTGAGATTGATTTTATCATTCTTTCAAGAGGGGTATTTATACTCCAAATTCTTAGTCATTGTCTCGTGTAAAAATGACGCTCAACACAAGTGGTGCTAGAAGGAGGGCCCTCAAAAGAGAGGCCAAAAAATATTGGATCTTTCTCTCCAGAAAAAATATTGGATCTTTCTCTCCATAAAGGTTTGAATGATTCCTTAGATCATCACCCAACAAAGGATGATTCCTTTAACTTAAAGAATTTCATATATCTCACAGCGATAAAACAAAGCCAAAGGAAAGTCTTCCTCATCAATCGGCTCCACTCAACCATCTGTCATTACAACACATTATTGTTCCATTTATTGTTGTCCCACCACCACCTCTAATGGTCTTTTTCAAAAATGTGCAAAGTTCTCCACTAGACCTACAAGGCCAGCTCCATGAACTACCCAAGAACCCTGAAACATTTTGTCCACACTTCATCTACGGAGAATCTAGGATAGCGGAGGAACTCATTTGCACTTTCAAATAAATATGCAATCACAAGGAGATTGTGCATCATGACGTTGTTTGTCATCTGTTTCCTTACACATTGGGAGATTTTGTGTATAATTGGTACTTGAATATTTTGTGAGGATCCGTTACTAGTTGGACTGAGTTTGAAACCAAATTTATCAACCAATTCAAGTTATACGGTGATCCCACTACTCTCCATCACCAATTCCTCTCTACAAGGAAGGAGCCCAAAAAACTAATCGTAATGTTTAATCATCATTTCGACAAGATGCATTAGAAACTCTAAGCCCCTTAGATAGTGCTCATTGGGGTTGTCATACAAGTATATCTGTGAGCCTTAGATCCTTTGATGTCCATCTTTTTGAAAAGGTTGACGCCGGTGGATATAGATACTTTGTAAAAGGTGTGCAATTAGGACATTAACTTTACACAAAAAATGGATCTGCAAGCTGGTGGAAATTATGACACCCTTCCCTCATTAGAAAACATTTCCATGTCTAATCCATTTACATCCAACAACCATACATTGGCTCATCACACTCCAAAGCTCAACTTGATTCTGATTTCATATGTTGCTTCTCCGCCACTCTCCATCACATACTTGGGGTATGATTCACATAAAGAAACACTTTGTGAGAAAAGGGAAGCCATCCCAAATGAGCCTAACTATATCCTAGTGAACGAATTAGATGCGGTAAAAAATCCATTTTCACAATTGGCCAATGAATTTACAATAATAAAGCTAAACCCATCTCAAATCAAAGGGAATGATCAACAGTTGAATGTTGTCCCAACTCTTATTCACAGAATTAGAGTCGTAACTATAAAAATTATAATAACAATAACAACTATGGCAATAACTTGCAAGATAAAAAAAAATTGAACAATGAACCAATAGGCCTTGGAATACACGACCCAATAGCAGGAGTATACCTGCTAATAACACTAATACTTACAACTTAGTTGAGGTTAAGTTTGCAGGGATTATAGGTGCTAGCCATGATGACAATGAATACGGGAATGAAGTAGACAATTAGAAAAACCTAAGTATTGATGATCCTCTGGCACATTTCAATACCATGGTGTTTGATTCTTATGAACCAAGGACTGAAGAGAGTTCTAACAACAGCATACCAGAAGAGGAATTTGTATTCCCATTTCACAAATAGAGTCAACCCAAGTACTCTGAAGCTCATGCTTTTCAAAGCAGAGATTAGAACAACTACAATCTAAGAAGTAGGAGGGAACCTTTAACTAATGGTATTCCTCTTGGATTGTAACCAACCCCTCCGCATCCACGTGCTAACAAAAATCCCTCACCTCCTAGGGTCCCAAATGTTATTGTCCCAATACATCAAAATCAACCTACTATGCTCAAAAATCTAGCTTGGTCTAGAGAGAAATATAGTGCATTAAAATAACTAAAATGAGTAAAGGCCAATATGTCAATGTATGACATGTTACAAAGTTGTCTTGCACAAAGAGAAGCACTTTCAAAATGACTTGATCAATCTAAGCAGGCCACATCAAATAACAACACAAGAACTCCCACATCCAACATTTATGCAGTTGAAGCTATGCTAACAATGTTCAAGGATAGAGTTGAAGTACCTCCAATTTTGCTAAGCCTTAAAATCTTTGGGAAAAACTTACATAATTGTTTGATTGATTGTGGGGCTTTGTGCAATGTCATCACTCTCTCCATCTATTAGAAGTTAGGAATGATTCCTCAACCAACAAATAGGGTAGTAATTCAACTGGATAAAACTGAAGTCAAGGTAATTAGAGTCCTAAAGGATGCCCACATATAGCTAACAATGGATCCAAGGATACAATATTGCATAGGTATACACATAGTGGACATCCCAGAGACATATGGCATATTTCTGAGCATGGAATGGACTAGGTCCTTGAGGGGTTGGTTTTCCACTAACTTTACACAATTATGGTTACCCTGGAAAGGATTAAATAATCAGATCAAAATTGACATAGAACTTAAGTTGAAACAAATGATCATTGAATATAATGCTCCTAATGAAGTTTTGTTCTTGCAAGCCGATTTGGGGGTGTATCAATTTAATAGAGTCCTTATGTTTAAGATCAAAGAAGAAGATGATTCTAATGGAAGCCCCATGTAGGGATTGATACACTCTCAGGTACCTGAGGAGATTATTCAGGAATTTATCAGTAATATGATGAAGAACATGAAGCATCTTAGGCAAGAGGCAGATCCAAACATACTGATGCTACCAAGGTATTGTCAGTTGCATCAAGAGAGTCACTCTGAGTTTGAGTGCCATGATTGCCAAGAGACTGTTTCCTGAGTGATGGACTAGATAGCCTGAACTCTCAAACCAACCCAAGGACTAATATCACAAAATAATGATGAGCATTCACCTCATGACAAAGAATCCCTGATGGTTTTTCAGGTGGAGAAAGGAAATTTGGCTCCTAAAGATGAGATTAGTCCACAAGAAGAATAGAGTTCTTCAGATGATGGTTCCTTGTTGTCATTTCAAGGGCCATGGAAAGAGACTAAAATGAAAGAAAAGACAAAATGGGTGCCCATTGCAACAAATAGAAATTCAGATCTAGAATATGAAAAGATACCTCCCTACAAGGATACTTCATCGTCAGATGATTCTTTGGAGTCTAAGTCTAAATTACCAATGGTTGAACTTCAAGCTGAATCTCAACCCAAAACCCAACCTTGTAAGGGTCATCAAATTTGGAAGTTGAGGTTTGATGGTTCCAAATGAAAACAAGGAGCAGGAGCGGGGATCAAGCTGATTAACCCCTAAGGTGGCTCTTATTACGCTACCTATAGGATACAATTCTTTTGTACTAAAAATGTTGTGGAATATGAGGCATTAGTATGAGGCCTTCTCATGGCACATGAAAATCAAATCAAATCCTTGGTGTTGAAAGGTGATTCTCAATTAATCATTAGACAAATTCGCAGCTAGTACTCCTACAATGACAACAGGTTAATATCATACTAGAATCATGTTTGGGATTTGATCGAGGATTTTGATGTGATCGACATAAAAAAAAATCAAAAGAAGGAAGAACACGATCGTCATTGCATTGGAAGTATTAGAAAGTTCCCTATATCCCATGGAGGGATCAAGATTAAAAAAATTCTCAGTGGAACTCATCGTAGCTCCAGCAATTCTGGATAACATCACTAATTTTCAATTATTCCATGATGATCAGAAAATATCAAATTCATAATGAATGTTGGGGTCTTTGAGAAGCAAGTCATTAATGAAGAAATTGAAGAAATAGAAGAACCTGATGACCTCAAAATATTGAACTTAAAAACAAACTCCATCCCTAAAGGAATGGTGGCTTTAGAAAGAATTTTTGACAAAGATGATGCGGCTCAAGAAAAGAGAAGAACTCCAACAGTGGGGGGTCATGATTGTGAAATATTTAATTTGGGTACCAATGACAAACCAAGGGAGGTCCATGTTGGGAAAATAGGCACTAATGAAGAGAAACGACAAATGGTCTAGTTTCTGAAAGAATATAAAGATGTTATAGAATAGAGCTATGAAGATCTCAAAATTTATGACCCTCATAACATACCACAAAACCCAAGTGAAAAACCTTTCCACCAGAGGTAGAGACCAGTCAATCCCGTAATTGATCCTGTAATACAAAAATAGTTACAATAATTTTTGATACAAGGATCATTTTCCCCATTTTACATTCAACTTCAGTTGCAAACTTAGTTCCTGTGAGAAAGAAGAACGGAGAAGTCAGGTTGTGTGTAGATTTTTGCAATCTCAAAAGATCATCACAAAAGGAAAATTATCCACTATCATCCCTCGACAAGGTGTTTCATATAGTAAATGGTTCACAAATAATGTCCTTTCTCAATGGTTATTCTAGATACAACCAAGTTATGGTGAAAGAAGAAGATGGATTGAAGATGACATTCACTACCAAATGGGGGACTTTTGCTTACTGTCACATGTCATTTGGGTTAATCAATTCTAGAGATACTTTCAATGCATGATGGATGAGGCATTTAAATGCCTTGTGAACAAGTGCATTGTTATATACATGGACAACCTCATCATGTTTTGAAGGAACCGAGCTGATTATATTGATAATTTATGCAAAGTTTTGAAAAGATGTCAAAGTTATGGAATATCACTTAACCCTAAAAAATGTGTCTTCGGGGTAACCCAAGGCAAGTTGTTGGGGCACATCATATCAGAAATTGGGATCTCTATAGATCCTGGAATATTTGAAGCCATCCTTAAGTTGGTCCCACCTAACAACGAGAAGGAGTTAAAATATTTTTTTCAAAAAGATCAATTTTGTCAGGAAATTTATTAGTGGATTCGCAGAGATAGTCCACTCATTGAATGACCTGATGAAAATGGAGGCCAAGATTGAATAGAGCACTCCAGTTAAGTAATCCTTTGATGAAATTAAAACATCCATTGCTCCCGCTCTAGTTTTAGTCAGTACAGGTTACACTCTTCCATTTAAGGTCTACTCATTTGCCTCAAAAAATTCATGTGTTGGTATCCTTACACAAAAGAGGAATGCAGAGGATGATAAGCTAATAGCTTTCATGAGTTTCCCTCTAAAAAATTATGAACTAAAATATCCAAACCTAGACAAACAATCATTTTCTCTAGTAAAAGCCATTAAAAAATTATGACATTACATCCTCAGAAGAAAATTTGTAGTCATTGTTTCTTATCCTACGGTTAAATCCATGTTGATGCAGAATGAATTAGGTGAACAAAGAGGAAAATGGATGGCTATCCTGCAAGAATTTTATCTTGATATTTAGCCCATGAAACTAATTAGGGCCAAGGTCTAACGAAGATGATAGCTGAGATAGAACAGACCACGATGTTGTTTACTACCTTCTCCAAAACCAATGTCCCAAAGGAATACATGGTTCCCAAAGGAGAACCTTGAGGATTAAGGCTAGCTCCTACATGCTAAAGAATGGAAAGCTTTATAAATGCAACAATGATGGGTTGTAACTAAGATGTCTAGAGAAGAAGGAAGCCAAGAAAATCATTACTGAGTTCCATGATAAATATGGCACGGGCCATGAGTTCGCTGAAACCATTGTACACCAAATATTAAGATTTAGATATTACTGGCCAACTCTATTTAGAGATACAAATGAGCATGTGCACTCTTGTCATGTATGTCAGACCAATTCTACCCATTAAGTGCATCCTTCCATGTCCATGCAATGCGTTTATGAGGTACATCCATTTTTCCAAAGGGGCCTAGATTTTTTTGGAATGATTAACCCTGCTTCCTCAGCAGGTCATAAGTACATCTTAATAGCAATGGAATATTGCACACGATAGATGGAGGCTCAAGCCTAAAAAAATTGCACCACTAAAGTAATAACCAAAATTTTAGAGGAGTACATCATCACACAGTTTGGCATGCCTTTCTTTCTGGTATGTGATAATGTGCCTTCTTTCTCATCTGCATTTCTCATGTAATGGGCTTTCAAGAATCAAGTAATCATTAAATTATCCTCTAATTACTACCCATAAGTAAATGGAATTGCAGAATCAATGAATAATAATTTGATGATGATAATCAAACACCTTTTGGATGACAATCCTCGAGATTGGCACATAGAGTTAAAATACGCCCTATGGACAGATCAAGTCAGAATAAAAAATGCCTTAGGGACTTCCCCATACCAGTCAGTCTATGGTCTGCAACCCATTTTTCCTATGAAACTAAAGATACTAATCTTGAAATCCATGGATGAATATATTTAAGGTGAGATAGGGTGTAGATTAAACTTATGAGCCTTTTAGACCTAGAAGAAAAAAGAGCCATGGCCTTAGAACACCTGTCTAGGCATCAATCTATTATCAAACATTGGTTTGACAAGAGAGAAACTTTTAAATCCTTTAGGATTTATGACTTAGTCCTAATGTAAGATAAAGAAAAGGAGAAGTTGGGAAGCCACACCAAGTTTCAATGACTCTGGGTGGGCCCTATCAAATAATAAAAATCCTAGGAGAAAATACATTCAGGATTGGTTCTCTAGAAGGGGAATTGGTGTTGTTTCCTATTAATGGCCAGTTCCTAAAACATTATTTTGGACCATGAAGAGAATGATCTACCTTTGTATTATATTAGCTTAGATCTTTTGTTTTTCCTTTTCTTTCTTTTCATTTTTGGTTGTGTGTTAGTTTGTTTTGTTGAGGCTGCTTTCCACAAAGTGTCCCTGGTGCAGGGCACCTCCCACCTTTGATGAGTTAATGTTTGTTTTAGGGGTCTTAGGAGTTTTTATTAGTGTTTTATTATTTTGGAATGATTTTGGAATAAGATCCATTGGATTGGATCCCTTCATATGTTTGCAAGAGCCAAATGAGCTCAGGTGATCCATTTGGTCTAAATGGCCTCAAGAGTCTCTAGGTAATGGATTTTCTTAGGGATAGCCTAAATAAGTTCTTAGGCCCTTAAATTTTTTTATTTAGGACTTAGGAGTCCTTAATAAGCCTTAGAGTGGGTCAACTAGGCCAAATGGGGCTTTGGCAAAAAGTTACTAAGCAACTTTGCAAAGTTGCTCGAGCAAATTTTGCAACTTTTTGAAAAGTTGCTCAGATGGAGGTTCAGGTAGTTGTAACCACCCATGCTTGGTATATGAGCATGGGAATGATGAATTTTGAAGGTCAAGGAATCTTTGGTTTGAATTTCATGATTTAGAACTTCCTATACGAGCGCCATGTATTAATTGTTCACTATTTGCAGGGTTTCTCTATGAGTTGTACAGCCTGTACGGATTGATTGGAGTGATCTAGATCCATGGAAGTTTAGTTTAGTATTTTGTTTTTATAATACATTGATTCTTCTAGTAATAGGTTAGTGGAGTGAAGTTTGGCAAACATTTCAAGCTTCTGGTCTGTGAAAGCCATTTGCAGAGCCACCATGCTTGTAATGGCTCTAACCTAAACATCCACTAGTGGAAATGCCTGAAACCATAGGGGATGTTAGGTTAGATTTTGTAATTATATTTTTTGTTTACATTTTTGTTGTGGCACAAAGGCTTCAAGGCCAGATTGGAAGCCCTATGGCTGACTGCTGAAGACAGGTGATCCAGGACAGGGTACAAAAGGAATTGGCACGTGCATCCATGAGCTGGTGGGAAACACTTAGTGGAATTTGAGGAAAGACCTAGGATTCCCCTTGAAGATTCAAAAGGTTAGAGGAAGTTATTGGAAGGTTGGAGACCAATTTGATGGTCTTTTCGCAGACTGGTCCAGAGGCCTAAATAATAGGCTTAAAACTAGGGCTTGCTAGTAAAAGGGGTTGTGGGTGCATTCAGTAGCCTAGACTTTGGATTTAGAGAGGGTTGATAGAAACCTTAAATATTTTCAAGGTAGTATGTGAGGGTTTTTTGGGATTTTGGAAGCTAGAACCCAAAATCAGTCAAAATAGGCCTAATAGGAATTGAACCAATTAGGCCTCCTAAGGATTTGATATTTTGTGACTTGGAAGAGTGACCATAAGTGTATAGAAAGGTTCCACATGATGTTGAGGAGTCAGGGAACTCATTGAAAGTTATAATGAAGTGTGGAAAGATCCTAAGCAAGGGTTTGGGGTTCTAAAGAGGAAGTCCTAGTGTAAGAGCCTAGTATATTGAAAGCCTAATTGGTCTTGGAGGTAGTGAATCTTCTAAATACCAACTATACCTTGGTGGAGAAGTTGGTGAAGTGGGTCTTGGAGATCCAAAGTGGTGAAGATAACTATAAAACTAATCATTATATGATTAGGGAAGGTTAGGAGCCTTGGGAAAAAGACTAGGACCCAAACCCTCTACATCAGAGTGGTATTAGAGCAGGAAATTCTTGAAGTTTGTGTATGTTTGATGGGGAGAAAAGCCAAGAGGTTGAAAACATGCCTCCAAAGGCAATGAGTAGGAGGGCCATAGTTTACTTGGTCCAAGAGCTATTGGCAAAGGCCAATTTGACAGAGTCAAAGGGAAAGAGAATCACTGAATGGGGTGATGAGAGTGAAGATGAGAATGAAAGTCAAATAGGGGAGACATCTAACAAGGGTAAGGAAAAAATTGATGATAAGGAAAAGGTGTTCTTAGATGCATTCAAATCCATTAACAAGGATAGCATGGAACACATACCTTTCTATAATGGCAATTTGAATGGTGAGGAGTTGTTGGATTGGTTAGAAGCCATTGATAACCAATTTGATTACAAGGAAGTGGCAGAGTAAAAGAGATTCAGCTATGCTAAAGCTAGGCTCAAAGGATCTGCATTGGTGTGGTGGAACATGATGCAGGATGATAGGATAGCTAATGGGAAGAAGAAGATAGGTTCATGGGAGAGGATGGAAATCAGATTGAAGGCACAATTCTTGCCTACTGATTATGAAATTTAGATGTATCAAAGGTTGCAGAACCTAAGAAAAAAGGAGATGATAGTGAGTTCTTATACAAAGGAGTTCCATAAACTAAGCCTAAGGGCTAGAAGACAAGAAGATGAAATGGAGAAAGTGGCAAGGTACCTTAATGGGTTAAGACAAGGGATACAAGATGAGATTAGCATGATGTCTCCTGAAAGTATGCACAAGTGTTTTTAGTTAGATTTGAGAGAAAAGGATAAGGCTAGAAGGAGGAATGACTTCCAACAAAGAGGAAGAGGTGGAAACAATAACAAAGGTTTCAGAGGCAGGAACAACTATGGTAAAGGATAGAGTCCTAATAAACAAGAAGATAATCAGTCTACGGATAATAGTGGTGGCAATCAGTTTAGAGGATCTTTTCAAAGAGGAGGATATAGAGGAAGAGGGCCACCAAGGGGTAGGTTTTAGTCACAAGAGAGGACAAATTTAGTCTTCACCGGTAGGTGTTACAATTGCAATCAAGTGGGACACACCATGGGTAGATGTCCTGCAAAAGGTTCTACATCCTCAATGGGAGAGAGGAGAAACCAGTTGGTACAAGAGGAGGACACTCAAAGTGTCACTTCACCTATCTCTAAGGTAGGGCCAGTATTGGATGGAGATAACTTGATGTTGAGAAGGACTTTGTTGAAAGTTCCTAACTCCATAGAGCCACCACAAAGGAAGAGCTTGTTCAAGACAACTTGTAAGTCTCATGGGAAGATTTACAAAGTTATAGTGGACTCTGGTTCCACTGAGAATATAGTGTCTACAGAGATGGTAGACAAATTGAAATTAAGAAGGATACCTCATACCACACCCTATAAAGTTTTATGTTTGAACAAGGGTCAGCAAATAGTGGTAGATGAACAAACCTTGGTATAGTTTGAGATTGGAGACTAAAAAGACAAGGTCCTATGTGACATATTGCCCATGGATGCATGTCACCTTCTTCTAGGATGTCCATGGAAATATGATGTGAAGGCCATACATGATGGTGAAAAGAATAGTTACCTAATCACCAAGTTAGGCAAGAAGTTCCAAATGGATCCATTGCAAGAATCTAGTGATGAGAAGCAAGTAGGGGCTAGCGCTATGCTCTTGAGTGGGAAATATTTTCTTAAGGTCATGAAGAAGGAGAAAGAGGTTTGTTGTGCAGTGGTAGTGAAGCCAAAAGAAGAGGCTAAGGAGAAGGTTAGCATACCCTTAGAGGTACAAGCGTTGTTGGATAAGTATCATGAGAATAGCTCTCATGGTTTATTTTCTAAATGGTGTGGCTTAGGGCAAAGCAAGGTGGAAATTATAAATTGGTGGATGAATGCATTCACATGCCAGGTAAGTATAACCTCACTCTCAAATAATTTTTTATATATAAATTATAATTTTGAAAAAGTTAAAAAATGTTTTTTGAATGGTAAACCCATAATTTTTAATGATTTTTGCTTTCAATTTTTAGACTAACAATCTAATTTTGATTTTAGAGCTTACCAACCTAATCTAAACCCTAGATGGATCAGAATCCCTATTTTTTGCTAGAACTTCTAAATTTTGAAACCCTGACATAAATTGGAAATGAATGGGATACATGTTTTGGAATACAGGATAACTTTAGAGATTCTATAGAGGTCAAAATCTTAGTAAATATAGATTCTCGCACAAAATCACTTGAACCTCTAAAAATTATAATGGAGGCTGATAGATACTTCATTATCCCCAAATTATTTTTGGGCCTTATTTAAAGGAGTGTAATTACATAAAACCCTAATTTAGAGGACAATATGCAATCAGGACTATCTCAGTCCCAATACCTTTACCCTAAGGATTAACAAATTGAATTTAACAACTAGAGGGAGGGCTTTATCTGGAACAACAGTCTAGATAAGCCATTAGACAATGTCAAATCCCCTGAATGCCCTATGTTGGATGGAGAGAGGAATAACTTAGAGTCTAGAGATGAAACCAACCAAATGAGAGATGAGGTTAGATTGGTTCAGGAAGAGGATGGAAAAGATCTATCAATTTTGGATCAAACATGTAAGGAAAGGTCAGAGGTCAAAGATGCTAACAATAGGAAGGAACCAAAGATTATGGATGTAGAAGAAGGAAAGATAGTAGAAAATGGGGAGGAGGTAATTCCTGCTGAGCTAGAAGTAATTTCCGATGCTTAGAAATATAGAGATGGTTTTGGGGCAGAAAAGGAGGAGAAGACACAAAACAATAATGAGGAAGTTAATGTTTTTTTATTTGAAGGATGTGAAGTTATAGGTGAAAATATTGATTTAGGTCTTGAATGCATTTTTAATGGGGTGATGAATGATCTCCTTGAAGGGATTTCTAATGAATTTCTTAGTAAGGAGGAGATAGCTTTGGATAAACAACTTCTCATTGCCAAAATTGTAGAATTTGAAGAGGAAGATAGGAATCAAGGAATGGTTGAGGAATAAGTTGTTGGGTTTGGTAGCAGGGAGGTGGAGCCAGTAGAAACTACTTTAGGAATTGCAAAAATTAAATTAATTAAAAACATCCCTGATTGTGCAAAGAGAAACAAGAAAAGGAGAAGGAAGTCCCTTTTAGAACAAAGGGAAAAAGATGGGTCTTCTAAGTATTAGACCAAGATTACAACTTTCTTTAATGTTGGAAAGGTAAGGGCCTTCTCAAGGAGCCATGAAAATAAATACATGGAATGTTAGGGGATTGAATTCCCCTAACAAGTAGCAGATCTTAAAACATTGTATCTCTATAACAAAAGTTTAAATCGCAATTTTACAAGAAACAAAGTTCAATTAAGAAGATACATAAATTTTGAGAAAGAAGTTGGGTATATGGGAAATGAAAGGAGTCCCCACAAATGAAGCCTTTGGAGGTTTAGAAATAATTTGGGATCCTAGATCAGTTACTTTTACTAAGCAAATAGGCTACATAAATTAGATGTGTATCTCTGTTAAGAGTATAAGGACTAATCTACAATTTATATTGATAAATAAATATAGGCCAATACAAAACATGGACAAGAGAAAGGTATGGAACAAGATAGAAAATAATCTATAAATTACACTAGATTTTATATGTATTATAGGAGGTGACTTAAATGCTATTTTGGACCCTAAATAAAAATGAGGCAAAATCACCAAAGAATTTCAATCAACAACTGACTTCAAAGAGTGGGTTAAAAAAAAATATGCTTGAAATAAAAATTGAGAGAGGTACATATACATGGACAAAAGGTAAGGATTCAACCATATTGTTTATAAATTAGATAGATTCCTCCTAAAGGGATCTGGGAAAACTTCCCCTTCACTCTTTCAGCTTAGATCTTCCCACATTTAGGTTAAGACTATTTACCAATACAGATAAATATTAATGAGGATACATGCCCAAAGCGTTGTCTATTTAAGTTTGAAAAAATGTGGCCAAGGGATGAAAACCTAATGAAGATTATGGAGTAGTGGTGGAAGGAAGATGAGGTATCAGGATCAAAATTATATTGCCTAGTAGCTGAGATGAAGATAATAAAAAATAAATTGTTACTATGGAACAAGAAACAATTTGGAAATATCTTTGAATCAAAAGAAAGGACAAATGAAGAGTTAGAGAATGTGAACAAAGAAGTGATTGATAAGGGAATGGACAAAGAAATTTATCTTAAATAAAATAAATTATTGGATGAATATAAAGATATCCTTGCAAAGGAGGAGATCTTCTAGCATCAAAAGTCCAGGGAAACATGGTTGGATGTTGGGGACAAAAATTCAATTTTTTTCATAATAGTACCAAACAACGGAGAAAAATTAATCAAATTATTAAGGTAAAGGTTAGGGATGGAACCATTATTGAGGACCCTCATCAAATTATAGTTGAAGCATATAGACATTATGAAGATATACTAGATAATTAGGAGGGATCAAATTTGGAATATCAAAGGAAGATTCTAGCAAACATACCTAAGATTATTATTGTAGAACAAAATAAAGATCTAACAACAAAGTTTACCAAATATGAAATAGAAACTATTGTGATGAAAATGCACCTTGATAAGGCCTCGAGGCCAAATGGATTCTCGACCTTCTTTTTTCAAAAATTCTAGCACTTTATTGGTTATGATGTGGTTAGGGCACTTGAGGGTGTCAGAAACTCTGGAAATATGCTCAAAGAAATAAATAAAACCTTTCTTACCGTAATTTCTAAGAAAGAGAAAGTAGAAATTTTTTATGATTTCAGACCTATTTTGTTGTGCAACACTATCTATAAAATTCTTAAAAAGACTTTGGCTAACAAAATACAAAAACTTCTACTATGATTAATAAGTGAAGAAAAAATAGGTTTTATCCCTGGTAGATCCATCTATGATGGAGCGATAATTGCTCAAGAGATAATCCATTAAATTCAATAAAATCATAATCTAAGTATGTTAGTGAAGCTTGACATTAGGAAAGCATGTGATAAAGTAGATTTGCATTTCCTATGCAAGTGTTTAGAAGCTTTTGGCTTTTCAAGATAGTGGATTAACCTAATCTTTGAATGCATTTCCAATCCTAGAATTTCAATCTTAGTGAGTGGCACCCCAAAAGGATTTTTCAACATCTCTATGGGATTAAGACAAGGATATCCTATCTCCCCCTTCCTATTCATTATCATGGAAGAGGTGTTGGGAAGAGCAATCACCAAGGCTAGGGAGACGGGTCTAGTTAAAGGTGTTAAATTAACTAATGGTCTTGATCCTATTACACGTCAACAATTTGTTGATGATATTATGCTTTATGGTAAGGGGGAGAAACATGAGGTTGTAAAAATTAAGAATATACTTGACTCTTACACAAAAGCCTCAGGACAAAAAATTAGTGAGGAAAAATAACAAAATTTCTTCTTTAATATAGATCTTAACATTGAAAGGGAAATAAACAATGTTTTGAGCTTTAAGGAGTGGGAATTACCTTGTAAATACTTAGGTCTACCCTTAGATAAAGGCAGTAGAACAAAAAAACTATGGGACTATGTTGTTTCAAAGAAAAAGAAAAAGGAGGAGTCATGGAAAGGGAAATGGCTAAAAAATGTGCTAACATCCATTCTAATACATCAATTGTCATGTATAAACTTACCTACATATAAGAGAGAAGAAGTTAATAGGAACTTAAGAACCTTCTTTTGGCAAGGTATGAAAGATAAGAAAAATATTTCATTAGTAGCTTGGGATAAAATACGCAGACCAAAAGCAGAGGGGGGAATTGGGATTAATAATATTAAAGAACAAATAAGGCCTCTGGGGGATAAATTGCTCTAGAAGATTACAGTAGTCCCAACCTTAAATGGGTCAGGATCTTATGTCATAAATATCTTAATGAAAATAGTCCCACTAGTATATTTAGAACTGCCTCTCCCCCTAAAGGGTCACATATCTGGAATTTTATGATGGAATTTAGGAAAACCATCCTAGAGAAATTAACTTGGGATCTTGGAGATGGAGAACAAACCTTGTTCTAGAAGAATTCTTGGGGAGGTTTTACTACAATTGACATCTTATATAACTTTAAGAACTCCAAAAGGATCTTAGAAACATAGTGGGGGAAGTATAGTAAATACTATATAGAAATCCCAAAAGGGAGCTTAACACAAGGTTGGAAGTGGAAATTAATTAGTAATATTAACATCCCAGAAGTGGAAAAGAAGGAATTAATTAGAGTTTTAAGTAATAGAAACATCACTTTTCAACAAGGAGAAGATAGATTGGTATGAGATGGATCGAAAATTGGAGAATGCAATACAAAGGATGGTTATGACTTTCTTATTAAAAAACAACAAAGACCAAAAATTGACATTCCTTTAAGACTGTGGTGGGATAAAATTGTTTACCAAAGGCAAGATATTTTTTGTTGTATAGCCCTACATAAAAATATTTTGACTGCAAGCAAGTTCACGAGAATGGGATATGAAGGTCCCAGTAGATGTCCATTATGTGAAAAATATGAAGAGACTGCATACCACATTTTACTAACTTTTAGTTTCTCTAGTCAATAATAGCAATGCCTTTGTGGTAAATTAGACTAGCTCTCAACTCTTCCTAACTCTATTTTAGGTTTTATCCGGTGCTTGGCTAACATCAACAAAAATTGCTTATACAATAACTTATGGATAACCACGCATTTAATTTTCATATGAGAATTAAGGAAGGAATTTAATAGGCATTTATTCAAGGAGAAGAAAATGAGTTGGGGAAAATTAACTAACAAAATTGAAGCTGGTATTCTAGAAATTATAAATAGTAGGATCATGAATCAACCCAAGGTGGAATCCATGATGACTTATTGGGATGAAATGATGAGATTTAGATGGGTAGGCTTGAAGATTACCCCTTATGTTGGGTTAGGGGGGAGAGTAATAAGTTTAAAAGAGAGGAGTGTAGATGGATCCCTCCTAAAAAGGGTTGGTTTAAGCTAAACTTTGATGAAGCTTCATGTGGTAACCCGGGGCAAGTAGGTATGATATGTTTTAACCACAACTTGGAAGATAAGGAAGTTGTGAGGCTAGAAAAACCAATAGGCATAGAAACCAACAACATCACATAGCTCATGGCTTTAGTTGGGGGATTTCTAATTTGCAAATAAATGAAGATAGACAAGTTGGAAATAGAAGTCAGGATTCAATAATCATGATAAATGCATTAAGAAAAGGCTCAATGCCAAATTGGAAACTTAATGCAGTACTATCAAGGGTTGTGAACTTAATCAAATTCTTGAAGAAAAACACCTTTAATCCTATATATAGGGAGGGTAGATCAAGGGTAGATAGATTGGAAAATAAAGGATAAAATAAGAACTCAATAAATGGGAGGGACAACAAACATGATGATTAAACTTTGCCAACTAGTGAAGTATATAAATAAAAAAGTTTATATATATTAGACATTAGATATAGCTATACAATAGTATATGAATATATATCACACATATCTTTATGATAAGTATTTTATATATTTGTATAATGGTTTATATCAATATTTACACACACACACACACACACATATATATATCTGTGTGTGTGTGTGTGTGTGAGTGATCTTATACATTATTGATAGGGTGGTATAATCTTTCAATTTAGGCCTAATCAAATATTTAGGAAGCTATTTAACACTAATAATATGGTGAATGAGGATGCATAAGATATACTTTGTTTAGTATTGGTAATTGACATGAGGATTTGAGTTGTTGTAGAAGGACCATAAATACTAGTAATTGAGGAGGTGGTATAAAAAAATATGCATGTGAAAGTATATGTTGTATTCATGGTTTCTTATAAGATATAATATGTATACTAAGGCTACCATCATATGCATATCAAAGTATGCCTTTACCTTAAACACTTAAGTAATTTAGAAGGTGGTATAATAAAATATACACACGAAAGTATCATTCAGATGCATAGCCACTTAAATTTATATGACATAAAAATGCATACAAAGGCTACCCTCAAATGCATATTAACTTTTTCCTTAACCTTTAGCACTTATTACCTGTCAATATAATCATTAAAGGGTAGCCATATTTTAAGTAACTATGCACACATCATCACTATGATGTCAACAAACGTCTTTATGGTTGCACAAGACAATCCTATCTTTATTGAAGAATCTATAAGTGTGGAAGTTATTTGTAGATGGGTTGAGGGAATTCATACCTTGCATTGGCAATAATTTTGTAGCACTCGATTGTGTAGGCCTGTCATGGCTATACCTATAAAGTTGAGGGGAAGGAAAAGGAAGATGACCTTTGACGGGGCCATCAAAGAGGAAATAATGAAGAAAAATCTAAAATTTAAGCATGAAATAGTAATCAAATATGTGTGTAATATCCTATAAGAGGAATTAATCTATAATGATGACACCTATAGGGAAAACCCATGTATCCCCTCAATACTAATTATTGTGGCTATGCATATTGACAAGGACTGAGAGGCAATTGGGAAGTTATTTTGTTGCCTCTTCAAAAGGATATACTGGTAGATTTGGACAAGGTATTAGCCAACATTTATGAAGACCTAACTATCCTACATCATAAATATTATGATCTTATCACCTTAGAGGGTAGACTAGTACCAACATTTCCAATTATAATAATCGATGATATGGATCCATTCCTCACAAGGAAGCTGTTTATAAAAATAAATATGGATTTATTAATGTTCCTAATGCGTATCAAAATTCCCAGGATAAAAATTTGGTTTGGAAATTATTTAAGGGAGGAAGGAGTCGAGTTGTTGATCTCAGATGATGAGGAAAATCACTAGACTAGCAGGTCTCATGAGGGTTTCGTAGAAGACCTGGGATCGACCTCTATAGAAACTCTAGAACAAGGACATGGTGGTGGCTTCATCTTAGATAAAAAAGGAAAGAGGCTAAAGTATTAATAAGTACAGTTTAGCCTTAGTTTATGATGAACATTATGGGTTGAGCCCAAATTTTGGTACTAGTAATATAGCTAAAGTTAAGAAAAATGGTTGATATTGAATTTTTCTCTATTGAAACATAGATTTTTGGACTGATATAGCACAATTTTAATAGCTTCGACACTAATTTTATGTTGTTAAATAATACACTGTTATTAATGAAGACAATATTAGTATAATCTATGATTGTGATGGTAAATGGTTTATTTTGTCAATTCCCATATGATTTGGTGTATAAATATTTTGGTCGATGCATTGTGTAATTCTGAGCATCAAGGTACTAATATCAATAATATCAGGAGGCCTTAATGTTACTAGCAAGGTATTTATTAAAAACTCATTTCCAGTAATTGGTTAAGCTACAATGTGGGCTTTCGATGTTTAGTATCAAAATATGATTTTTTCCTTTTGTTAGTCCCAGTTTGAGTCTGGCCCTTTTATTCTTTGATTATGACTTCATGTTAAAACCTTGTATTTTATTAGAGTTTCCTCCCCTAAGCGTGCGTCATATACATTCATCATTTCTTTGAGTTCCTGTTGGTGTCTTTAGTCTCTTAGAATTTTGTGAGCTTTGTTTTTCTTGAACACCTTTGAACACATTTGAACAGTCTCGAATGGTGTTCATACTCGTTCAAGGATGTACACACAATTTGCATCTTTTGTGAGGTCATGACAAGTTAATAAAGAAATAAATTCTTCCGTCGCTGGCATTGAAGAAGATCGGATCAAAATGGTCCTTTAATCGTGAATGTTCCCAGGCATGTGAATTATCAATGGAGCTAACTCTAAAGTTGGAAAATGTTAAACAGTCTTGAATAGATTTGAACAATGTCGAACTCCCTTGAACTATGTTCTTTCTTATTCAGAAGAATCCAGGAAGTCAGGAAAGGAGAGAGAATTTAATGACAGCTAAGCAGTGGGGCTCGCTAGGGAGTGGCATGAAATGCTTATTATGGTCTGAATTTGTTAAGTACACCCTAGAGGTGCGGAATAATCATTATCTTTAAATGCCCTTAGGATTTTTTTAATGGTAATTATGGATCGCTTGTACAAAATGTCAAATCAAATCCCCACGGTATTCATTGTGAAGGATTTGCAATTAATTCAGGTGCTCTCACGGTTCTATTTAAGTTATATCCTTTCATCTTTCTTTTCAAATGCCTAAGTATTTTTAAGAAGCTGGTGTGCAGAGGTAGGATTTGGGAGCTCTTGTAATCAAAATCTTCTGCAGAAAAGAGGTGAGTTTGGCTGTTACTCCTGTGATATTTTCAAAATTCAATAGTCCATTGTGTGAATAGAGGATTAATTTCTACAGTATGAGGTCAGTTTTTCATATGTTTGGGAATACTACGAGTTTAGCCTGTGATGGTCCTATAGTATTAGACACTGACCTAGAAGACTATGATATTAAGGATTTGTCATCTCATCTTTTGAATTCCTTAGACGATACCCCAGCTTTGGAAATCCTACATAGTGGGTTATGTTCTGCGGTGACTTTTCCTCCCGCTATTGTGTGCCCAGAGCTGATTCTTGAATGCATACAAAGTTATGATGCGCGAACTGAGTCAATAAAAAAGAAAGATGGTAGTGTCCTCATGCAAGTTAATAGGGAAATAGTGACACAAGCTCTGCAAATCCCAGAAAAGGAATTCTCCACTTTTTCTCCTGCGTAGTCCATTGTAAAATTCAACGAAAATAAAGATGCAAACCATACCTTAATAGCTAAGAGCTGGTTGCTAAACCCACAAAGAGGGGGTTCACGTTTTCCTAAGAAATTTAATAGAACCCATGTTCGCCCTTACATTAGTGACCTGATGGTGATGCTGCATAGAGTAAGAAGGTCTCAAGTTGCTTATCTATTTTTTGACTAGATGTATTTTTATGTTCAAATCATTCTAGAAGGAACGCAACTCCTAGATTGGGCTGAGTTAATTGCTAGTTCCTCAAGAGAACAACTCAATACCTCTAAATTGACTGGTAGCGGTTTCTTCATGTCTTCCTATCTCATGTATTGTTTAGCCTGTAGTAGACAATGGTACAGAATGCCACATGAACCCTGGGTTGCAGATATGTGCGTGTATGAATATTATCCAATTCTACAAAAGGGTAAGGTTGTTGAAAATTATAGGAGACTGCACGACACATTCATGGGAAAACTATGTTTTGAACTGACTGGTGTCACTGATAAAAGGATTAGTTTGGAAGCCCAAGGATTGGTAACTAAGTATGGGAGCTATTATATTTAGTTTCCTAGGTTTACATATATCAGGGTTGGGGGTTTTGAAGACCAACCGTTGAGGTTACCTAGGTATGCATTTGATTTTTTTTATCTTAGCCAAGATTTGTCGACAACTTACTACAGTTTTAAAAAGATTTCTTCCTGAAGAAGAGTGGGACAAAGCTTTTTCTATAACACTGGCTAAATTTTCATGTAAAACCATGGCTGATGCCATCAGTATTGGGAGTGACATTTGTCATTTTGATTTCAAATACTATACTGAAAGGGTGGGGTTTGATAATAAGAACTATGCCAGTGGCAGTTTAGGGCTTAGATCACACATGTTTCTTGTACCTCACCTGGAAGATTTCTGGGAAGATTGTTGTGATGAATCACAAGTAGAGGAGAGGGCACACGGCAAGCTGTGTGTATCTCAAATCCAATCCATGAGACTACAGATTAATGTAGATGGGGTAACTGATGATGGATCCAATTTGATTGAACCTAGTTACAAAAAACTAGTTGAGAAAAGTGATCTTGTTATAGACTGGTCCAAAGAGGAAGAAGATGATATTGAAAAAAGAACTTTATGTGTTATCCAGTTGACTAATGAGTGGCTCCAAAGAAGAAGGAAGCAAAAAGAACCTAGAGTAGAAAAAGAAGAAGTTGCATGTACTTCTTTACATTCTCCTATTTCTATTTCTAATTTACCTACCCAAATTGAAAATGCAGGATCTTCTAAGAAACCACAAGCTAGAAACGCAAGAAAGAAAATTGTAGCTAAATCCCTTCTAGCTGCTCCTTCACAAAGGATTACAAGATCCAAGACTAGGTTAAAGACTAAGAAAAGCATGGCTCAGGAGAACGTTCTAACGATTAATTTGGACGAAGACAAGATAGAAGATATGAGTTTTCACATATCTGAAAATGAACAAGTGGATAAAGATGTCTTTGACTTAGATGATGCCATTCTGGAGGTGATTGGTATACCAGCAAAAACACCTGAGCAACCCACTGGTTCTAGAATTACACCCCCATGGTTGATATCCACAATGAGTAAAAAATGCAATCTGGTTCCTGTGTCTGTGCCTGTTAAAGATATAGTGAGCAAGTATGTTTAGAAGACTCCCAAGGCTAAAATGGTAAAAAGTACAGCCCGAATGTTCATAGATGTGAAGATCAGAAAATGGACTGCTAAAGTGGTGACTTATAGACCTAAAGAGGGGGAACAAGAAATTAAGGTAGAGGATTTTGAAATCACCAAGGCGGAATTGGGTATTATGGACCGCACTGGTAAAAATAATTTGTTGAAAGAAACAGTGCAACAAATGATGAATTCATCTTGGCAGGACAGAAAAGAAAAGAAAGAATTGAAGCAGATGATTGTAACTCTGTCCCAGTTTATCAATACGTTCTGCAGTTTTGATGCCACTCCATTAGTCCAGTCTCCTCATATTTTTGATCTAGAATCTACTGAGAGTAAACATTTCTTGAGTCAAGTGCAGAGAGGCCAAACCCTGGTGACCTCTGTAGATGAATGGATCAGTGAAATTGTTAAAGGTGGTCTTAGGTACCTCAAGGATGCTCATGAAGTTTTGCATGATACAGAGGTCTTGATAGGTGAATTACAAACACATAGGCAAGTGTTGGAGAGAGAAGAGGAGAAATGGTTTGGAGCCATGTCTAAGTTCTTGGAGATAGAAAAATATGGGTATGTAAAGTTCTGTATAGAAAAGGTTGTAAAGTCACATGATGAAGCCACCTTCTTTGTTCTTAGAAAGAATATAAGTTGGCATCTCAGCACCATCAGGAGTACTATCACTGAAAATAAGGATAGTGAAAATGAGATCAAGCAGTTACAGAAAACAATGATGATTGAACTAAATGTGATAAATTTTTCTCATACCTACATAGTTAATCATGGGGAACAAGACCAAAAGATAGCTCTTGTAGTGTTTAAAAATACCTTGAAAAAGATTAAAGAAAAGGCCAATCCTAAGCCTTCAGATTTTACTCAAGTGGCCAGGATTGAATCAATGTTGTATCTTTGTGTGGATCAATTCCCTTTAACGATCGAGAAGGTCAAGAAATCCAGGTGGACAAAAGAAGTAGTGATGACAAGGATATTGAATATGAAGGTTCCTCATATGCAGCTCATGAAAGAATTGGTTCAAGCACACAAACAATGGGAGGTGACTCAATCCACCGTAGCTAAAGGAGGGAATCTTGCAGTAGATGAGGAGTGTGCTGTCGTTAAGGAGGTTGATCTAGAAATTTAGTTAGGTTTAACTATCTTGAAACTCTGAGGGACATGTGTCCTCTTTTACTTTGGTTACTTGTTAACTATTCTAACCAAGAGGTCGGGTTTTTTGGGAGACCTCTCAGCTTTGCAAAAACTATAAGTAGTTTAGTTGCATAGTAGAAAGGGTTAGAAATTTTTGGAAGAAAATTGGTATTTTGCTTTTAAATTTTCTTTCAGTCTTAGAAACAAAAACATTTTCGATATATCAAGTTTACTGTTAAAGACCTTATATATATATTTTCCATGTTTTTGCCTGTGTTGCAAGAAAAATTAATATATCAATCATACTTTGTTTCATATTTGTGAAATTTGAAGTGAATCGATATATGTCCTGTGGTGATATTTTATTCATTATTTGTTTATGCAATAGATCTTTATCAATATCTTGAAGATATCATTGGTTGCATTCAGATTCATATTCCTTTGATTCATTTTATTATTATACTATCTCAAATAGGTATAGAAGGAAGAAAACTGTGATTTTTTGTTTTCGTATATCTAGTTTTCCTTTTGAATAGTTGTGAAAGCTAGTTGTCTGAAGAACGATATAGTGGCCTTTAAGCTTTCAGGTTAAAAGCTAAATTGACAAATTTAGTTAGAGAAATTCATTGAAAATCTATTTAGGGAGCTGTACCTAGACTAAAATTCAGAGGGAAGTGACTCATATTCAACACTTACCCAGGTGTTAGTAGAAGTTTGTCTTTGAAAGGGTGATAGAGTAATAGTTTTAAAGAAGGTAGAAACAAAGACAAAATCTATTCACTAATAGATTTTTAGCGACCCTACTAGGGAGTGAAAATAATAAACCAGTGTCTTTGCTTTGTTAAATGTATAATCATGGTATTACCTACTGACGTAATACCTGGTCAAGCTGAACTGCCCCTAGTTTTACAACCTGGTTTAGATTTCCATGATACCCAAGAGGATATTATTGTAGACCTAAATAACTTGGCTTGGAAAGTACGAACAAGTGGTCAACAATATCACCAAGTTTAGTTAGTATTAGAAGAGAAGGAAGAAATTGGCGAGTGGTTGAGAGGTCTCCTTGTTGCTCGGGAAGCTGCAGTAGTTGACAGAGCCATTCCAAGATTGTAAAATTGCAAAACTGGATTCTAGACCTTATACCAGGTCTCAGAGAGAGGTGGGTATCTTTGATAGTATCTTTGAAGAATTGAGAATTCTTGAAACCTCAAAAGTCTGCCCCTCCAAGATAAAGGCTCATAGCAGACCATCTTCTCCTCCTAGAAAAACTTTCAGGTCATCTCCTAAGACCTGTGATTGGCAAGCCTTAACCTTGTTAGGCATACAAGCTCCTCCTCTCCAAACTATCTTCCTAGCAGTTATCATGGCTCAACCGTGGGGTAATGCAATTGGGCCTTTAGATTTGAATGCTCACCATGCTCTTCCAAAAGGAGCTAAAGATGTTCTTCCAAAATTCACTGGAGATGGTACAATATTTGTAGAAGAGAATTTTAATGCTTTCAATGTAGCTACCGATATTCTGGGGGTGCAGATTTAGGATGTAGCAGTCAGATTGCTCATGCAAACTCTCACTGAAAGAGCGACTGAGTGGTTTGGACACCTGCCTGCAGGATCCATAACTGACTGGAACTCCATGAAAACTACTTTTGAAGGGCGTTTCAAGAGTGTTGATGATGAGCATTCTATATTGGCGCAACTTACACAGATGAAGAAGGAAATTCATGAGCCTATGAGAGACTATGTGGCTCGGTATAATAAAGTTGTTCATAAGATTCCTATTGACAAAAGACCCACCCCTTAAAACCAACAATGTTTCTTTGTTAACTCCATGCCCTCCGGATATTGGTTTTCATCTCAGAAGAAGTAGGCCAGCAGACCTGGCAGCAGCTCAAAGCTAGGTGACAGAGTTAGAGGTGTTAGATTAGGTGAAAAACTAATCTCCCAAGAACACCTGCATGCATAAACCTGTCACATGAAAGAAGCAAAGAATAGAAAGAAAGAAAGTCATGGAGGCCAAAAAGCCAGAGACATCTTATGGACATGCAAAGAGAAAATTTCTATTATGATCCAATAAGTGAATTAATTAAAATACAAAGAGGTGAATCCTTATAAAAGGAAACATGAAACCCTAAAAGGGAAACCCTAAAGAATAATAAGATGCCTAAGTCTAACTTAAGTGTAGAGAATAATAGACTAATAAATAAATAAATTAATTATTAGCTATAATATGACAACTCTAACACCCCCCCTTAAGTGTAACTTAGGGAGAAGCTAAACAACTAAGGACTAAAAGGTGCATGAAAACAAAAATGCATGAAAGAGCAATGGGTCCCGGCAACAAGGCCTGATCAGGTACCCAAGTACAAGAAAATAAACTAGATGAAGGAAACAAAGCCTCCAATCTAGGGAATGTCCCAAAGAAAGGAACAAGAAAGAGCATGAAGCATCTCCGAAGCATGAAGCTGCAAACACTGTCAGAAGAATACTGCTGGAACCCCCACTGAAATAGTGCATGACCAGGTAGAGAAGACAAAGTCTGAAGAGCTGATCAATCAAAGAGGTGACCTCCAAAATAGGAATGAATGAGTGTCTATATAGTAGATGAACCATCTCACCGAAATGCATAGGTGCCTAGCCACTGCATCTGCCTAGTACATAGGAACAAAAACTGAATATGTAGATCACTCAACTGAACCAAGGAAGCAATAGAGCCAATAGGTGAACCCCCCCATAATGCTGAACAGAGAGAGGGGTGACAGGAACACTGAAATGCAATGCCAGAAACATCTACAAGAAGAAGAATCAGGAACACCAACAGTGCAACAGAAGTACACGCATAGGATAAAGGGCGGTGTCGAAGAAGAAGAATAGATCTTCTGGACACACAGCATGGGCTAATGTTGTGGAAGGTACACTCACTTGACAAAGGTGGATGAGCACAAAAGGCAAAACATCATAACCCCCCATGGCACTTTATAATTGAGTGCGAGTACAAACAAACACAAGGAGTACAAGATCCCAGATATACAAAAGCAAGCACTTTATCTCAGTGCGTTTATAGAAAAGAAATGCCACAGAAGAGAAGCATACAATGCTCAAAAGTCAGAAAGAAGAGTGAGCCAGAAGAACAGAAGAAGAGATCCCAGGACCTGTAGAACCCAAGTAATCCGCCAAAGTGTGAAAGTGCAAAACTCAGAGGAGAGAAAACCTGGAACAAAATCTGAATAAAAGACCCCTGCAACTGAATAACTCACAAAACCAGCTTTCCAACGATATCTGGTGAGCCCAAAAATGAGTCCGGATGAGCGAGATATGGCTCCCGGAAGGCAAAAAATAAATATCACCTTTGACAGAAAAAAACACTATCAAAACAGAAGATCTAAAAAATCTAACCTCCATAATCAGAAAGAGCTCGGAAAGAGCTTTCCGACAATATAAAGAAGTCCAAAAAAGACCTCCGTATGCTCAAGATATTGCAAAAAAGGCCCAATTACCCTTAAAAAGCTTCAAAAAAAATTTTTAAGCCCTTGGGGCTGGAAAAAACAGAGCCCCTGGGCGCATGGCGCGTGCAGGGGGCTAAACCCGGAACCCTCGGTCACCCATGTGACCGCCACAAAGGCCCGCGGGGCTTAAAGCCTGCTGGGCGGAGCGCTCGGTGGAGGAGGTTGGGCGGTGCACCCATTGGAGCGGAGCGGGGCCGGGAGGCGGCTAGGGCCGTGGAGGTGCTGCAGCGGAGGTGGTGTCAGGCCGCGAGGCTGGAGGCGGCACCAGTGCTGGTGGGCGCACTCAGCAGAGGAGCCACTGGCAGGGGCGCTGCGGAGTGGAGGCATTGCCGAAGGAGGACGAGCGCTAGTGGCGCCTTTTGAAAAACAAAGGCTGCGTTTTTCTTAAATGCAAAAAATCATTAAAAAATGATTTTTTTAAAAAAAAATTTGATTTTCGAGCCGTACGGCTCTAAGAGGGCAAAAATTTTCTCCCAGAAGTCACAGTGGCCAAAAACTGCAAACTTTATATGATTTTTGACTCTCCCGGGCCTTCTAAGCGCAATGGCGGCATCCGTTTTTGCTCAAAATACCCCCAAAATTATTTTTTCTTTTCTTTTTTGCAGGCAAAAAAGAAACAAAAAATAACGTCTTGCTTCTGAATCACTTCAACAAAACATGAACAGCGAGCAGCAAGATGGCTCTGATACCATGTTAGATTAGGTGAAAAATTAATCTCCCAAGAACACCTGCATGCATAAACCTGTCACATGGAAGAAGCAAAGAACAGAAAGCAAGAAAGTCATGGAGGCCAAAAAGCCAGAGACATCTTATGGACATGCAAAGAGAAAATTTCTATTATGATCCAATAAGTGAATTAATTAAAATACAAAGAGGTGAATCCTTATAAAAGGAAACATGAAACCCTAAAAGGGAAACCCTAAAGAATAATAAGATGCCTAAGTCTAACTTAAGTGTAGAGAATAATAGACTTATAATTAAATTAATTAATTATTAGCTATAATATGACAACTCTAACAAGAGGATGACTTGATTATAGCGGGGAAGTGGAAGAAAGATCTTCAAGCTCCACATTCTCAAGCTTCTACTTTTTCCTCAGATCCAGTAGTATAAGTATATATCATTTATTGAATGTAATATGACAATGTTAAGTTGGGTAAATTCAAGGAAAATTTTGGTGATTGCTTAAATTGAGCATATTATATAAGGAAAGATGAATTATCAAATGTACAATTTATGTGGAGAATTTGTTTATTATATAATTTTGAATAAGTATTTTCTAAAACTTATAAATTTATTGTAGTAAAGACTCACTTGGATGTCCATATGGAGATACATCCATTGATATATGAATTTTGTACATCATAGGCAATTGAGATATATATAAATTTATTCATATATGTGTGTGTGTGTTTTTTTATTCTACAACTGATGAACTACTTGGAGAACATAATGATAGAATGTGAAGATGATCACCAAGCTACTAAAGTATATGTGAGACATTAGATCAATTGTTATATTGTCATTGATGTCAACTAGTTTTTACTTTACTTATCATGATAGTTGCAAATATCTGAAGGAGGTGATATTGGTGAAGGAAAGGAGATATTAGCATGAAAATGAGATGTATGAGTAAGTTATGCATAAGGTATTCATTGGGAAACTTATTGATGAGACTATGATAATATGATAGTGATTTGATTGGCTTACATGATTCTGTTAAGTATTGAAGATCAAGAATGTATAAGTTAATTTGGTCGGTATATGAAGAACTTAGTATACACTGAGTAGATGTAGTGTATACCAAGTGCGGTAATAACCGAGTAGGAAGAAACTGACGTATCATAGTATTGATTGAGCAAGAGAAATAACGTAGAACATGTGATTGTCGACATGAGATGATGAGCTGGATGAATCTAGAAGATTCCAATGATAAAAATATGTTTGTTATGAAGATATACAATTGACAAAATTCAAGGATGATCAGATGATGAAGATTGAAAATATTTTAAGGCACAAGTTTCGAGGATGGTTAAAGAGGAAAAATCAATGATGGAGATTAAGAGGCAAAATCTATGGCCGAAAAGAAAATGGTGTATCATGTCTATATAAGGAGACAAGAAATTCAAAGAGAGAATCGCATGTGAGAGAAAATGTTGTATACATGTGAAGCTGGTCAGAAAGGTTGAAGTGAGAATCGAGTGATTCTATAGACAACACCGAGTGTCAGAAGGAGATAACTGAGCAGAAAAGAGATAGAGGAAGAAGGAGATTGAAGAGATTATGATGACTAGTGTTATATTGAGCTTAGCATAGATATAAATATGAGCAAAGGAAGTTGCATTTGAATCAGGTCATATGTTGTTGCTTTCTAACCATTGTTACAGACAAAATCTCTTAACTGAGTGAGACTTAATTGTCTTTATTTCTATATTGGCATTCTATAAATGTTACTTGTTTTATTGTCGACCCAAGTGAATGTATGATCATAGATAATTGTTAGTGATAAATCCTCTAACAAGGTCACACCTTACGGTATGTTTTATAACCTTTAACAGGGTTTTCTCTTAACCAAGCTCACTTTAGAAGAGTGAAAATATTTTGGGTACTAGTCCTAGGTGGTTTTTCCCTTAATGGGGTTTCCATGTTAAAAATCAAGTGTTAAATGTGTATATGTGTGATGTTTTGATATTTTACTTAACACATTACAATAACTGGTTGGATCGGTATATGTTAACTACTAGTTAGTTTACATTATCTAACAGTCGGTTAATTAATCAGTAAGACATAGTCAAGTTTTTATCGAGCTGTTTAGTTAGTTTGTTAAAGTTGGTATTATACATTTGAGAGGAATTTGGGACTATAAGATAATTGAATATAACTGATTCACCCCCCTCTGAGTTATCTAGCAATTGGTATCAGAGCAAGAGTACTTAAAGGAATAAGTTTGAATGACTTAAGTTAAAGATCTAAAGATGTATAACTAGAGAGAGGTATCCAAGCTTAACAAAGATAATTTCTCAACATGGAAAAGTAGGATTAAGCTATATCTATCATGCATTGGGGATTTTGCACTGTACTATTTGGAAAATGAATTCATAGCACCTACCAGTCCTTTGACTATTACATAGATGAAAGAGAGACAAGAGCATAATGAAATGATGATTGAGATTGCTTCTTCTCTATTAGATGTTGAATTTGAAGACATTAAGAACTCTACAATTGCAAAATAAATATGGGATAAATTGACACTAGTTCATGGTGGAGATCAAAATGTGCTTAGGGAAAAGGCAAAAAGCTTAAGAGGAAAGTTTGATGATATGAAGATGAAAGAAGGTGAAAACATTACTCAGTACAACAACTGAGTTAAGGAAGTGGTGAATTCTATCTGAGGAGTAGGTGGAATTATTGAAGAAGAAACTATGGTAAGAAAAATTCTCAAAACACTTTTTCTTGCCTATGTTATTAGAGTCTTTGCAATACATGAAATGAGAGTAGTTCCTAGTAATGATGTTTCCCTTGATAGTCTAATCGGTAGATTGACTGCATTTGAGCTTAACAAATTTGATAACAGTATTGTACCTAAGGAAAAATTTACATTTGTGCCATCTTTAAATATTGGAAGATCAAGTAATAGACATCAGATAATAAATGGATGTGATTATGAAGCAGAAGAAGATGAGCTTGAAGAACTTGAAGCATTAATGGATAGAAGGCTATGGAAGGCCAAAGGAAAATATCGAGGTAAGCTACCCTTGATATGTTTCAAATATAAAAATATTGGTCATATTGATGCAAGATGTCTTGACAGGAATGGCAATGAGAGATCAAATGAAAGAAATAATGATAGAAGAGATTATCAAGATCACAGAGGCAACTGACATCATGGAAATAGAGAAAAATGAGACTATAGAGATAAAGGAAAAAAGGCATGCTACCTAGTTGAATATGATGATGATACCGAGCCTGAAACTGATGAAGATGTAGAAGTGGTGTTTGTAACATTGAAGGAAGATTATGAAGAAGAAGAAAGGTATGTAGAAAAAGGCACTTATTTCTAAGGTAAGAAAAAATAATACTTGGATTATTAATAGTGGTTGCACACATCATATGGTTGGTGATGAAGAGAAGTTTGAATATCTTGAACATAATAATGGAGGATTTGTAAAAATCAGAAATGATACACCTTGTCAAGTGAAAGGTAAAGGATCAATATTGTTGAATAACAAGATCAGTTGTGAAAATGCTTATTGGGTGAAAGGACTTAACTATAATTTGTTGAGTGTAGCACACCTGAATAATACAGGTCACCGAGTTGCATTTGAGAAAAGAAAAGTAAAGATTTATGATGATATTGGAAGACTGGTCGGTACTAGTGAATAATCAAGAGGTAACCTATTTTATTTGGATAATGTTGAAACTTCATGTTGGATGGCTAAGAATGATGATGTTTGGTTATGGCACGAGAGGTTATGTCATGTGAATTTTGACAACATGGTAAAGATCAGTAAGAAAAGGAAAGTTAGAGGTTTACCGAGTATATCTAATCCTGACCATGTAATGTGCAAACAATGTCAAATGGGTAAAATGACAAAGTCTAGTTTCAAGAGAAAATAATATTCATCTAATGCAATTCTAGATTTAGTTCATACTGACTTATGTGGTCCAATGAGAATTCATAGCTATTACAGAGATATATATTTTATCTTATTTGTTGATGATTTCTCTAGAATGATGTCAGAGATGTTTTAAAAAGAAAAACTAGAAGCTTTTCAAATGTTTAAGTGGTACAAAGCAAAATTAGAGAAAGAATCTGGTAAGCAATTGAAATTCTTGAGATCTAACAGAGGAGGTGACTTTATTTCTGATGAATTTATTAACTTTTGTAATGAGCATGGAATCAAGAGACATGTATCTACGCCGAGGACTCCACAACATAATGGGATTGCTGAAAGAAGGAACAAATTAATTGTTGATTGTGCTAGAACATTGCTAATTGAAAAGGAGGTTGCACAAATTTGCTGGTGAGAAGCTATCAGTATTGATGTCTATACATTGAACTGAGTACAACTGAAGAAAGATTCAAACAAGACACTTTATGAGATATGGTATGGTTATACACCTAATGTGAGCTATTTTAAGATATTTGGTAGTAAATGTTACATTCTAAAAGATGATAGAAATGACAAGTTTGATTCTAAAGGTGATAAAGGCATATTTCTAGGATACTCTACTCGAAGTAAGACATACAAATGTTTGAACAAGACTACTAACAAAATGATTGAAAGTGCAAATATGAGAGTTGATGGGTATGCTGAGAAAAATGACGAAGAAAGCAAGAAGGAACCAAAAGATTATAGAAGATTTGTTTATATTGAAGAACCTAACACTTTACCTGAGCAACAACCTAGTGTCACTGAGCAACAAAATATTGCCACCAAGCAACAACAAATTGTTATCGAGGAAAATGATGATCATGCACCGAGTGGAGAAAACATTAAAGAACAAAGATCTAAGCCTGTACTAGAAAAATATGTGAGAAGACACCATCCACAAGATCAAATAATAGGTGACAAAGGAGCAAGAGCAAGAATGATGACAAGAAGTAAGTTGAGGAAAAATACATGTTTGGTTTGTGAGGTTGAACCTAGAACTATTAAGGATGCATTGGAAAATGATGATAGGATTAAAGCAATGAATGAAGAGATTGAGAAAATATAGAAAAAACAAGACATGGACATTAGTACCGAGACCTAAAGACAAAAATGTGATTGACACCAAATGGATTTTCAGAAACAAATTGAATGAGAATGGAGTCGTTACAAGAAACAAGGCAAGATTAGTCTACAAAGGTTATGCACAAGAAGAAGGAATTGACTATGGAGAAAATTTTGCACCTATTGCTAGACTAGGAGTGAGAATTCTACTTGCATATGCTACTTACAAAGGATTCAAGGTATATTAGATGGATGTGAAATATGCATTTATGAATGGGATACTTTAAGAAGAGGTATACATTGAACAACTTGAAGAATTTAAAGATCCAACTCAGAAGAACATGGTATGTAAGCTGCATAAGACACTTTATGGACTGAAACAGGCACCAAGAGCATGGTATGAAAGATTGCACTCTTATTTGATAAGAATTGGATTTGTTAGAATAAGTAATAATAATAATCTATATTTGAAAGGTAAAATTTATGATAAGATCCTTATTGCTGAAATTTTTGTTGATGATATCATATTTGGAGGTCATGGTATTTTATGTAAATCTTTTGATGATGAGATGAGAAATGAGTTTGAAATGTCAATGTTCAGGGAGATCAAATTCTTTCTTGGTTTGCAACTTTAACAACTGAAGGAAGGCATCTACATCACACAGACAAAATACATTAAAGAAATCTTGAAGACATTTTGTTTGGAAGACTCAAAACCACTCGGTACACCTATGGTAATCGAGTGCAAGCTAACAAAGGATGACAGGTCAAGAGAGGTAAATCAAACCTTATATAGATCTATGATTGGCAAACTAATGTATGTTGTGCATAGTAGACCAAATATTGCACACGTTGTTGGCATTGTAGCTAAATTTTCTGCTAATCCTAAAGAGACACATATGATTGTTGTGAAAAGAATCTTGAGATATTTGAAGAACACAGAGAACTAAGGACCATGGTATAAGAGTGAAGGAAATTTTGAACTTAAAGTTTATACAGATGTTGATTGGACAGGAAATATTGATGATAGAAAAAACACCACTAGAGGAGCTTTCTTTTTAGGAGAAAGACTAGCTAGTAACATGGATAAGCAAGAAACAAAGATGTACTTCTCAGTCCACTGTTGAAGTTGAATATGTAGCTATTACTGCTAACTATTCTAATATTGCATGGATAAAACAATTATTGGAAGGTATGAATGAAGAAGTCATAGATCCAATGATAATCTATTGTGTAAACGCAAGTGCTATAAACATTTCAAAGAATCTAGTGATGCATGCAATGACAAAGCACATATCTATCAAATATCACTACTTAAGGGATCAAGTTGTAGAGAAACATGTCAAATTGGAATATGTGATGTCAAGAGATAACTTGTAGATATATTTAGAAAACCCTTATCGAATGATACATTTGAGTACTTGAGAAGTATACTAGGGGTCCTTCCCCTATCTAACAATCACAAAGGTGATGTGGGGTTGCATCAAACTATTCTTTATCAAAAAGATCTAACTATGTTGATGCAAGATGTTCACACTTTGGGATTCCTAAGGTTGTGAAGAAGATGAAAGACAAGCTGAAACTGAGAATATCTATACATGCAATGTACACGAATCTGAAAAGGAACTACAAAGATACTGATTTGGCTACTATATTTTTGGCATTGATATCAAAGGGAGAGATGATTACACATGAAATATGGGAGAGATGAATGACATGGAATATTAGAGAGATGAAATATTCAGTTAGGAAAGAAGCTAACTGAAAGGGAGAGTATGTAGTGATTAAACATATTAAGCATAAGCTAAGGGAGATCATAAAGACTAAGATGGTATATTTCATACTGTGTTGCCATCAATGACAAAGGGAGAGATTTCTGAAACTACAACTAATGAACTACTTGGAGAACAAAATGAGAGAATGTGAAGATGATCACTGAGCTACTAAAGTATATGTGAGACATTAGATCAGTTGTTATATTGTCATTGATGTCAACTAGTTTTTACTTTACTTATCATGATAGTTGCAAACATCTGAAGGAGGTGATATTGGTGAAGGAAAGGAGATATTAGCATGAAAATGAGATGTATGAGTAAGTTATGCATACAATATTCATTGGGCAACTTATTACGAGTCTATGACAATATGATAGTGATTTGATTGGCTTACATGATTCTATTAAGTATTAAAGATCAAGAAAGTACAAGTTAATTTGGTCGGTATATGACACTAATACATTTGGGGTCATTTTGCGATGGCTATGTGTCGCAATTGCGACAGCTATGTGTCGCAATAGCAACACCCATAGACGTCGCTATTTTTTAGTCGCAAATTGCGACGTCTATGGGTAGCCGTCGCAATTGCGACACATATCCGTCGCAATGTGACTAAGATTTAAGAAGCGGCATGGCCGTCACCCCCCCGTCGCATGGCTTCAGAGGGCCGTTGCAATCGCAACGGACCTCCCAAGCAATTGCAACGGGCGCCTGCATCGCATTGCGACGGGTTTCCATCGCAATTGCGACGCCCGTGGGTGGATTAAAAAAAAAAAATTAATTTAATACATTGCTAATGAACCACATTAATGCTTTTTTCTTTCAACAAATGAGGACAGCCACTGTAAAGACAACATGATAATGTACACTCACTGTAAGGACAGTCACAAATGAGGACATCTCACAGTGACTGTCCCTAGTGTAATTGCCACTTGAATGTATTGCTATTCAGCCACATCAATGCTTTTCTTCTTCAACAAATGAGGATATCATGTACACTCACAGTGAGTGTACATTATCATGTTGTCTTTACAGTGACTATCCTCATTTGTTGAAGAAGAAAAGCATTGATGTGGCTGAATAGCAATACATTCAAGTGGCAATTACACTAGGGATAGTCACTGTGAGATGTCCTCATTTGTGACTATCCTTACAGTGAGTGTACATTATCATGTTGTCTTTACAGTGAGTGTACATTATCATGTTGTCTTTACAGTGTCAATATATGCATTATTACTTAAACTGAAGAGTACTCTAAATAATATGTCATTGTGGAGTTCTGATTGCTTCCAATTTGATATACGCTTGTTCTACTTATGTATCCAGCATCATGTAAGAAAAGTTGATGCTTTTAAATAGATTCATTTAGCCATGAAATGCCTGTGCATGTTACATACAAGATTCCAAGGCCCAAAACTGATTACTCATTATAATTCATGTACAGAATGATAATCAACCACAACGAGGCATGCGTAGGCGCTGCTTAGATTTTGAGGCATCAGAAGCTCGTAGAAGAAACTTGACCAATGGCTCATGGAATGCAACAAACTTATTGCCTAAAACAGGAGCATTGGTAACCACAGATGATGGTTTTGAAAAGAACACTTCACCATCAATGTCACGTGAGGGAACTGCAATTTCTGATGGCAAGTAACTTGTAGTATATAAGAGAGATGCAGGTACAGATGCTGGGAATACATTGCTAATGAACCACATTAATGTTTTTTTCCTTCAACAAATGAGGACAGTCACTTTAAAGACAACATGATAATGTACACTCACTGTAAGGATAGTCACAAATGATGACATCTCACAGTGACTGTCCCTTGTGTAATTGCCACTTGAATGTATTGCTATTCAGCCACATTAATGCTTTTCTTCTTCAACAAATGAGGATAGTCACTCTAAAGACAACATGATAATGTACACGGGCTGTAAGTGTACATTATCATGTTGTCTTTACAGTGACTGTCCTCCTTCAAGTGGCAATTACACAAGGGACAGTCACTGTAAAGGCAACATGATAATGTAGAGAAACGTTGTCATTTGTATTTTCAACAGTGCCGAGAGAGATTCCCTCCGCGAAATCACAGCTACAATTTCTGAGTACGTTGGGTTTATTTTTCTTTTGCCATTATTATGTAATCTGGTATTCAGCTGTTACAGAGCTAAAATACCCAGAAATGAGGACATATCTGTGTTGAATTTATTGTTAGCGGCTCTGGTTATTTAGAAGTTTAATTTTATTTGTTCATCTTTCAAGCACAAACGTTTTATGGACCGTAACATCTTCATTGTTTCGGGTATGCAATGAAACAGCCGTAACTTGCAACTACCTTCACGGTACTTGTGTACATTATCATGTTGTCTTTACAGTGACTGTCCTCATTCAAGTGGCAATTACACAAGGGACAGTCACTGTGAGATGTCCTCATTTGTGACAAGGACAGTCACACGAGGACATCTCACAGTGACTGTCCCTTGTGTAATTGCCACTTGAATGTATTGCTATTCAACCACATTTATGGGCCCATTTGGACCCCAGCACACAGTAGCATCTACAGAGAAGAATATCCCAGGTGTAACAAGTTGTAAGAATATACCAACAGTTCTAAGAAGTTCCCTAGCACATAGTAGCATCTACAGAGAAGAATATACAACATGAGGGCAGCCACTGTAAAGACAACATGATAATGTACACTCATTGTATGTGTACATTATCATGTTGTCTTTACAGTGACTGTCCTCATTCAAGTGGCAATTACAGAAGGGACAGTCATTGTGAGATGTCCTCATTTGTGACAAGGATAGTCACACATGAGGACATCTCACAGTGATCGATTGTCCCTTGTGTAATTGCCACTTGAATGTATTGCTATTGAACCACATTAATGCTTTTCTTCTTCAACAAATGAGGACAGTCACTCTAAAGACAACATGATAATGTACACTCATTGTAAGGACAGTCACAAATGAGGACATCTCACAGTGACTGTCCCTTGTGTAATTGCCACTTGAATTACACAAGGGACAGTCATTGTGAGATGTCCTCATTTGTGACAAGGATAGTCACACATGAGGACATCTCACAGTGATCGATTATCCCTTGTGTAATTGCCACTTGAATGTATTGCTATTGAACCACATTAATGCTTTTCTTCTTCAACAAATGAGGATAGTCACTCTAAAGACAACATGATAATGTACACTCACAAATGAGGACATCTCACAGTGACTGTCCCTTGTGTGATTGCCACTTGAATGTATTGCTATTCAGCCACATTAATGCTTTTCTTCTTCAACAAATGAGGATAGTCACTCTAAAGACAACATGATAATGTACACAGACTGTAAGTGTACATTATCATGTTGTCTTTACAGTGACTGTCCTCATTCAAGTGGAAATTACACAAGGGACAGTCACTGTGAGATGTCCTCATTTGTGACAAGGACAGTCACACATGAGGACATCTCACAGTGACTGTCCCTTGTGTAATTGCCACTTGAATGTATTGCTATTCAACCACATTTATGGGCCCGTTTGGACCGCGGCACATAGTAGCATCTACAGAGAAGAATATCCCAGGTGTAACAAGTTGTAAGAATATACCAACAGTTCTAAGAAGTTCCCTAGCACATAGTAGCATCTACAGAGAAGAATATGGGTCAACGAGGTTGACTTCAAAGCCATGCAATCTAATGGTAATAGTAATATCATAATTTGACATACTATCAGAAATACTTCCTAAATAGACTATTCAATCTTATAAGAGATGGATTCATGAGAACTATTATTTATGAAATATGAGTCAATGACTTTAATTAAAAAAATTACACAATCTAATTCTTGTAAAAATATCAAAATTTGACACATTGAAAATACCTTCCAAAAGTATCGTTAATTGATTAATATGAATCACTACTCATGAAATATAATTTTATAAACCTAATCTAAAAACTACACAATAAAAATCTTAATGGCAATATTGTAAGAAACTATTCCCAAAAGCAAGCCTAATAAAATTTGATGAAAATAATTTTTGTTTCACTCAACTTTGACATTCACAACTTCCTCTTTTATTATAATAAGAAAAAAAATGTCTTTTTAGATATACCTCATGAACCATACTCGAATAATCTATCATTTTTCTTCTCAAAAACATATTTGCAGAGCCTGCTTCTTTTACTTGTTTGTACTTTTATCTCTCTGATGGAAAGGGTTCCTTCAGGACACATTTTTCCAAGTTCACTGCTTGAGATATTTGAGGAGGGTTCCCCTGCTTGAGTATCCATCCAACCCATATTCGAGTAGTTCTACAATTGCACAGTCTAAATTAATAATACTGACAATTGAATGACGAATGATGATACATAGAATTGATATAAACTAATCCTAAAAACACTAAAACATTATTAATATATTTATATTTCATAAATAAAATTGATATAAAAGATTTGGAAAGATACATTAAAAAATAGAAAAACAGTAATTTATAATAGAAGGAAACTTAAATTGCTATTTAAAAAAAAAACAAGAGTCTTAAATCTTATCATTTTGTTTCATTATCATCCATAAGTACACACCTCTAGCATAATAATTATATTTTACCACCCATAAAATGAAAAAAAGATTTTCACAAGAGAAATTGAAGCTAGATTATAAAAATGAACCATCTTATTGGAAACTGGAACTGTTATCATACCCAAAAGGACTACAAAATTTCACCTTATCATACCCAGATTGTTGCTTTGCCTGGCGGAGGGAAATTTGATCAGTAAAATTGACACAGAGTATGTTGTCTCCATTGTCATGCTGGATAACAAAACACCAACTTTAATGGGCATGTACTGTCCCTTGTGTAATTGCCACTTGAATGCATTGCTATTTGATGCAGGGGCATCCCTAATGCAAGCCAAAGACACCATGATTGAAGGAAGTTTCCATGAAGCCAAGGAGTCAAATCCTATCAATTGGAACATAAGATTTTCACCTTGGAGCTTTGAAGGATTGACTGGTGAAAGGTCCTTTTGATTGACAAATCAGAGTCTTTTTGAATGACAAATCAGAGTCTTTTTGAATGACAATAAATTAGAATAGGAGTTTTAGATGTTTTCTTGGTTTGTAATAAATATTAAGGATTGATTTTATCTCCTTATAAACATCCACTTGTTGGACACAAGACCCCTTGGTGACTTATAAACCTTGGGCATCTTTTGAGTCCTTGGATGAAATGAGCATAGTAAGTGTTTATTAGGTGTCTTTTAGATGTTGTTAAGAAGTTTGAAGGTCCAAAATAACTTTAATAAGGTTCCTAAAGTTTCACAACACATTTTTAACCTTCTCGGCAAAGTTGTTTGCAAAGTTGTAATGCAACTTTAAAAGTTGCTTAGCAAAGTTGACATTTGTTGGATAAACTGTTCTAACCACCTAGATGGTTGAACCAACATTTGGAGAGCCTATTTTAGGCTTCAAATGGTCGAAGACAGACATAGAACCAGTATTGTAATCATTTTGCTTTCATAAAAAATAAAAATAACCCTGTTTTAGTGCATTTCTGGTGAAAAACGAACTCTGTACGGCTGTACGGATGGTGGTTGGATGATAAAATTTGCCTGGAAGTTGTAATAGTGGCATCTGATGCTTTGGAAGTTGGTTTGATTGATTCTCTTTGTTTTATATCTAAGTTATTTCAAATTTTCTGTGCATTGTTTACAAACCCTCATTTTCAGGGTTTGACTGATGTAAAGACCTTAACTCACGTTTCAACCATTGGAATTCCTTCTTCCTTGGTGGAATGAGAGTTAAGGATGTATATTTGTATATTCTAAAAGCCCTGACTACTCTGCATCACTATTGAACCACATTAATGCTTTTTTCCTTCAACAAATGAGGACAGTCACTGTAAAGACAACATGATAATGTACACTCACTGTAAGGATAGTCACAAATGAGGAAATCTCAGAGTGATTATCCCTTGTGTAATTGCCGCTTGAATACATTGCTATTGAACCACATTAATGCTTTTTTCCTTCAAGTGGCAATTACACAAGGGACAGTCACTGTGAGATGTCCTCATTTGTGACAAGGACAGTCACACATGAGGACATCTCACAGTGACTGTCCCTTGTGTAATTGCCACTTGAATGTATTGCTATTCAACCACATTTATGGGCCTATTTGGACCACGGCACACAATAGCATCTACAGAGAAGAATATCCCAGGTGTAACAAGTTGTAAGAATATACCAACAGTTCTAAGAAGTTCCCTAGCACATAGTAGCATCTACAGAGAAGAATATACAACATGAGGGCAGCCACTGTAAAGACAACATGATAATGTACACTCATTTTATGTGTACATTATCATGTTGTCTTTACAAGGATAGTCATTTGTGACAAGGATAGTCACACATGAGGACATCTCACAGTGATCGATTGTCCCTTGTGTAATTGCCACTTGAATGTATTGCTATTGAACCACATTAATGCTTTTCTTCTTCAACAAATGAGGACAGTCACTCTAAAGACAACATGATAATGTACACTCACTGTAAGGACAGTCACAAATGAGGACATCTCACAGTGACTGTCCCTTGTGTGATTGCCACTTGAATGTATTGCTATTCAGCCACATTAATGCTTTTCTTCTTCAACAAATGAGGATAGTCACTCTAAAGACAACATGATAATGTACACTCACTGTAAGTGTACATTATCATGTTGTCTTTACAGTGACTGTCCTCCTTCAAGTGGAAATTACACAAGGGATTTGTGTTTTCATTTGTGTTTTCAACAGCGTCGTAACCCTCCGCGAAATCACATCGGGATATAAGGGCAAAACAAACAAGAACGTTGTCATTTGTATTTTCAACAGCGCCGAGAGAGATAAACAAACTTAAAACTCAGACTTAAGAAAGATGAAGGAAATGCTTCAAAAGGTCGATGCCCTAAATACGGGAAAACACAATACCACCATTAAACGATGCCCTAGTCACCGTATCAATGCTGCCAGCTCCGTACCAGTATGCTGACTGCTCACTTTCATCCTGTGATAAAGGTAACTTCATTAATCATACTTGAAATGGCAGCATACGAACTAAAGCTGATGAACATTTATAAACTAAAAGTTTAAAACTATAGATTACAAATGTAGTAGTTTCATACGAAAAGAACTTGATGTCTGAAATTTACCATTAGAAGTATCCAAAGGAATACCACAGTACTGTTGAACTTGGAGAATCGGAGATGATCTACACAGCAAGGTTCAACAGCTGTAAGGACTATTACACCATCTTTAGCATTTGAATACATTTTCTCCTTGGCTTCTGGTGGATCCTCAAAGACCCCCAATGACGTTTTCCCTACAATTATCAATTGTTTGTCAGTATGAGATATTAATAAATAAACATTAATCACAATATTAGGCAAACAATGTTCTTGATGTCTGAATCTAAATCACAGAAAGCTCTAATAAAGCAGTTCTCAGTTTCACATTAAACTAAGTTTCAATTTCAAATGGTTATAATAATTTTTGCAAGTTATAAGTAGCTGGTTACAGTATATGACATAAAAAGAAAAAAAATCATTTCTATTCTTTTCTTCTTTTTCTCTTTCAACGAAGCTTTTGCACCACACAAATGCATACCAAGAATTTCTCAGGAGGTTTCAAGACCATTGCATACCAAACTTCTTCTCTGTAGATGCTACTGTGTGTCGTGGTCCAAATGGGTCCAAATAGACCTAGTGACTCTAGTAGGTCTCCAAAACCTGTTCTGCAGCAATAACTCTTCAATTTGACAAAGGACCTTATGAACTTATATGTTTTTTGAGTACCCTTTTTGATGTTCTAACAATCCTCCAACTCCCAGACCTTGACTCCACTCCAGCATATCAATGTCCTTATTGAGTCCGCAGACCTAATGCATGCCTTTGGGTGTGGGTTCCAAAACAAGGCATTGAAAATGGGTGCATGAAACCAAGATCAGAGTTTGAAGATGTCCACCATGCTCTAAAGATCTAGATTCAACAAGGTTTGAGGTCCTTTACTTGCCGCTACCCTCTGATCTTGCATAATCCATCAACTCCTAGTCAAGAACATTGAGATTCTTGACCTAGGGCTTGCTCTTGAAATTCTCTGGCTTAGTATCCTATTCCAAAGCTTTTAAAATATGAAAATAAACCCCCTTAACTTGCATTTTACAAAGAACAGAGGATATCCTATGGTTTATTTGCAAGTTAAGGCCATTTGAATGCAATAACCCAAAAAATGAGGGTTTGACAGAACAACAGATAAGAAAAAGGAATAACTTTGATATAAGGTGTCTTGAATCTACCAAATAAACTCTCAAAGCATAAGATATAAATACTCTAACTTCCACACTGGTCTTCCCTCCCTTTCACATCCGTACACTGTACAGTGCTTGAAGGAAATGCACAAAAAAGGCTCTGAAATAGTGGCTCTATCTGACAGAGAGTCCATGCTAGGCTTCATGACTAACCTAGAGCACATTCCTTGTTATGGAGGAAGTTTGAATGGTGAAGAACTTATGGAATGGATAGAGGACCTAGATAACCATTTTGACTACAAGTATCTTATTAATAACCATTTTGACTACAAGTATCTTATGGATAGAGGACCTTGATAACCATTTTGACTCATTTAGTATCTTATTGAGCTTCACTTTGTTTCGAGAATATAGTTTAATATTCTCTACTAAACAGGGCCAACCACGTGAAGGTGGAAGCTCATTTGGCCCCACCCCCCTCCCCCTAACATCACTCTACATTCCCCGTTAACATCTAACATTCATTCATTCTTTCAATTATTAATAAAATGTAACATTCAATCAATATCACATGATAACATTCATTAACACATTAGATTCGTTAACACACAACATTCATCAATATGAAAATAAACACATAATTCATGAACATTCATTAGCACATAATTAAATTCATTGAGACATAAAATTCAGTCATTATCAATTAAGGTATTTAGATGACAATCATTTCTTTTTTCTCTTTCTAATTTTTTTTTCTATGTAAGCTCTAAGAGGAGCATCAGTGTTATCATCAATACCCCCCTCATCAGTTGTTTTGTTCTTTGTTCTTGATGATCTCAAATTCCTATGCTGCTGCAAAGGGGGGTCCTCTACAATAACAAATAAAAGAGTTAAATTTAAAATATTTAATTATAATTGTTACAAGTATTTAATTATTTTAAAGAACATAACTGTGGCGCTCTTTAATTACCTGATCTGGCCACATCATTTTGTCTAGACTCAACCTCAACATGCTCATGAGCACCGACCCCTTGATCCTCTACAGTTGCTATACAAAATGTTACATTAATCCAAACACCAATTGTAATTACCTATAAAAATTTTAATAGCAAATGTATACCTCCACCACTAGGATGCACATCATGCGAACCTTCATTATGCATAGATTGTGTAGAAGGATTGTCAGGCTGCATTCCAATATCCTACACATTGTTATCATTGCTTTCTTAAAACAGATATACTCACTTTATATTAGAACTTAACATCAAATAGACTAATTGGTAAAGTATTCAATTTGAAATAAATTTCATTTAGCTTATTTACCTGTGGCTCAGATGCATCATTATTTGAACCTTGCACACTGATTTCAGCTCGTAGCCGTTCAGCCACGGCTCTATAGCCTTGTTGGAAGCCAATTCTCTTGTCCTCTTCTGTGAGGCATCTATTGAACTCTGACCCCTACATTTTTTCTTGGTATGGTGAATTTTACTTGCATTGTTTGATCAAAAAAAATTTCCTTGCAATATATAAAAAAATTGATACAAGTTTTCATTTACTAATACTTACAACTCGTGCTTGAAGTTTGGAAAAACCACCAGAGCCGAGCTTGTGTGTCCCGTGCTTTTCTAATCTTGCCTTTGTTGCCTTTGATGTGTCAGGCAATCTATGAAAAGTTTGAAATATGTTAGAGACCAGTATAGGAAAAATTTAGAGGTTAATTAGTACATAATTACATTCTCAAAAGTATCACATACCTTGCTCTACTCTCTACTGGCGTAATTCTTTTTTTCATGTCGGCTTTATACTTTCCATCCAAAATCAAACCCTGCCACTCAGCCTCAAGAACACAGGGCGGACGCTCGTGCCTTGGGTTAACCTCTAAATATTTCCTGTACTGGTCCCTAATATACTTCAAACATAAACCAGCTCTTTCAAGGAGCTTGTTTCTCTCGAATGCACGAGGTCCAAAAAGCTGGGTCATACTATGTACAAGATCATCCTTCAACTTTTTATCTTGGTTATTCCACCTTTTAAGTAAAAAAAAACATGTTAGACTCATAAATGAAGAGAAGCTACCTTTAATATAGTTCAAGAAATTGATGAAAAGGAAAACTATTCTAGCAATGATATGAAATCAAAATAGTGGTTTGGGGTTTTAGTTAGGATATGATGTTCCACCATGTACGTATGGTGGGCCCGAATATCCGCAAACACTCGTCACCAAGTTTTCACAAAAAAATATCATTCCCTACAAAATAATCATGGGATCATTAGTCGATGAAGAGTGATCAAAAACTAAATTACTATTATATCACTATAGAATAATAATAACTTTAAAGTACCTGGAAGTTTGGATACTTTTAAGGGAACGCCTTCATCATCGCTGATGATCAATACCCAATCCTTCACCGTTCCCATACTAGGAACACGGGAACATCCAGGAAATGATGTTGCATCGGGACTTGTTGCATCTCCTATTGCAAAAAATGAAAACCATTATCAAATGCCTCCAAGAAATAATACTTCAAGGGAAATAAATTGGTGCAGAGCACCCATGGCACAAACACAATCAAGGGATCTACATCGTAAACACATAACACTTAAACACATAACAAAAGAGAGAAAAAGAGGGATTTGTGTACCAGTAGATGGTGCAATAGTTGGTGCATTTAGGCTGTGTGTTGTTGACATGGCAGTCGGCAAGACATTTGTGGCTGTCCTGGATGGAGGCGGCGTTGTCATATCATCATGGAAAGGAGCTGAAGAATAAAATTGTTAGAGCATGCATAAATATAGAACGCGTGGACTAGCATGGACAAGATTGTTAGAGCATTAAAAAAAAAGATTGTTCGAGCATGTATTGTCAATGATTATGATCATTCCTATATATATTCAGTGGAAAACACAAGTGGGGAATGGAACATGTGATCTACCTGAACCACTTGCAATACCGGCCTCATCATGGGAATGGGGTTCAAAATTACGCAAATAACTCTGTAAAGACAATGCATCCATATTTTAATTAATGTCATAAAAGAGCATAACATAAAAACCATTATTGAACTCTTGTAATAATTAAAAATTTCATTAATACTTACTTTAAAGTTTTCAGAAGTGCGCAACAACTCAGCTGCCCTGTCTTTTATTTCCTGAGTCTGAGGATGTATGGATACCAAACATAGAAGTTCTTTCCCAATTTTCTTTAGCAGCTTTTTAATGGAACCGATCGGGTCATCGGTCTCTGCTAAATCAATAAAAAAAGGGTCCACAAGGGGGGACTCCTGAGGGACTGCAGGTTGCTTTCCCTCTCTCCGACCACCGGCCCTCTGTGACAACAATAGTATTAGTATTATCAAAATTACTCCAAAACAATGAAGAAAATAACATTAAAAAAAATAACATTTTGCTTCTATCTAGTTTGCACAATTACAATGAATTTTACCTGCTCATGTGTAGATGAGCTAGGAATATCGTCACCATCACCTTCGGGCGGTTGCTCCATATTGTGCCCCTGTGTCAAAGATCAAGTATAAAAATGTTAGCCAAAAATTTAATAACTAAATGGTATGTTGGAGTCATTGATTAGAAGTTGGTTTAATAGTATGTACCACCCCCATGATAGTAGCCTCGTTTGTATCTATGCGGTTCAAATTGTAATCAATAAGCAGCTCTTCCCCTGCACGTATTGATTTTATCGCACAGATGAATACACGATTTCCCTCGCGCGCCTCAAATATGCAATTGGGTTGCTTTATAGTTGACCCAGGTCGTGTACTATTTATAAAACCCGCAATATTCCCTGTTGCTTTTGGCCTTCCATCAATGTATATAGCCACACTTTTACTTTGATTATTGTCTTGCTGTTGTATATAATTTGCCGAGAGTGCATACCTACGCATACTTTTTTTATATTGAACAATATGCATCCAACTTTTGTAATCGTAACATGGTCCAACATACTCCATCAATTCAGAAAATTTGTTGTAAGACACCTTTATGCCATCCATAGAAAATAGGCCCAAACCATGTAATGATGATGGTGCTATGCGATATATCCTCTCATTAACACAAAAATCAATGTTTATTGGAGGAAGTTCCTTGGGTACCCAATGTTTCTGTAGATGTTGGTACCTCAAGGGCACCTCAATGTCACCTTTCGTCTCATCATCATAAGAACATGACCCCCCTTGAGCAAGGAAAAATTTCATGTGTTTATTGAATTTCCTTCTAGTCCTTTGACCTCTAGTTAATCTCCCTATTCTAGATAAACTGCATGTCTCACTTTCCTCTTCTATTCCTATATTTCCCTCACTCGAGGAAGACACTTTTGACAAATACCTATTTGCTGGTACCTGCAAATGGGAGAGATCTTAGAAGACATCAATCTTACTATTGATAAGTGTATTAAATAGACTTTCTATAAGGTGTATTGACTTATACCTGTCGATCCATGAGACTGTGCGGGATGCTCTTGAAAGGGGTTCAATTTCCTGCAAATGTAATTCAATTATCGTGAGCATAATCACATCATAATCATAATCACATCCATCATAAGCATCACATAAAAATTAAAAACATTAAAACGTACACATTATAACACTTATAGCTTTTAAATAGATAATGAATAAACTATGTAACCATTTAAGACAAATATATTTCTATCAAGAAATGAATATTAAATACATTAAGGATTGATGGCATACCTTTAAATTTCATCATCATCATCCTCATCATCATCATCATCATCATCATCATCATCCTTGTCATCGTCGTCATCATCATCGTCGTCGTCATTGTCGTCATCATCAACATCATCATCATCAACATCAACATCATCTTCATCATCATCATCAGTAGCAGCATCATCTTCTTCTTCTTCTTCATGAAAATTTGTCTCAGGAACATCATCCAATAATTGTCGATCGTGATCATCATCTACATCATCTTCTACTTCTTCGGTATCTTCTTCTTCCATCGCATTATACTTTATCGGCCTTCCTCTCGGTTCATGTCTAACAACAAATGACCAACCCGGTTTATGTGAAACCTCTGAGTAAAATACCTGTTCACATTGGCTTGGAAGAACATAGGGTTCATCCCCAACTGGCTCAAACGACCTTGTATTAACCATTGTAAATCCATTATCATGTTCAATAACAGTTCTATTAGGATCATTTGGATTAAGTCGTAGCCTGTACCATTTGACAATGAAGAGTACTAATTTGAAGGAACTAAAGTCGCACTCAAATATATCATCCAAAATGCCATAGTATTGATTTTTAGACTCTTGAAGATCTAAGTCATTTCTAGATGAAATATTAGTCACTTGAAAGACTGCAGTTATTCCAGAATCACAAGTTTTCTTCGTGTCATCCAACACTTTGACGTGAAATTTTTGACCATTACAGAACATACCCTTGTGGTGTTTAACCTGCAATAATATGTGAAACATGTCAAAATTATTATATCGTGAGTTGATAAACATACGGGTGATTAATAATTTTGTACGTACCTGGAAATCTCTTAAACCATATGCTAAATCTATTTCCCTTTGCGTAACATTAGAATCTCCATTACGATGAGCTTCTTTAACCAATGAAGATACACCTTCCCATGTTAATGTGTGACCAGAATGTTGACATCGTTCAATCCATACCGTCATCCAATCAAGATTGTTTGCAATATACAAATGTAGTGCATCCCACTCTCGAGCAACTGTACAAAAAAAAAAATAGACGACTTACAACCGATTTATTTTGAAGATTAAGAAATAATTTATTACAATAACATCTTATAATTTATTACCTGTCACTTTCCTCAATCTACCTTTCCCCATCAAGTACTCCCCTTTGAATTTTTTAAAAGGGTCGAGATCCCAAATGCGATCTACATGGATATTTGAAGCAAACTTAGGAAGATATTCAGTAATGTACACCATAGTCTGGTATACCATGTATCCCTCTACCATAGAACCCTCAGGATGTGCTCTTTGTCGAACCAAAGCCTTCAAAGATTTCAAGTGCCTCTCAACCATCCACATTGACCTAGTGTGTGCAGGTCCACACAATTCAATCTCCTCAACTTGGTGTATGAGGTAGTGTTCTTGTGCATTGAAAAAAATTGGAGGTAGACACTTTTGCATTTCACACAATAAATGAGGAATTCTTCTCTTCCAATAGTTTATATCTTCTTTATGGATTTCTTTAGATGACAACCACCTACATTAAGAGATTCAAGTCACAAAAAATATATAAATACGAGACTTTACAAAATAATATACAATAGATTACATAGCAAGAAAAACAAATCGCGAATATAATAAATATATACAACAAATTGAACAGATATTACTGCTTACCTCATGTATTTTCCAAGATCATATATCACTTGTTTGATGTTATTGTTGAAGTGCTCTGGGAGAGATAGAGGTAGCACGTACTGCAGTAATTATAAACCAATCATTTCATTATTTTCTAACATAACATAATGAATAGTACACGTAGTTTATGAATATATTGTAAATACAGAAGAACATAACTTACCTTGATGAAAGTATGCCAATCATGTGTTTTGAGCCCTGGCCCAAATTCACTTTTCTTTGATATGAGATTGCTTATGTTCCCAGCAAATCTTGTGAGAAATTGAATTTTTCGTATGACTTCTTTTATGGCATCACTTTGCTGCTCCGTTAATAACCAAGGAAGGGCACTTATATTAATCTGATCTCTATTGCTATTTGAGTGAATGAAATTCTTCAGTGCATGATTGGATTCATGAATGTCATTACAAATTTTGACAATTTTTTCTTTGTCACGCCTTCCATCCAGTATTTTCCACAATGTCTCTGTTATATTCTTTCCAACATGCATAAGATCAAACAAATGTACAATTTGTAGGTCCTCGTAGTAGGGCAACCTACTAAATTGTCTGGGATAGCTTTTTAGTCCCTTTGGAAGGTTGTCAGTAGTGCCTTGACGACCTTCACGATCATCAATTACATAATTAGTAAACAAAAATCACAATAGAAATATATAAATTACAAACATAAACCATTAAGTGGAACGACATTACCTCGACGATTAATTCTATTATATTCCAGCTTCCATAGGCGAGGTGTCATTCTTCGTGGCTTTGATGTAGTCTCTTCTTTCCTATTGAAAAGATGTTTTTCCATACTTCGATACTTATGATTCCTGTGGAGGAAGTGTCTGTACTCATCAAACACATGCTTTCCTAAACTTTTTGAATGACGAGATTTCATCTTTGGACCACAAACTGGACATGCAAATTTTCCCTTTGTTTGAAGACCTACAAGATAATGATATAATTGGATTATTAAATATGTTGATTTTTATAATTAGAATTATCATGCGCAACTTGAATTCACTATAACATACCACAAAAATGTGTTAGCCCTGGGGCATCATGTATTGTCCATACAAGTATTGCATGGAATTGAAATTGTCTTTGTCCTATTGGTCTAGACACGTCATACATAGTGACACCGTTCCATAACTCCACCAACTCGTCAATAAGAGGCTCAATATATACATTCATATCTTTAACTTGATATTTACCTACTTGAATGAACAGTAACATTACATAATTATTGTGACCATTTTACTGTAAGATTTGTAAGTACATGTAAATTAATAACTATCAAATGATAAAATACCTGGAACAATCATTGCCAACATAATGTGCTCCCTCTTTATTGACATCCACGGAGGAATGTTATTGTTGATAACAAAAACAGGCCACACCGAGCAAACAGATCTCATCTCTCCAAATGGATTGACACCATCCGCTGCCAATGAAAGCCTGAGATTACGAGGTTCTTCTTTGAAGTGTTGCCACTTTTCCTCTATGTGCATAAATGCCGAACCATCCGCAGGGATTCGAATAATGTCATCTCGACTTCTATTGCGTGCATGGTAATCCATAAATTGTGCCAAGCTAGTACACCTGAATAATTGTCGCATCCGTGGAATAATGGGGATGTAACGAAGAACCTTGTGAGGCACCTTTTTTGTTATTCGATCTGTTCGATATCTACTCGTATGACATACAGGGCATTGTGTTGCAAATTCATGTTCTTTATAATATATAATATGATCATTGGGACAAGCATGTATTGCTTGATACTCCATTCCAATATCTTTCATAATAGCAGATAATTCTCGATATGAGCGAGGTAGAATATTTGATGGTGGTAACAAAAACTCGCCTATCAATCTACAGCAAAAAATATAAGTTGTTAATATAAACAATATTAGTGGTACATTATTCACCCTTTGTTAACTATAAAGACATATATGACATACCTTAACATACGTGACATTGTTATGTTGGATAAACCATTCATAACCTTCAAGTTCAACAACAACAATACAGCAGAGAGAAGAGTTATTTGGGAGTCTTTGTATAGGGGCTCGTATGCCTTCTCAAGTAGAGGTACATCAAGGCTATCATCATCATCATGATCAGATCCGCTTGGACTAAATGTGTCATGGATCAATGTATTTATACCATCATCTTCAATTGTGTTTTCTGGCGCATGATCGTCATCTTCCATGGGATCATTATCTTTACCTTGGATATTCGCACCCCCATGTTCCTCCATATCATGTACTTCCCTGGGGAGATCAACCTATATAAAATTGATTAACATAAATAAACCATGATCTTCAACTCATCATCAAGTGATTTCATATGTATATAAATTGTTAAAATGATATAATGAACAACTTACCAGTGGATGATAGTCATGCCCCCCTTCAATGTGACCATTCTCCCTACAATGTCTCTTAACTGTTTTGATTAGCAATCTTCTACGGTTTAAGCCCTTACAAATTTTGCAGGGACAATAACATTTTCCATCACCTTTTCTTTTCAAGTTAGACCACAATCTAGCGATTGTCTCCCTATTTTGTTCTTCACTTATATTATCTGACATGATCGTTCTTCGCAGGAAGCAAAAATTGGGCTATGAAAACTTCGGTCTACAACTTTCAGTGACTAAGCAAAATTGTCAAAAGTACACAAAACATATAAGCTACAAGGCCTTCTTGCTTAGCTCTAGAAGCTCTCTAGCAATCAAAACATATAAGCTACAAGGCCTAACAGCAATTTCAAAACATATAAGCTACAAGGCAAGACATATTACATGACATGGCAAAAGGATTAAAATATACATTAGATTAAAAAATATACAATTTTCAAACCTGAGCGTGCGGCTATAACTCGTGCAATGGTCTTCTTGCTTAGCTTTAGAAGCTCTCCAGCAATCAAAACATATAAGCTACAAGGCCTAATAGCAATTTCAAAACAAGGGTCATCAAAAGAACCAAAAACAATGTGTGCAAACAATACCTTGTGAAGTGGTATAGACAATTAGAAGATGCTACTATGTGCTAGGGAACTTCTTAGAACTGTTGGTATATTCTTACAACTTGTTACACCTGGGATATTCTTCTCTGTAGATGCTACTGTGTGCCGTGGTCCAAACGGGCCCATAAATGTGGTTGAATAGCAAACATTCAAGTGGCTTACACAAGGGACAGTCACTGTGAGATATCCTCATGTGTGACTGTCCTTGTCACAAATGAGGACATCTCACAGTGACTGTCCCTTGTGTAATTGCCACTTGAATGAGGTCAGTCACTGTAAAGACAACATGATAATGTACACATACAATGAGTGTACATTATCATGTTGTCTTTACAATGGCTTCCCTCATGTTGTATATTCTTCTCTGTAGATGCTACTACATGCTAGGGAACTTCTTAGAACTGTTGGTATATTCTTACAACTTGTTACACCTGGGATATTCTTCTCTGTAGATGCTACTGTGTGTCGTGGTCCAAACGGGCCCATAAATGTGGTTGAATAGCAATACATTCAAGTGGCAATTACACAAGGGACAGTCACTGTGAGATGTCCTCATGTGTGACTGTCCTTGTCACAAATGAGGACATCTCACAGTGACTGTCCCTTGTGTAATTAAGTATTGTGGGGAAGCATTCTAAATAACCAAAGCCGCTAACAATAAATTCAACACAGATATGTCCTCATTTCTGGGTATTTTAGCTCTCTAACAGCTGAATACCAGATTAAATAATAATGACAAAAGAAAAATAAACCCAACGTACTCAGAAATTGTAGCTGTGATTTTGCGGAGGGAATCTCTCTCGGCGCTGTTGAAAACACAAATGACAACCCGCTTGATTTCGCGGAGGGAATCTCTCTCGGTGCTGTTCAAAACACAAATGACAACCCACTTTGTTCAAAACACAAATGATAACCCGCTTGATTTCGCGGAGGGAATCTCTCTCGGCGCTGTTGAAAACACAAATGACAACGTTCCTTTTTTTTTTTGCACTTATATCCCGACCAACATAAGGTCCATTTGTAATACAACATGATAATGTACACTTACAGTGAGTGTACATTATCATGTTGTCCTTAGAGTGACTATCCTCATTTGTTGAAGAAGAAAAGCATTAATGTGGCTGAATAGCAATACATTCAAGTGGCAATTACACAAGGGACAGTCACTATGAGATGTCCTCATTTGTGACTGTCCTTACAGTGAGTGTACATTATCATGGTGTCTTTAGAGTGACTGTCCTCATTTGTTGAAGAAGAAAAGCATTAATGTGGTTGAATAGCAATACATTCAAGTGGCAATTACACAAGGGACAATCACTGTGAGATGTCCTCATGTGTGACTGTCCTTGTCACAAATGAGGACATCTCGCAATGACTGTCCCTTCTGTAATTCAAGTGGCAATTACACAAGGGACAGTCACTGTGAGATGTCCTCATTTGTGACTGTCCTTACAATGAGTGTACATTATCATGTTGTCTTTAGAGTGACTGTCCTCATTTGTTGAAGAAGAAAAGCATTAATGTGGTTCAATAGCAATACATTCAAGTGGCAATTACACAAGGGACAATGTCATGAGCCGTGACATATTGAACTTAGTATAATAATAAAATGATTAGATGATATATAATAATCTATTATTAACGGTATATAACAATAATATATAATTATTATCAAAAGATAATAATAATATATAGTTAGCATAATAAGTAATATGTTAATTAAATAATATTAAAATATTAATAAATAATATAATTATGATTATAATTATAATATAAATTAATAATAAATAATTATTAATAAATTATATATATTATATTATAATAATATATTAAGTAATAATATTAAATCAATTATTGATATAATAATTTTAATATATAAATAATATTAATAAACCTCTCAATATAAAACAATATGTTATCACTATAATAATATTTATTATAATATTATTAATATTACTAACATCATTAATTATAATATTTAATAATAACAATAACATTAATAATAATAATAATAATAATAACGTTTAAAGCAATATCGAATATCTGTAATCGATATACATCTACATTAAACATCTGCATTATCTATCACGATGAGGAACGAAGAAGTGATACAACAATCACTAGTCATTACACATCGATACCATGAGAGGATGATTAATGAACCAAATACTATGAAGTCAAGATCAACATGATATGAATAAGGGATAGGTCGCTATGTGTTTCAGAAGATGTATTGATAAGCAAGAAGGATAACCATTCATATATTATAAATAATCATTAATTGCACAAGTTTAGACAATGACATATCCGATAAAGCAATATCAAACATGAAGACCCGCTAGCAAATATGCACCATCACTTCCTATGTTATCATGACAATAACATAAACTAGATTGAATTCTACTATCTATATCAATAGACACCACATAGGAGGATATCGACTAAAGGATTGAAAGATTATCGATTGTCTGAGATAAACCACATCTTGTAGAAACACAAAAGCATCAGTGATTATATCACAAGCTATTGATGAATGAGGCATCAGTCATGGATAATAAGTACAATGTATCCTTAAGTATTAACAGGAATGGAAGTCAATTTGAAGATCAAACTCCATTACCAGCAATCAACCAATAAATGGACAATTATCAGAAAATGATATCGACTTATATCAGAGTAGAAAGATTGGATATCATCATAACAATATGGGATAAGGCAAGAGTTAATATCGATTGACTAAATACTAATGATAGTTAGACCAAACTAATACAAACACAATGGATGTTAACTACTGGTTGCACTACCAATTAGGGAAGATTACCTTCATAAAAAGATTTGATATTGAGTCAATCTGGGAGTTATCTATGATCAGAAAATAATGAAATAATATTATGTGAATTGTCGGATTATGGAAAGGTGTGCTTAACAAAGGGACATGGAGGAAGAAACAAGACACGTCTCATTCATAGCATCTCTTCATTTGTTAAAGACAATATAAGAATGCATTCTCGTCAGTCACTCAAGGCATCATTAGAACTTTATTTACTTATCCATATTTGGATATACTCAATAGAGCATCTGCCTTTGGCAGTTTGGTTTCAAGTTTATCATTGCAGATCAGAGACAACACCATGATTGCACAGATAGAAAGGATAGTCAAAAACAACATCAATATTTGAAGTTGCAAGCATATAATTCAGAATCTGAAATAGCAACATATCACTCATAGCGATATTACACATTTGCATAATTACATCATCATATCAGACACAGCAAATACATTGCTGTAAGCAATACTTATTGATTGTATATCGATATTATTTATATCAGACATACCATCATTATACTATCACTATAAGTGATAGGAAACATCATATTCATAGCATATTTCATATCATTATATCCGACAGTGCTATTAAACATATTGGTATCAATATCATCTTGCACACATATTGTGATTGAATCTGAAATAGCGGTTGATATCTTAAGTAACCTCCATTACTTAGTTTAATTGTAAGTATCTGATAGAGTAAGTCTGAGAAGTGGAGTAATTGTTCCTGTTTTCCAAGTTAGCCAAAAAGGGGACATTACAGACAATCACTGTGAGATGTCCTCATGTGTGACTGTCCTTGTCACAAATGAGGACATCTCACAATGACTGTCCCTTGTGTAATTCAAGCGACAATTACACAAGGGACAGTCACTGTGACATGTCCTCATTTGTGACTGTCCTTACAGTGAGTGTACATTATCATGTTGTCTTTAGAGTGACTGTCCTCATTTGTTGAAGAAGAAAAGCATTAATGTGGTTCAATAGCAATACATTCAAGTGACAATTACACAAGGGACAATCACTGTGAGATGTCCTCATGTGTGACTATCCTTGTCACAAATGAGGACATCTCACAATGACTGTCCCTTATGTAATTCAAGCGGAAATTACACAAGGGACAGTCACTGTGAGATGTCCTCATTTGTGACTGTCCTTACAGTGAGTGTACATTATCATGTTGTCTTTAGAGTGACTGTCCTCATTTGTTGAAGAAGAAAAGCATTAATGTGGTTCAATAGCAATACATTCAAGTGGCAATTACACAAGGGACAATCACTGTGAGATGTCCTCATGTGTGACTGTCCTTGTCACAAATGAGGACATCTCACAATGACTGTCCCTTGTGTAATTCAAGCAGCAATTACACAAGGGACAGTCACTGTGAGATGTCCTCATTTGTGACTATCCTTACAGTGAGTGTACATTATCATGTTGTCTTTAGAGTGACTGTCCTCATTTGTTGAAGAAGAAAAGCATTAATGTGGTTCAATATCAATACATTCAAGCGGCAATTACACAAGGGACAGTCACTGTGAGATGTCCTCATTTGTGACTGTCCTTACAGTGAGTGTACATTATCATGTTGTCTTTAGAGTGACTGTCCTCATTTGTTGAAGAAGAAAAGCATTAATGTGGTTCAATAGCAATACATTCAAGTGGCAATTACACAAGGGACAATCGATCACTGTGAGATGTCCTCATGTGTGACCTTTGTGAAGGCAAGTGCCAATTTGTACCCAAGTTACCAATATTGTGGCAAAAGTGGGAATGAAGCATTTAGGGGTCAAATTGGGCAAAGAAGTGTAGAAGTGGCCTATGTGAGGTCTAAATAGCCTAACTAAGTCATGGTTAGGGTCTTATGGTGTTTGAACAATAAGTTTTGAACCAAAATCCCAAAGGTTGTAACAAGTTGTCAATGTTGTCATTCACAACATTGACAACATTTGTGCAAGGGAGCATTTTCGAGTAAGATGGTTATGTAACTATATGAAACCATTGAATTAGGCATCAGATCAACTATAAGAGGCCTCCATCGATCTGTGCAAAAGGTTGGGGGGAAAAACATTTGGAATTAAGAAGATTTGTAGAGTAACACGGTTTTAGTGAATTCTTGAGTTTTTTTGTTTCTTTGTTTTCAGTTGATTAATGGATTAGATAGCTCACAGTGTCTATTGGAAAAGTTAGTACAAGTTGTTTTTTTATTCTGTGTTGTGTTTTTTTTGAGTTTTGAAGCATTCCAACTAGTTTGTTAATTCTTTTGTTAAGTACCCTATCATTGGTTTGAACCAGGCAGGTTGAACAAATGGAGTCTTAGCTCATCATTCCATTGTCAATTTTGTACGGGCTCTTGGAATGGGTGAGGAGACTCCATGTACTATATGTTTGGAAGGAGGGGCCCTGGGAAGCTCATTTTCTATGTTTGCAATGATGTCCTAGGTGAGTCAGTTGAGCACAGTTAGGGATGACAAATCATTACAAGAAGATTACAACAAGTTGAATGCATTGGTTGCTTCAACTAAAATCTCATGGAGAGGTAGACACACATCTAAAGAAGCCCCAAGTCAAATTAGAAGATTGGGTGAGTTTCTTTGGCTGCTAAGAAAACAAACTCTTAGTCAGACTGTCCAAGTTGTGTCAAAATACTTGTTTTCAAGCATGGCTGTAGCAGTTGGTGTACAAAAAATCTAGGAGGAGAAGACCTTAGATATCTTGGAGTTCTCAATAAAGGGCATCTGAATCCTAAGCCCTTTAGGTGGCTTAATATAAACAAAAAGGCTTGACAAAGGCCTAATTGCTAGCAGCCTATTTTTGGGTGCAATTGGCATGCATGGTTTGATGAACCGGATTGAAGTACTGATGAAAAGTATAGGTGAAGGAGTAATATTGAAACCAATAGAGGTCCTAGTGGCCAGCCTCTCCATGGAGTAAAGTTCTAGTTGAATGTGTTTCAATTTGTGAAGACAAGACTAGGAGTGTCCTAGTAGCTAGATTGGTATTGAGCAGAGTTCGTTGTATTTCTTGTTGGTGTGCACTAGTTGAAGGAGTGGGATCTTGGGTAGAGATACCTAAAGAGTGTAGGGATAGTTAAGTACCCTATCAAGTCAAAACATTGGCCTAAAGAGACCCTAGTGAAGGATAGGGAGTGAGCAAGACAAAGTGTTACATCAATTAACAAGATCATTTTTTGGTAATTGTGTACATTATCATGTTGTCTTTACAGTGACTGTCCTCATTTGTTGAAGAAGAAAAGCATTAATGTGGTTCAATAGCAATACATTCAAGTGGAAATTACACAAGGGAATATCACTATGAGATGTCCTAAGTGTGACTGTCCTTGTCACAAATGAGGACATCTCACAGTGACTGTCCCTTGTGTAATTGCCACTTGAATGAGGACAGTCACTGTAAAGACAACATGATAATGTACACAAGTACCGTGAAGGTAGTCGCAAGTTAGGGCTGTTTCATTGCATACCCGAAACAATGAAGACATTACAGTCCACAAAACGTTTGTGCTTGAAAGATGAACAAATAAAATTAAACTTCTAAATAACCAAAGCCGCTAACAATAAATTCAACACAGATATGTCCTCATTTCTGGGTATTTTAGCTCTCTAACAGTTGAATACCAGATTACATAATAATGACAAAAGAAAAATAAACCCAACGTACTCAGAAATTGTAGCTGTGATTTCGCGGAGGGAATCTCTCTCGGCGCTGTTGAAAACACAAATGACAACGTTCTTGTTTTTTTTGCCCTTATATCCCGATGTGATTTCGCGGAGGGTTACGGTGCTGTTGAAAACACAAATGACAACGTTCCTTTTTTTTTTGCCCTTATATCCCAACAACATCGCAATTGCAAGTTAGGGCTGTTTCACTGCATACCCGAAACAATGAAGACGTTACGGTCCACAAAACATTTGTGCTTGAAAGATGAACAAATAAAATTAAACTTCTAAATAACCAAAGCCGCTAACAATAAATTCAACATAGATATGTCCTCATTTCTGGGTATTTTAGCTCTCTAACAGCTGAATACCAGATTACATAATAATGACAAAAGAAAAATAAACCCAACGTACTCAGAAATTGTAGCTGTGATTTCGCGGAGGGTTACGGCGCTGTTGAAAACGCAAATGACAACGTTCTTGTTTTTTTTGCCCTTATATCCCGATGTGATTTCGCGGAGGGTTACGACGCTGTTGAAAACACAAATGACAACGTTCTTATTTTGTTTGCCAGTTATATCCTGATGTGATTTCGCGGAGGGTTACGGCGCTGTTCAAAACACACATGACAACGTTCCTTTTAAATTTTGCGCTTATATCCCGACAACGTCGCAATTGCGACAGTGACAAATGTATTGTCGTCGCAAATTGCGACGGTGTCGGGCTATATTTGAAAAAAAAAGAGCAAAACCACATGACATTTGCCTGCCGTCGCAAATGGGCCGTCGCAATTTCACCCCAAATGTATTAGTGTGAAGAACTTAGTTATACACCGAGTAGATGTAGTGTATACCGAGTGTGGTATTAACCGAGTAGGAAGAAACTGACTTATCATGGTATTGACCAAGTAAGAGAAATAAAGTGGAACACGTGATTGTCGACATAAGATGATGAGCTGGATGAATCTAGAAGATTCCAAGGATAAAGATAAAGTTTGTTATGAAGATCTACAAATGAAAAAAATCAAAGATGATCGGATGATGAAGATTGAAAATGTTTTAAGGCACAAGTTCTGAGGAAGGTTAAAGAGGCAAAATTAATTATGGAGATTAAGAGGCAAAATCTATGGCTGAAAAGAAAATGATTTATCATGTCTATATAAGGAAACAAGAAATTCAAAGAGAGAATCATGCGTGAGAGAAAAGATTGCATACATGTGAAGTTGGTCAGATGGGTTGAAGTAAGAACCGAGTGATTCTGCAGACAACACCAAGTGTCAGAAGGAGATAACTGAGCACAACAGATTTAGATGAAGAAGGAGATTGAAGAGATTATGGTGACTAGTGTTATATTGAGCTTAACATAGATCTGAATATGAGAAAAGGAAGTTGCATTTGAACCAGGTCATATATTGTTGCTTTCTAACCATTGCTATAGACAAAATCCCTAAACCGAGTGTGACTTAATCGTCTTTATTTGTATATTGGCATTCTATGAATGTTACTTGTTTTCTTGTTGACTCGAGTGAATGTATGGTCACAAAGAACTGTTAGTGATAAATCCTCTAACAAGGTCACACCTTACAATGTGTTTTGTAACCTTTAGCAGGGTTGGATCTTAACCAAACTCACTTCAGAAAAGTGAAAATATTTTGGGTACTAGTCCCAGGTGGTTTTTCCCTTAACAAGATTTCCATGTTAAAAATCAAGTGTTAAATGTGTATGCATGTGATGTTTTGATATTTTACTTTACACATTATAATAACTAGTTGGATTGGTATATGTTAACTACTAGTTAGTTTACATTATCTAACAGTCGGTTAATTAATCAGTAAGGCACAATCAAGTTTTTACCGAGTTGTTTAGTTTGTTTGTTGAAGTTGGTATTATACATTTGAGAGGAATTTGGGACTATAGGATAATTGAACATAACTGATTCATACCCCTCTCAATTATCTAACATATATATATATATATATATATATATATATATATATATATATATATATATATATATATATATATATATATATATATATATATATATATATATGTATAGATATATATATACATATGTATATATATACATATACATATATATATATAGATACATATACATATATATATATATATACATATATATATATATATATATATACATATACATATATATATATATATATATATACATACATATATATATATATATACATATATATATACATACATATATATATATATATACATATATATATACATACATATATATATATATATACATATATATATATATATATATATATATATATATATATATATATATATATATATATATATATATATATATATATATATATATATATATATATATATATATATATATATATATATATATATATATATATCTCTCTCTATGTGTGTGTGTGTGTGTGTGTGTGTGTGTGTGTGTGTAATCAAAATCAAGAACATAGATAGATATGTAATTCATAGTATAGTTGTTATTGCACATATACCAATGAACATTTCGATGTATGGCATATTTGAATAGCAGCAAAAACTACATTGTTCCCTCTTCCTTGGCATTGTGGTTTATAGTCAATTTCTGAGCCATGATTATCCATTCAATAGTCATATCTAGGTTTTAGATATGGAGATCCTTTTGGATCTTGTTCTTTGTATCCATAAAAGATAATCTCTATTAATTGTGAATAGAAGTTAAGGTTTTCACTTAAAGCTTGTGAGGTCATATAATCAAGGCCATGGTATCATGCACCTTCAATCATATGTGATAATTAAATATCTTCTTTGGGATGCTTGGGATAACATAGACTTGTCATTTTAAGATAATATGTATAACAATAATGATGGTAGACAAACGTTTGTTAACTATGTTGGAATCATGAATTGGTAATATTTATTCTCTATTTGTGGTTCGGTCATGGAGAATGAACCTTTGTTTCTATCATCATTATTATACAGAGAAGAAAAAAAGATGGTGATTGTGGCTTTATATACATGTGATTTCTAAATATAATTGACTAATGCTTGAATACTTGGTTGATATGTATTATGAAAGTTATACTAGTTGTAAGGTTTTCTATTAACCAACAGCTTCCTTGACATTTTTTATTCCTTAAGGAACAAGTAAATACAAATCCTTTGTACAAGTTTTGTTATTTCTGCTTATCTAAGCCTTTTAATATAACCAAATGGGTGCAACAATTGACGTCTGCTATTAGTGTTAGGAAGATCTTTTGATGGTGACTCACAGGTATCTTGTATTATATATACGTGAAAGGTTTATTTATTTGAGTAAACTTTTATGACTATTAACAAGAATGACAAGATTGTTGGAAGTTGGTAGTATGTATCATGCAGGTATAGGTATAGAGCCTTCAACCAAAGAAGAAGTGGTTTTTACCACTACTATTATCATGTATTCATCAAAATGAGACATTGTAATTTATGTAATTTTGAAACTTTATTTTGTAGGCAAGATTAGAGGTTTTCTTGACCCAATTCTTTCCTACCGGTGCCCACACTGAACTAGTTATGTAAAAAATTATTAAAATTAACAAAATTATTGGCCAAGGCCTTTTATCAATAAAAAAATACATTTGCTTGATTGATTATTTGGCTTAAATTTAAATTATATACGTTACCATAATAGAAAAATGAACAAAATAAATAAAAAAGTTTTTAAAATTTAAATAATTAAAATAAATAAATATTGTAAGCTAGAAAAATAATACATATTGAATATATTATCAAAATATCTAAGAGATTACACATGATGCATAATTAATTAATAATATTTAATTTCCACAATCCATGATTTTGATTGCTAAATAATGAATGTTTAATAATTTCTTCTTAAGTAAATATTATTTTTCTTCTTTTTAATTTCATATGGAACAATGATCAAATTTAATTATTAATTGCAACCATTTGGGACCATCAAGTTATAGGTTATTTGGATGCTTATCTTTGATATTTATGATCTAAATTTTATGGATTGGTTTTTTGTTTTGCTTTGGTATTTGGTTTAATATGTTTTTTAGTTTTATAACTTTTAATCTATAAGTTATCTTCATCTATGGGTAGGGGTCATTATAGACCCTCCTATGACTAGAGTGGTGGTGAGGACCCTATGATTTTGGGGATCGAGAGCATTGGGTTGAGAAATTTTTTCCTTAACACTAACCATGAGGTAGAGAATGGATGTGGAAGGTAGAAGTATCTGTGTGCGCCCTAGCAATAATACACATGACATTGACCTAGAGATCAAGAAGCTTTCAAATGTGAGCTACCTCAAGTACAATTTTGTTGCCCTGGACCTAAATTTGTAACATAACATTATAGAACATGGAAGGTTTGGAAAAAATAAAAATACTTGTATCAAATAAGTTGTGAGAAAAAACTATGGAATTTCTATCTTTCCATAAAGAAAATAAAATATGCACCCTGAAAGCATGTCAGATTTGGGTATACTTAAAATGGATGCAATGCCAATCCCCTAAGAGAGCCATATGCTAGGAGATGGGTTGTAGTCAAAAGGGGCAAAATTTTTATGAATCAAACTCCAAAGTTGCTGGACATGCTAACAGAACTAGAAAAGGTGCTTAAAGGACTCTAGGTGCCCACATAAAAGTGGGGTCCTAATTAATGCCCATATGTCAAAGAAAAAAACCCATAAACAAGCCTTGGAAAATTATACACTAGGTGAATGTACAAGATTAGGTTCACCAACAACCAACCAAATGTTGTGAAATATGCATTGCCAAATAGTAAAGGTGACTACAAGTACCACTGTAAATTCATAGTAAGCACCATAGGAAGGTGCAAAGAAAGCTAATGATATCCCAAATTTATCTTATAGCTACAAAAATTAGTGTTGGGAGACCAACACCAATTTTTCCACCAAGGTTTGGTAAAATGAAAACTAATTTTATGGATCATATCCACTAAAATAGTTGACAAAATCACATCAGATGTCTCTTGATTTGGCTGAGAGAGATGATACTAAACCTTTATAACCTCCCAAGAATAGAGGTTCATATAGCTCTAGAGAATAAATCTCAAGGGGTATAAATACCTTTCTTGGAAAATGACAAGGCACAAAGCTTTGGAAAATGAGCCAGATGGTGTCCTTGGTATCAAGTAAGTGGAGAGCACCATAGGTTGTGTTGGTTGAAGGAAATCTTGTCTCTAAAGCTATAACCAAACCATAAAATCCAGGGCTTAATGACTTCCCAAGCAAGCTAGATACTCTTGGAAAGAAAAGTGTCATGGACATGAACAACTTCTCTCATGAATAGAAGGGTTTAAAAAGAAATCACATTCCAACTAGGCCAATTAGCTTGAAAACCAGAAGAAATGCAATTCATGAGAAGAATTTTATAGGCCTCATTACCAGAAATGACTCACACAATCCATTTAACACAAAGAGCCACCCCTTGTTGATGAGTGGAAAGGATCCCAGGACCTCTTGAATCTCATGGGAGACAACAAAATTCTCAAGGAATACAGTGAAAGCCTTCATGGTTTTCAAAAGAGGCCCACAAAAAGTCACAAAAAAGTTTCTCAAGCTTCAGATAGGAAGCTTTAGAGGGAGGTCAACAAAAGGAGTAGTACAAATTAGTGGTTGCATGAATTTTGGAACAAACATGGGATTTACGAGCTAATGAAAGTGGCTTGGTGATCTGATATTGAACTTTTTCTCAATTTTGGAAAGAACCGCATTCCAAAGGTTGATCGAAGAAACTTGAAAGACAAAGGGCATTAGGAAACCTGAAAGAAAAAGGGAATGCCCAAAAATCTAAAAATTAGTTAAAGAAAAATTGATAAAATTATTTTACTATTAAAAAACATTCCATGCCTTGCAGCTAGTATAGAGTGACGTGATTGATTATACACACATGAACATTCTATGAAAGAGTGTATAAAACATTTGAATACTTTCATTAAATTTATTAAAAATAGCTGAAGTCTATAATTTGATTTTATGTACAATATTTTGTTAGTTCTTCTTCTTCTTCTTATTTTGATGTAATTATCTTGAAATTTTATAAGATATAAAAAATATTTTATCAATACAATCACACCAATACAACCCCTTTCATTATAGTTACACCTCTTAATGTTCTAATATAATGATAATATATGAAATACAATAATTAAAAAATATTTTTCATTAAAAAAATAAAAAATTGATGTGATAGAAAGTCTTAAATTGTCACTTCATTGAGTATAGGCTATAAGATGCGAGCCAAATAGCTCTAATTGCTAAATTTCAAAATAATAATAAGAAAAGATTTCATCCAAACTTTAAATAAAGAAAACTACCTTCATTTGGTTGATTGTTAGACTTTAATTCAAAACTATATGAATTGACATAAAAAATATTAAAAATCTATTTAAATAATTAAAATTATTGCATATATTAAATATATTATTAAAATTTCTATAAGATTAGAAAGGACATAAAATTATTGTACATATTTAAGTATATTCTAAGAGATTAGACAAGGACATAAATTTTTTGGACATACTAAGTATTTGAAAATTTCAAAGAGATTAGACAAGGACATAAATTTTTTGGACATACTAAATATTTTGGTAGTGGGTATGCGGCAACGGCTATGCAGGCATATAAATAGACAACTTACCAAGGGGAAAAAAGTATACTTAGTTTTTTTCTGAAAAAGTGTCTCCTTGGTAAGTTATCTATTTATATGCCTACATGACCACTTTTTTAGAAAAAAACTAAGTATACTTTTTTCCCTTTGGTAAGTTGTCTATTTATATGCCTGCATAGTTGCCGCATAGCCACTGCCAAAATGGTCAATATCTTCTTCTTCACTAATTTGACACCCTCTTTTAATTTGACAGGGAATCAACAGTCAAATTTAAAATTTAATTTGGACCGTTTGGGAGAGTCAAGTTTAAAATCTGACTTCAATTATGCAGATGCTGACGTAACGTCCAAGTTTTTTTTATTAAATCACTGATTAGCGAATGGAAAACGAATGAAAAACGTTTCTTCAGTGGGTTGAATTTTGTGCCCCACCAATACCGAGAAAAAAGGGTATATTCCCTTTTTAAGGATTAGAACGATCGACTCAGAAGGATAATTCCGAAGGAAAAAAATAATGGTCCCCAAAGAAATTTAAAAAGGAATGGAAGGGAGCAACACAGCCATTCATTAAACCTATTTATACCCGAAGTGGCCATTCGGCCTATGATTCTGTCCGTAGAGGGCATATGCATTTAAATGGGGGCTGAAGATTTGATCGGCGTGACCCGGGGCTAAACATAATCTGTTTTCTTGCAGGGCTTGAAAAAGATTGCGAATTTTTGAGGCCACGCTTGCTGAGTGGCATCTGGAGGTGGAAGACTTGGCCATAGAGGGCTAATTTCAGAGACTGGGAATTGTGAGATGCGTTCATAAGGGGTGAATTTGTTGAAGGGTTTGAGAGGGTGTTTGCAGGGTTTCAATGGATCCGGAGCAGACGTTTCTGAGGGTTCATGCGCGCTTGTCTGGAATGCTTGCGCAATTGCTGGCGCCCAGAGTGAGGAGTTGTCTCGAATACGTTTCGCTTGGTGTTGCCATTGCTTTGCTTGGCCTGCTGGTGGTGATGCACGTGAATTTTGTTGCCCAGGTTGGAATAATTTTGTTTCGAGTTTTACTTGGCGTTCTTTTTGAAGGTTTTGGTTGAATAAATTTTGTCAGATTCTCGTTCTTGGGTGACATCTGATGATTGAATTTGCTGAAATGTAAACAACTGATGTGTATTTTTGATTGAATCTGTTGAAACGTAAGCAAATTATGTGTACATTTGATTGAATCTATTGAAATGTAAACGAGTGACGTGTATTTTAGCGGAAATAACTGAAATGCGACAACCGATGTTTATTTTAGCTGAATTTGTTGAAATGTGAAAAAACTGACCTGTATTTTAGCTTAATTCATTGAAAGTCAAATAATTCATGGGTATTTTGAATGAATTTGTTAAAGCTCAAATAAATGCAAACGTTTATTTTCTTGGATAAATTTTGAGGGGGCTCTGAAGAGCCTCCCTGCCCAAGCATACCAAAAAAGCATACAACCTTAACCAAAACAAAACCAAACGGCGAAAGCCAAATTCAGCAGGAGAGGTGGCAAGCAATTAAACAGAACTAAACACACAAAACTAAGAGAGGCCAAGCCAGATCAATGCAGGGGTAATGACCACACAAAGAGAGAAAAAGTAACGAACAGAAGGCTGGAACACATGACAAAAGCAAAATGCTGACCCAAACACCAACATCCCACAACCAGGTACCCTCAGGAGAGACGCAAAACAACCCAGCCACTCAGATTGCTTGTAGGGCCAACAACCAGGAATCTTTCTTCACTCCCCTGGAGCACCCAACACCAACTACCACCACTTGCTTTGGCACTGCATCATCGCTACTGCCCGAGAGTTCAGTACTTCAAACTTGCTTGAAATTTGACACCATGGATAATCTCATATATCTTCACATGCCAAGGATGGGATTGTATGTGTGCTTGTGACCTCCAAAATGCCTTGATGATGAGGGACCAAATGACATTTAAGAACTAGACAAATGTCCTCACAGAAGGAGGCGAGTTCTTAAATATACCCATAAACAAATTGAAGAGCTTGATGCAGACTTTTCCTTGATCTGCAGGGTAAACTCTAGCTGGAGCCCAAAGAGAGAATAGAAAATAAAGAAGAACAGCACATCTTTCCTTTTGATAAAATAGAATTCATAAATAGGACAAACCCTGTTTATTTCTGAATTCCATTACGGTAATGCATTCATTTCTCATGGCTTCCCTTGCTCAGTCCCAAAAACTCTGTTTAATCCCACTCTTTAACTTTACAAACAAAAACAACTATTCTAATTAAAGAAAAGCTCTTAAATTATCAGTACACCAATTGCAAACCCACAATTGGTAGTTATAACTAAATATCCTAAAATAGTGATATTGCTATTAGGATTCAATTGTGTATTTTTTGAGCCAAACTCATCGTCCCATGTTTCATGAGTAGTGGTTTAGAATCTCCCATGAGAATGAATGAAACACTTAGCACTCATTGCATCTAGGTGATGATCTTAGAGGTGAAGCACTGGGACTTCTCATGTGGTCATCCATCCCATTACTAGTCCAACTCAAGTGTGCTTAACCACAAAATTTCCTCCAAGGCTAAGCCCACTTTGCTTGCAACCCCATTAGCAAAACCTTCAACAAGTGTTGTGCCTTATAAACCATTCATTAGAAAGCCCCTTAAGCTCATCAATTGATAAGTAGGAGATATTTTCCACAACAGGTCAAATTGTGATATTGCTATTAGGATTCAACTGTTTAGTTTTTTGAGTCAAACTCATTGACCCATGTTTTATGAGTAGTGGTTCACAAGAACCCAACTCTCATGAGAATGAATGGAACACTTATCACTCATTGCACCTAGGTGATGCTCACAGAGGTAAAGCAACGAGATTTTCTGGGAGGTCACCCATACCAGTACTACTCTAGTTCAAGCGCGCTTAACCATTGAGTTTCCTCCAAGGTTAAGCCCACTTTGCTTGCAACCCCATTTGCAAAACCTTCAACAAGTGTTGTGCCTTATGAACCATTCATTAGAAAGCCCCTTAAGCTCATCAATTGATAAGCAAGAGATTTTTTCTAGAGCAAGTCGAATTGTGATATTGCTATTAGGATTCAACTATGTAGTTTTTTGAGTCAAACTCATTGACATATGTTTCATGAGTAGTGGTTCAGAAGTACCCATCTCTCATGAGAATGAATGAAACACTTAGCACTCATTGCAGATGCTCGCAGGGGTGAAGCACTGGGACTTCCTAAGAGGTTACCCATCCCAGTACTACTCTAGCTCAAGTGTGCTTAATCATAAAGTTTTCTCCAAAGTTAATCCCACTCTGCTTGCAACCCCATTTGCAATACCTTCAACAAGTATTGTGCCTTATGAAACATTCATTAGAAAGCCCATTAAGTTCATCAATTGATAAGGGGATATTTTCCACAAGAAGTCAAATTGTGATATTGCTATCAAAATTCAACTCTGTAGTTTTTTGAGTCAAACTCATTGACCCATGTTTCATGAGTAGTGGCTCACAAGAACCCATCTCTCATGAGAATGAATGGAACACTTAGCACTCATTGCATTTAGGTGATGCTCATAGAGGTGAAGCACCGAGATTTCTCGGGAGGTCACCCATCCCAGTACTACTCCAGCTCAAGCGTGCTTAACTAGGAAGTTTCCTCCAATGTTAAGCCCACTTTGCTTGCAACCCCCCTTGCAAAACTTTTAACAAGTGTTGTTCCTTATGAACCATTCATTAGAAAGCCCCTTAAGCTCATCAATTGATAAGTAGGAGATATTTTCTCGAAGAAGTCAAATTGTGATATTGCTATCAGGATTCAATTGTGTAGTTTTTTGAGTCAAACTCTTTGACCCATGTTTCATGAGTTGTGGTTCACAAGAATCCATCTCTCATGAGAATGAATGGAACACTTAGCACTCGTTGCACTTAGGTGATGCTCACAGAGGTGGAGCATTGGGACTTTCCGAGAGGTCACCCATCCCAGTTTTACTCCAGCTCAAGCACACTTAACCACAAAGTTTCCTCCAAGGTTAAGCCCACTTTACTTGCAACCTCATTTGCAAAACCTTCAACAAGTGTTGTGCCTTATGAACCATTCATTAGAAAGTCTTGTAAGCCCATCAATTGATAAGTAGGAGATAATTTCCACAACAAGTCAAATTGTGATATTGCTATTAGGATTCAATTGTGTAGTTTTTTGAGTTAAACTCATTGACCCATGTTTCATGAGTAGAGTGGTTCACAAGAACCCATCACTCATAAGAACGAATGAAACGCTTAGCACTCATTGCATCTAGGTGATGCTCACAGAAAACCCCTTAAGATAAGTAAAAATTGACATGAAGCACTTAATGGTTAGTTAGAACAAATCTACTATTTCAAGGTGCAACTCACCATCTTTGACTTTGTAGGGAATTGAATTCAAAAAGCATCAAGAGTCATCCACCCTCTTCAATATTTGTGATCCTTATCCGTCAGCTTTGCATTTTTGGAGGAGCAAAAGGAGCTTGACCCATTTTCGAAAGTCCTCAGGCAGGATTGACATTTCTAACTTAGCACAAAAATCCTTCACAATTGATGTGCATGATCTCATACTCTTGTTATCTTCCATTTCATCCTCGCCCAAGGTACTTTTGATCAAATTTAGAAAAACATCTAAAGATCTTGTGAAGTTAGTGCTTAGAAGTCCTTCCACTTTTCTTCTACCCAGCAATTGTTTGCATGCTGTAGCCTTGAAGAAAACAAAGGAGCAAGCTGAAGAAAATTGCCATGTCCACCATTGGGCATTCCACAACATTGCCACTACAAGAAGCCACACCACACTAGCACATTGGGATGCCGACATCAAATAACTGAATGAAAACACTCCTATTAAAGCTTGCTCTCATGTGGCAACTGCCCTTACAATCAAAGTTAATGACTTGAATATAGATATACTCAAAGGAACAACTGAGGATTATTATACCAAAACCAGTTGATTCATTGGAGAATTTTTACATGAACATTTTTTGATATATATATCAACATCCCACATCCCAGTTCATTCTTTTTCTTTGTCTTGAACACTAACACACTTTTGAATTCTTAATGCTAGGCAGTGACTATATGACAACAACTTGATTTTTAACTCAGTGACTCTCCAACAACCAAAGGCTTGCTGAAAAGATTTTCCATTATTTCAGCATTTATATGTTCCCCCTGACACTAAATTCCCTTGAGTAGTGATGCTTAAGCAGTAATTGGAGCTATCTTCTTTTTGGTTAGGAATATAAAATAATGATCCATGCGAGGTTTGTGGCAAGCAGAAATTGCATACTCACTTCGTGACTGCAGGTAGTGATTTAGTTTTTAGTTTTTACTGACCACTGATACCCAAACACTCCTCACTGGACAGTCACTTTGCATAGGGGGTATTCAAGGGAGAGTCCATCTTTCCCCCACTATTCCCCTATAGACATATTGACACTGTCCAAGTCAAATCAAGTATCTTCCACTGTCCATTTAGATGGTAAAATATTACTATCTAAAATTACTCAATCTTTGTCCTACAGTTAATGCAAGGTTTACTCTTACCATTTTCCTAAGCAGAGGGACAAGTACGGGGATGAGTTTGGGTATGTTTCTATCATGTTTTATTCACCAAGTACATGTATTGGTTTGTATATATATTTGCACATATATAAAAATAGTAATACTCAATACAAGTATAATTTATTAATTTTATAAAATATTCAAAATTATAAAAATATTAATACTTATAATTGCTGATAAATGAAATATTTAAATACCTCACAATTTGCAAATTTAGTCTCTTAAATTCATAATCCAGTGATTTGTCAAATGTCATTACAAAATGAGCATTACTATAATATTCCATAATCTTCATAGCGTTCATAGTGCTCCTTATTGAGAGCATCAAAGTAAACATTTGTTTCAATTTTATTTGAATAATCAATGCGACTCCCACTAGCCATGTCATATGTAGAAGCTACCTTATATATAGACTATAGAGATATAGCGTGTTGAGTAGCAGTAGCACATACTTGGAAGCTAGATCTTGATTCCTCACCACCCCTTGTAATTAGGTTTCTTATGTGATAAGAGATACAAGTTGGAGTGCATAAAGATGAAGGGCGTAGATTTGGGAATGGTAGCAAGCAAGGGTCTGGGGGCGATGTTCTCAGTGGGTCAAGGGGTAGCACCCTTATGGGGGTTTGCAGTCAACACCCCCAATGGGGTTGGGGGCAACACATCTTGCAGTTGCAGGGCTAAGGTACAATTCCCTTGGTGCATTCCCTATTGTAGTATAGGGTGGGGTTAAGGGGTGGAGTCCTTACCACCAAGCTTAAATTAAGACCTTTGAAACCACCCAAACCTTCATGGTGCCTACCATACTCACAATTTTATCACTATTTTTTTACAGTGCTGATTTCTTACTATTTTCAACCAAATCTTCTTTCTTAAAAAATTAAGTGAAGCTGAAAAATCTAACTAGTCCCAAATGATGAGGGCTGCACAATTTTAGGAGTGAATAGGTAGCATTTTAGGGAAAAATTAAGGTTGGCAAATGGTTTTTCTGTTTTAAAAAATCGTAAAAATTAATGAGGTCGGTAAGACCTCCGTTGCTTCTAACTTTTACTAAAGCAAGGGGGTTTTCCCAAAGTTGCTGCAATAGATATCACCACAAAAGTACAACACTCACCTTGACACAAACCATACACATTGCACTATGCACCCCTATTTTGGTTGTCACATCATGCCTCCATGCTGGTTTGAGGAACTCAAGATGGAACACCTTATTAAAACAAATGATTTTCCATACGAGTATCTAAGAGTATGTTTTATGATAACCCCTTGTGTTGTTATTTACATTCAAACGTGGCAATGAGAATCCTATAGAATAAATAAAACTGGAAGGATGTTTATATTGATTTATTTTGAGTTCATTGGGATGGAGGAGAGATGGAGCCAATGGTATTCCGGTGCCTTTATCTAGCTGCACAACAAAATCCCCAAATTTATATAAAATATGTAATAAGTAAAACCAAAACTGATACATTAATCAAGATACCACAAAAGACTATGCCTTTGAAAATGCATAGACAAATTGGGCTCTACACATACATTAAAAAAAACCAATTATTGGTTGCAGAATATTACGTGAGTCTAATTAGTAATCCATGAGCATACCCATACATTTCTTTTATTTTGTTGAAAAGATACCCTACAAAGGCTTTGCAAGGATCTTATAGACATCTAGTTGACCAAGTGAACATCCAAAAATATAAACACTACACAAGGAAACTCTTAACTAAGGTTGATTTTGCCTCTAATCATTTGATCTACAAAGGTTATAAATGTTCATTGGAAATTTGGAACAAACCTGGATTATTTCAATACCAAAATACCTTTACCCAAAATTGGAAATTGAAATGCTAGGGCTTCTTACGAACATCGTTGTTCTATTGGTTTTGCAGTTGCTCCTCTTTTTCTCTCTTCCTCTCTTTTTTTTTTCCAAAGTGGAAAATGTATCTTTCAACACCATCTAGCGATCTTGGGGAAAGAACCATGGTTAATTGTACTTATATAGGTCTCCCATTTCTGTTTGCATCACTTTCACATGGTCATACACTCATAAGCTTGCAGCCATGCCCTTTACATCAATAACTATATGCTTTTGTCCATCATTCATGTCTTAGAGGGACTCATAGTTACCAAGAGGCATCTAAGAGTCGTCATTAGCTGATTCATATTCTTTTGAGGCCATTGATGACACCTTGGGGTTGTGCTAGGGGGTAGGTAGGCTTTTTGTTCAGATGGTGGAGTATTGAGACATTGCATGCCAAATGGGGAAGAAGGGAAAAAATACCTTGCATGTTTAACATGGATGACAATATGTGAAACTTTGAAAATCAGAAATTTGCGAAGTTGATTTTTGGGGAGAAAAGTTGGTAGTTGAGGAAAGGATGCATGGATTACCAAACCTAGAATCTTGAAATTCAAGGAAAAGGGGCCTATAAGGGAAAATTGGACTTGGAGGGAAAGGCGTGCTAGAGATGGTAGGTTCGACAGGTATGATGGTATTTGAGAAGGGGCCTATAAGGGAAAATTGGACTTGGAGGGAAAGGGGTGCTAGAGATGGTAGGTTCGACAGGTATGATGGTATTTGAAATTTCGAAACTCAAAAATTTGCAAAGTGGATATTTGTGGAGAAAAGTTGGCAGTTGAGGAAAGGATGCATGGATGACCAAACTCAAAATTTTGAAATTCAAGGAGAAGGGGTTTACTGGGGAAAATCAAACTTGGAGGGAAAAGCATGCTAGGGATGATTAGGTTCGACTACCGTGACTATTGATATATAAGGGATATTTACCACAATGAGTCAAATTAAGATATTGCTATTAGGATTCAATTGTGTAGTATTTGAGTTGAACTCATTGTCCCATGTTTCATGAGTAGTGGTTTACAAGAACCCATCTCTCATGAGAATGAATGGTACAATTAGCACTTGTTGCTTCTAGGTGATATTCACAGAGGTGAAGCATGTTGGTATTTTTCCTTGATGTCATTGGTGGTTACAGAATTCATGGTTTACATTGTTGTGTTCACTGTCATGTTTTGGGGAAGTTCTAGTTCACTGCAGATCAGTTGATGGCCATTCTTAATGAGCTTCTTAGACACATTCAGATGGTGTTAATGGATTGCTGTGCTGGCACATGTTTGTCTGCTGAGTCGGATGTTATCGCTAGTATGGCTTTTGAATATGCTGAAACTGTAAGAGATGTTATTCAAGTATTCTTGTTTGCAGGCAAGTTGGTGATTTGAACGGTAAAAGTGCCTTGTGTTATTGGATACAAGCTTTGGTTCGATGGTCTTGAGAACCGTTTTTTACTTGCAGATCCTTTGTAACTGGATATAATTGACTCGCATGCGATGATAGTTCACTTTTTAACAAACATGAATGGTGGAGGAATCCTGTTTGCAGAAAACGATTGGAATGTCCTTCGTACGCACAGACAAGTGTAATGGAGAAATGTTTGGTGCGATGACAGAACCGTTTATTTGTATATTTGCAGATTCGGTATAGAATCTTCATTACAAAAACATCCTAAGTAATCTCCAATTTGGTGTATTAAGATGAGTTTGACACACTGGAAGGGTGTGTGTTTTTTGTATGTATTCGAATCAGTTGGTTTAATTAGAACGACGACAGTGAGATGCGTATAACGGAGGTAGAGCCGTTTTTTTAAAAAAGAAAGCATCAGAGAATATTGGGTGAATCGATGTGTGGGATCTGACAGATGTTGCAGACTAGTTTGCCATTTTTTTCGAATGTTCAAAGGCCTGTAAAAATCCTCTATTAAAAAAAAAGGAAGTGAGATTGGCGGTGTGAATTGCGTTTTTTTGAGAACAAGACTGGGTGATATGCGATATTGATTAGAGTGACTTAAAAAGGGGCGCAAAATGCTGTTTTTGTCTGGAAGTCTATAAGGAGGATGAACTGTTCGCTGTATGATTGCCAATACTAAGAAGTTTTTTTTCTCTGAAAGTAGCTAAAAAACTTAGTTATGAGATTCATGGGCTGGAACGTTTTTTTGGCGAGTCCATGTGATGATGTTTGAGAGGGGAGTCTTGGAGCACTGAGAGAATATTGAATAAACTATAATATATATATCGTCAGTTTGAAGGATATACTGCTGGTAATACAGATTGTGTGTGGAATATCTCAATTCATTGTTGGTGTCACTGCTGAGTATTACATGTTTTGGAAGTGTTGAAGATTTACTGGACAGTTAATTCACGAAGTCTAAGGTGCATGAGAAAGAGACATTCGATAGTGTGTGCTGTATGAGGAGGAAAATGAGTTATGAAATGTTTATGTTATTCAGAGACTGCATTCTTACAGCCTAATATAGTTGGCAGAGGCATATTCAATTAGAAGCTCTCATATACATTTCAGATTAATCCTTTTGACTGGTGTAGCCTCTGTAATCCATTTGTAAGTCATAAGAGTATTAGAAGAGTGAGCAGTCTGAATCAGCTTAGTTGAGTTGTTGCTCTAAGTAGATAAATGGTTTTAGCCATATGATTATTTGAGTTGTTGCTCATAGTGGTAGAGGTTGGAGCCTAAGCTTGGTATCTGGTGTGATAAGAGTTTTAGCTCTTTCTTGTACTGGGTTGTAGCCCATTTCTGATTATTAGTGGACCGTGGTTTTTTACCCAAAAGGGTTTTCCACATGATAAAATCTCTCTGTTTCTGTCTCTATTTTATTTGTTCTAAAATATTGATTCACCCCCTCTCCCTCTCAGTATTTTCTTATTGTTTTCAATTGGTATCATAGCAGGGTTCTCTCTTCAATAGCTTAAAAGTGTGAGAGTCAGTCCATCCTAGGTCATCATGAGTGCTTTTGAAGGTCTAGCTAGAAACAGGGCTCCTCTCTTTGATGGGATAAATTATGCGTTTTGGAGTGTTCGTATGAAAACCTACATTATGTCTCTTGGTTTTGATGTTTACATGAGTTTGGTCAATGGGTTTACCGTACAAACTCAACCTCCTACTGATGCTGATGGAAAGGAGGACTTTGAAAACAATGCCAAAGCTATGAATGCTCTCTTATGCGGCCTTTCAAAATCCAAGTTTGTCAAAGTTATGCGCTGTGAATCAGCCAAAGATGTATGGGACAAGCTGTTTAATGCATATCATGGTGATGACAAAGTAAGGAAGGCAAAAGTTCAGACACAGAGAATAATTTTTGAAAGTATACATATGAAAGAAGATGAGAGTGTTGCTGCTTACTTTCTTAGAGTTGATGAAGTTGTAAATGCTCTAAAAGGACGTGGTGAAACAGTTGACGAAAAAACTATAGTTCACAAGATCCTATGCACTCTTCCCTTGAAATTTGATGCCAAAGTCTTTGCTGTTGAAGAAATGACAGATTTAGATAAGCTTACTGTTAATAAGCTGCATGGTATCTTGACTGCATATGAAATGCGGACAAATGTTGAGAGCTCTTGAAAAAGAGAAACAGCTTTTAAAGCTACAAAAATTGGTAAAGAGAAGGAGCAAAAACCAAGTGAGAGCTCAGAACAAGATTCAAATGATGAAGTTGCTCATCTTGTTAGAAAGCTGAAGAAAGGACTTGGCAAATTCAAAGGCAAGCTAACTCTAAAGTGCTTCAACTGTGGTAAAATTGGTCACTTTGCTTCAAAATGTCCCTATGAAAAGGAAGATGACAGCTTTGATGAAAGAAGTTCAAGACTTAAAAGATCCAAAAAATTTGTGAAAGGAGGTAGGAAATCAGAAAAACTCAAGAAAAGTCTTTACTCAAAAGATGACAGTGATACTTTCTCTAGTAGTGAAGATGAAGATCAGAATGATGAGATTTTGTTTATGGCTGTAGATGAGCTGAATATGAAAGAGCATGCTAAATGTGGAGTTCGACTATTTGATGGTACTAACTTCACACTTTGGAGTTTTAGAATGCTGATATATATAAAGTCACTTGGTTTTAATGTTTGGAACTGTGTAAGGACTGATTATGTGCCTCCTATGAGGCCTCTAAATGATGCTAACGAGAAGAAAGCTTTATATAATAATACAAAAGCCATGAGTGCAATACTAAGTTATTTAGCTGATTCAGAGCGTGAAAATACTTGCATTGTTGTACAGCTAAGGAGATTTGGGAGAAACTTCAAACAACATATGCTAAAAACTTAGTGGACGATATTGTGTGTATGGCTAAGGAGGAAGCTCATATTGACAACTAAGAAGATGCAGATTTAACTAATGAAAGACGCGATGACGCAGAAGAAGATGAAGTTGATCTTGGATTAGAATTGGTGGCAGCCCTAGCTGAAATAAAGAGACTTAAAAAGAAAAATCAGAACCTCTCTTAGAGCTGCTTCAACAAGAAAGTGATGAGAAGATGAAGAAAACTATTGCCCTTAAAGAAGTAGAAAAGCTTCTAATTGATTCAAAAATTCAGAATGAGGAAGCAAAAAGGATCCAAGAAGATTTAGAAAATCAGATTAAGAAGAAAGGTGAAAATATTGAAAATTTGGAAGCTGAAATTGTCTTACTTAGAAATATTGGTAAATCATCAATTTCTACTGAGTCGAGAAGTGACAAATCAGAAAAGTTGTCTATCCTTGGATGATCTTTTAACTTCTCAAAAACAATCTTTAAACAAGTGTGGAATTGGTCTTGAAGCTGGTCAATGCACCACATCACAAAGTAAAGAACAGCAGGATATTAAGTGTGAGCAGCAGCCTATCTCCAAGCAAGCTCACTTGACCAGGTCTAATCAACTCTTCTTTTATGGAAATTGTTTTGAAGAGGCAGCCAAAGACAAGTATTTGTTTGCTTCCATGGAAGAAGAAATTGAACAGAACCAAAAGAGCCACACATGGGAACTTGTGCCTAGGCCCAAAATAAAAATGTCATTGGCACAAAATGGGTCTACCGAAACAAACTAAATGAAGAAGGTCAAGTGGTAAGAAATAAGGCACGATTAGTTTGTAAATGTTGATGTTTTGTAGCTTCAGTCGGATAAACACTATGAGTCAATACTAGTGAAGATATATATATTATTATGTAAATATTAGAGAAATTAATATAATACTGAAGAGATATTATATATATATGTATATATATATATAATCATAATTGTCATCATAATAATTACATAATAATGAATAGACATGTCCCATGAAGGGACATGTCTCTTCTTGGCTCATTCTCAATATAAATGCAAGAGATTGTTGCATTTGGAAAACACATACAATTAGGTAGTGCTATTACATTTGCAACGATCCTCACAAAATCAACTTGGTATCGGAGCCAAGTTGCAAATGTAAGAGAGTACTTTGTTGATGGTGAATGTGTGTTTTAGAAAATATAGTCTTAGTACGAGGACCATATCTCACAAATACACTGTTGGATTTTGCTAAATTTTGGATATGTTGGTGATAAACAAATTTAGAAGAATCTCACTGGAGTGATTGGCGAGAAAGTGTCAGTTTCAAAAGTTATGACCGACTGTGTATGAGTCTATGTGAAATCTGTAAAAGAGCGGGGTTCCTTCTTTAAAAGCCTAACCTCTTGAAGGAAGATCTGATAAGATTGAAGGTTGTCATAGTGTATAGAACCTTTGTATATTCAAGAAAGATCATGTGAAGAATTCTAGTAATGGTCGAGAACGACGACATCATTTTGTGAATTTGCATGATATTTTCTATATGGGCTCACCTTACAGAATGAAATACTTGAAATTTATAAAAGATAAGTATTCCATGTTTTATTAAATCACATAATTTTTTTAAAGTTTGTAATTCATGTTATACTATTGGTTAGTAAAATCGTGTATGCTTCTATCATTGCTATTTTCGGTCGAGATAGTTTAGTGAGCTATTTGTAATCTCTCTTTGACATACCTTTAGGATGGAAGCACAACAAAATTGTATTCAAGGGAGAAAGAACTTGATGCTTGCAAACGAATTGATGATTGAGACTAGATGCAGAGGGAGTATGACATTTCAAAAGAAGACAAGAGGTTGATACAAGAACTTGAGCTTCAGAGGGAGCAGATAGAGGATATGGTTAAATCAACTTTTGATAATCTTAGTCGTATTGATTCAGAGGGAGTAGTCCATATTGAGATGGATTCTCTAGTGATCAAGAATCTATAATAGTCAGAGGACTAGGAATCATGAATGCCTTTTGGGCCCTGTGTAAATCATGAGGAAGTGACGACTTCCAAATGATTATCACTTGTATTTGCAGAAGTTATTAGAAGGTGACGATCTTACAATAACTTAAATTATGATATACATTATTTATAATGTTGAAATAGATCATGATGGATTAAATCAACAACTAAGTGTTAGATGTCATTAAATTGACGGTCTATGAGTTGTTTGTATAGATATATGATAGGTATTTGGTGAATATCACGTGTTGATATTTTGCAGGCCAATACCTTATTGAGTACTTGGTGAATATCATATGTTGATGTTCTGATAGGCCAATACTCTGAGTATTTGGTGAATGTCATGTGTTGACATTATGATAGGCCAATACTCAAGATATCAAATGTGATATCAAATGATGGAAATCTTCTGATCTATTGCTATATTACGTTGAGGTAATATTAATTCTTGTGTTTATCTTCCTTGGCTAAGAGGGAGTGGTGATGTTTTGTAGCTTCAGTCGGATAAACACTATGAGTCAATACTAGTGAAGATATGTATATATATATATATTTAGTATATATGAGATGTGTATATATATATATAAATATTATTATTATGTAAATATTAGAGAAATTAATATAATACTCTAAGAGATATTATATATATATGTATGTATATATATATATATATATAATCATAATTGTCATCATAATAATTACATAATAATGAATAGACATGTCCCATGAAGGGACATGTCTCTTCTTGGCTCATTCTCAATATAAATGCAAGAGATTGTTGCATTTGAAAAACACATACAATTAGGTAGCGCTATTACATTTGCAGCGATCCTCACAAAATCAATAGTAAAGGTTATGCTCAAGTTAAAGGTGTGGACTATGATTAAACCTTTGCACTTGTAGCACGATTAGAAGCCATTAGAATCTTTCTTGCTTTTGCCTCATATAAAGGTTTCAAAGTTTATCAAATGGATGTTAAATCAACATTTTTAAATGGTGATTTAAATGAAGAAGTCTATGTTGAATAGCCTGAAGGTTTTATGTTGACTAACAATTTTGATTATGTTTGCAAGTTAAAGAAGGCGTTATATGGCCTTAAACAAGCTCCCCGAGCTTGGTATGATAGGCTGGACAAACATCTACAGCAGCAAGGTTTCATCAAGGGAGTGGTTGACAGTAACTTATATGTAAAACAAGAAGGTAACAACATTCTTATTGTTGTTGTTTATGTGGATGATCTGGTTTTTGTAAGTGATTGCATTAATATGACGAAGGAGTTTGCTGCAAATATGAAACAAGAGGTTGAAATGTCTATGTTGGGTGTGTTGTCTTATTTTCTTGGGCTACAAATTCAACAATTAACAGATGTAATTTTTATCTCTCAATCAAAAATATATTAGAGAGTTGTGGAAGAAGTTCAGAATGGAGGATTGTAATCCAGCTAGTACACCAATGGAAATCGGATGTAAACTAAGCAAAGATGATGAATCTTCGTGTGTTGATCAGACTTTTTATAGGTCTATGGTAGGCAGTTTATTAGTTGTTACAACCACAAGACCTAACATTATGCAGGCTGTTGGTTATGTTGCAAGGTTCCAGGAAATGCCTAAGGAGACTCACGTGCAAGCAGTGAAAAGAATTTTCAAATATCTAAAAGGAACTGTCAATCTTGGTTTGTGGTATCCTAAGTGTTCTGATTTTACTCTAAGAGCCTATACTGATTCAGATTGGGGATGATCAATTGATGACAAGAAAATCACGAGTTGTGGTGCATTTTTCCTAGGTGATTGTCTTGTTTCATGGCTAAGCAAAAAACAAACTTGCACTTCCTTATCTACAACTGAAGCTGAATATATTTCAGCTGTATCATGTTGCACGCTGGTGGTTTGTATGAAACATACTTTGCTAGATTTTAAAGTTGAGTTTGATGATCCTATTTCTATCTACTGTGACAATACCAACGCTATTAATATTTGTAAAAATCCTATTATGCATTCACGTACTAAACATATTCCGATTTGATATAATTTTCTAAGAGAACAAGTTGCTAATCGTGTTGTCAAGTTGGAATATATGTGCTCTAAAGAACAAGTGGCTGATATATTTACTAAACCATTACCTCGGGAACGCTTTGAATACTTCAGGAAGCGACTTGGTGTACTCTTTCATCATTGAAAGGCATATCTTCAGGGGGACTGTTTAAATGACTTATCTTTCACCACAATGTTGTATCAAATTAGCCTGATTACTTCAGTCATTGATGTCAAAGGGGGAGTAGTATTGTTCAAGGGGAGCAACTTGTCTCCGATAAGGGATTGCCATCAATGAAAAATAGGGGGAGATTGTTGGTATTTTTCCTTGATATCATTAATGTCATTGATGGTTACAAAATTCATGGTTTACATTGTTGTGTTCACTATCATGTTTTGGGGAAGTTCTTGTTCACTGCAGATCAGTTGATGGCCATTCTTAATGAGCTTCTTAGACACCTTCAGATGGTGTTAATGGATTGCTGTGCTGGCACATGTTTGTCTGCCGAGTCAGATGTTATCGCTAGTATGGCTTTCGAATATGTTGAGACTATCAGAGATGTTATCCAAGTATTCTTGTTTGAAGGCAAGCTGGTGATTTGAACAGTAAAAGTGCCATGTGTTATTGGATACAAGCTTTGGTTCGATGGTCTTGAGAACCGTTTTTTACTTGCAGAATCCTTTGTAGTTGGATATACTTGACTCACATGCGATGATAGTTCACTTTTTAACAAACACGAATGGTGGAGGAATCCTATTTGCAGAAAACGATTGGAATGTCCTTTGTACGCACATAAAAGTGTAATGGAGAAATGTTTGGTGCGATGACAAAACCATTTATTTGTATAGCTATAGATTCGGTATAGAATGATCATTACAAAAACCTCCTAAGTAATCCCCAATTTGGTGTATTAAGATGAGTTCGACATGCTGGAGGATTGGTTTGACACGTTGGTGCAAATATAGGATTGATTACTGAGAGGGGGGGGTGGGTGAATCAGTAGTAACCAACTCTCTTTTATTTTCACAATTCCAAAACTTCTTTAACAGATTTACCAAATAAGATATAGTTTAACCTATAACATCATTATCGGTTAACTGAACATAAAACATCCATGCAACATATAAAATCATCCACACAACAATAACACTAGTATTTATCTCGTGGAAACCTGATTAGGGTGAAAACCACGGTGTTAGAACAATGCCCACATATAATTGTACTCTTCTAAAATACGCTCGGTTAAGAGCCTGCCCTGTTAAAGGCTCACTCGATAAGGGTTACAAAAGCACGGTTAAATGCTACCCAGTTAAGGGATTTCCCTGGAGACCTGTTGAAGTCTTTACCTTGTTAGGAGTAACCTTGTTAGAGGATTTTAAACACTCTTTTGAGAATGTCACCTAGTTAAGGGATTTTTTAATAGACCTATTAGCGCCACCCGATAAGGGATTTTACTGTCACAATTGTTAGAGAGTAACAGATAACAAATGATTTGTAGTTCGCACTATTCTTGCTAATTCAGATCCAATGAAGCTCCTTAACACAATAACATACCATTTCAATTCTTTGTTCTTCTCTGTATCCTTCTTTGTGTCCTCTGTGATCTCAACAATACTTCTCTGTTCCGCTGATATCCAGTCTTTCACCACAATCTTCTTCCTGTCTCGGTCGCGATACCAAACTCCTTTCTTCTTCCTTAAGTATGAATTCCTCAATCATAAACCTAAATCCAACGATTTGTATCTTTCATATCAAATCTAACCATCCATATTTCTTTTCTTTATATCCTTGTCGGCTTGCTAATTGATAAAACATTTTACTCTTGTAGAAACTTTCTTATTATGTTTTGCCTCGATCTTTGCGTCATCACCTTCCTCAGATTATTCTCGAGTCGTCCCGCTTTCTTATCTCATCATCTATTCCTCTCTTGCCTTTAAGTCTTTACTATCTTTGATAAGACTTCCTTTCTACCAATAAGACTTTATTCAATGCACTGATAAGACAATAGTTTTCCGGTAAGTATCTTAATCAAATTACCTTCACCTTTACTCATATTTGATTAATATCTTTATGAATAACATCCTTTAGCTTAACTCCTTAGGATATTCTGATAAACAATCATATCATTCATCTGTCCACCATTGTTTGTCTTAACTGTTACCTGATAAGGTTCCTATCCACATATCCTTTTCCTTACTTATCTTTTCATTATAGCAACAATATTTTCCTTTTGATAGATATAGTAACAAGTCAAAACATTATGCCAAACAGTTTGACATCAATGACAAACATATAATTGATTGTCATGTATACCAATCATGATCAATAATCTCCAACTTGTTATGCCAATAGCCAACAGTTGGAAGGGTGTGTGTTTTTTGTATGTATTCGAATCAGTTGGTTAAATGAGAACAACGACAGTGAGATGCATATAACGGAGGTAGAGCCATTTAAAAAAAAAAAGAAAGCATCAGGGAATATTGGGTTGATCGCTGTGTGTGATCTGATAGATGTTGCAGACTAGTTTGCCGTTTTTTTCAAATGTTCAAAGGCCTGTAAAAATCCTTTATTAAAAAAAAGGAAGTGAGATTGGCGATGTGAATTGCGTTTTTTTGAGAACAAGACTAGGTGATATGCGATATTGATTAGAGTGACTTAAAAGGGGGCGCAAAATACTGTTTTTGTCTGGAAGTCTATAAGGAGGATGAACTGTTCGCTGTATGATTGCCAATACTAAGAAGTTTTTTTCTCTGAAAATAGCTGAAAAATGTAGTTATGGGATTCACAGGCTGGAAAGTTTTTTTTGGTGAGTCTACATGATGATGTTTGAGAGGAGAGTTTTGGAGCACTGAGAGAATATTGAATAAACTATATATTGTCAGGTTGAAGGATATACCGCTGGTAATATAGATTGTGTGTGGAATATCTCAATTCATTGTTGGTGTCACTGCTGAGTATTACATGTTTTGGAAGTGTTGAAGATTGACTGTACAGTTAATTTATGAAGTCTAAGGTGCATGAGAAAGGGACATTCGATAGTGTGTGCAGTATGAGGAAGAAAGTGAGTTATGAAATGTTTATGTTATTCAGAGACTGCATTCTTACAGCCTAATATAGTTGGCAGAGGCATATTCAATTAGAAGCTCTCATATACACTTGCATATTAATCCTTTTGACTGGTGTAGCCTCTGTAATCCATTTGTATGTCATAAGAGTATTAGAAGAGTGAGCAGTCTGAATCAGCTTAGTTGAGTTGTTTCTCTAAGTAGATAAATGGTTGTAGCCACATGATTATTTGAGTTGTTGCTAATAGTGGTAGAGTTTGGAGCCTAAGCTTGGTAGCTGGTGTGATAAGAGTTGTAGCTCTTTCTTGTACTGGGTTGTAGCCCATTTCTGATTTTTAGTGGACCATGGTTTTTTACCCAAAAGGGTTTTTCCACGTGATAAAATCTTTGGTGTTGCTGTCTCTATTTTATTTGGTCTTTACTTGTGTTAAATTCTAAAATACTGATTAACCCCCTCCCTCTCTCAGTATTTTCATATTGTTTTCAAAGCATTGGGCCTTCTCGAGAGGTCACCCATCACAATATTACTCCAACTTAGACACACTTAACGATGGAGTTTTCCCCCAAGGTTAAGCCCACTTAGCTTCTAATCCATTGGCAAAACCTTTAGCTTTATCTTGTGAACCATTCATTATAGAGCTCCTTTAGCTCATCAATTGACAAGTAAGGGATATTTTCCATAGTGAGTCAAATTATGATATTGCTATCAGAATTCAACTGTGTAGTCACCTGAAACCCTGAAACTGTACGCATGATTATATGAGAAACCCCAGAGCTCCAAAATTTGCAGAATTACCTGAAGAAAGGCATAATTACAAGGCATTGACCACAAAAGCATCCTTAACAAATCTACTAAGGACATTTAATGAACACATATTGAGCAAATTCCCTTAGACAATTACTGAACATAGGTAATCCAATGGTAGTTTTCTTAGATTAGTTTTTTATTAAAGGGTGGGTAGAGTTAAATACACAACGTATGAAGCAAAGTAAAGCAAATATGAGATACATAAAAATTGAGGTGCCATTAGGGTGTTTATATAGGTATTCTATTTCAGCTAGATGTATGCACGACTCACTTGAAACCCCGAAACTGTATGCATGATTATATGAGAAACCCCAAAACTCCAAAATTTGCAGAGTTACTTGAAGAAGGCATAATTACAAAGCATTGACCACAATAGCACCCTTAACAAATCTTTCTAAGGACATTTAATCAACACATATTGAACAAATACCCTTAGACAATTACTCAACATAGGTAATCCAATTGTTGTTTTCTTAGATTGGTTTTTAGCAAAGGGTGGGTAGAGTCAAATACACAACCTATGGAGCAAAGTAAAGCAAATATGAGATACATAAAAATTAAGGTGCCATTAGGGTGTTTATATAGGTAGTCTATTTCAGCTAGATGCATGCATGGTTTAGTGCAATAGCTCTTTGGCTCCTATAGTGAAGAGATCTATACAATCTACACCTTCATCATTGGAACAAGCAATAAAGAAAAGTGTTGCATCCACTTTTGATGGTTGTGCTTTTTGGGTACCTAAGGGTGCACATGGTTTGGAGACTTTAGCTGCTAGTAGAGAAGACAATGCTAGGATAGTAGAGGATAGGCTACATAGGTGACAAGGGTTTGAGGGTCCAAAAAAAATAAAAATGTTGTTGTGATTGTAATCTTGAATTTGATTACTATGAGCATTGTGTATATGGAAAACATGACTCCTTATATTTTATCTAGCTATCATAAATCCTTTGTAGAGTTGAAATTAATCCATTATGACGTCTAGTCAACTACAACCGTGTCCCAACATAACATACCCAAGAGAATTTCTATTTTTTTCCCTTTGTAGCAGTTTACCATAACCACATACCTGTACCCAAACTATACTAGAACCAACAACTTAGAAAAAAGTTTTATATAATGGATGTGTTATTTTTAGAGAAGTTAAACTTTTTTCACAATTTTGTAGCTAGGAAAGGATGAAAATGAAGACGGGGTTCAACTACCCCCAAAGATTGAGGAGGTTGAAGTGGAAGCCCATGAAAGACCCAAAGAGAGTTAAATAGTGAAAAGAGTTTGAAAGAGGATGTACAATCTCTGTCTTAGCTCGAGGAGGTTCACTTGGCATAGACAAGAATCAGATAGTTATATTCTTCTCTACTGGAGGTGTATTTTTGCTTCGATTAGTAACTTAATTTTGTTTAGAATTATGGAGAAGGCATTGAGTATGGATGATGCAAATTCTCGGAATGTGGCCTCTCATGTTCCTAATTGAGCCGATACTTGAGAGTTGCCTTCGAATTAATAAGCATTTTTAAACACAGAGGCTAGCAAATAATTATTTTTAATTTTTATTTTTGTCTTGTTGTGAGCAGACTCCTGCAATAAAACTTGATAGTTTGATATTAAATATTAGAGACAAAGTCTCCTTAAATAGAAAAGTACAATACGATATTTCTAAATGAAATAATTGATAGCTAAATATGAAAATAGAAACTAACTAATAAAACTAAATTTACTAAAGATGACCATTAGAATCATTACATTATTATCTTAATACCCTCCCTTAATGGTCATCGTACTAACTACCCTACAAAAACAATCTGTGTGTCTTTTGGTCACGGATACCTTCATACCTATCATAGATACCTTCACACAGCAAAACACCAGACTTCGTGTGGTAAAATGCCCACAAAAAGGCCTTACTTCATCACATGGTAAAACAAGAAAACACTTCGCGTGGAGAACAGCACATGCAAGCAATCTACAAGTACATGCAACCCACATAACCTTGGGCCTCCTGTGAGGGAGTTAGATACGGACCTGCTCTGATACCATGTTATAAGACTTGATAGTTTGATATTAAATAATAGAGACGAAGTCTCACTAAATAGAAAAGTACAAGACGATGGTAGAAAAGTTCAAAGACGATGTTTCTAAACGAAACAATCGTTAATTGAATACGAAAATATAAACTAACTAATAAAACTAAACTCACTAAAGATGGCCATTAGAAACATTACATAGTTATCTTAATAACTCCAGGTCGGTTTTTTTTGGTTGGGTTGACTTACTAAGCGCATGTCTGATAAAGAGCCTTGAGGTTGCTTGTTGGGCATGCTTGAATGATTGAATTGAAGCCTTGTGTACGACTGGCTTTGGGAGGACAATTCTAAGACCAAGCAGGTTAGGATGAAGCCCCTAAACGTTGGACCTAAGCAATTCTAGACATCCACCAAACAAGCTTATACACTGCCCTTATTTGCAGGTGGACTATCATGGCTAGGAAGGGGTGCAAACATATCCAATAGCGCTTTCCATAAATTGTCACCATCAGCATTTGGTGCCACCTCAAGGCGTCTCGATTGTTAGAACTTAGAAGATCTATTGCAATCAACCAGTTCCGGCTAACATAGGATTGAACAACTTGATATCCATTTTCAGGCAGGGATGAGAGGTGTGCAAAGAAGGGGAAATCTAGCAACTTTTATTCCACAGTGCCTTTGACTCCTGTAAAATAAGGTAATTGATTTATAGTGCAACATAAGCTATATTGTTATCAGCTGGGTGAAACTCTCTGCTGGGACAAGTAACATTCTCCTTGTGAATTGAGGGCATTGCCTCCTACACGATCGAATGATACTTGCAATCTAAACATATTGATGGAAGTTGGGATATTGTATTTGTGACAGTCAAAGTAATCTGATTACTTAAATAGTATTCTGAACTTATTGCAACTTTTCTTAATTTATGTGTTTGGAGTACATTATGCTGCTTGGTATCTTTCAGTGGTATCGGAGCTGTAGATCTGCCAACCAGTGAAAGAGAAAAACAGTATCAACAAAGAGAGAAGGAGAAAACTGCGACGTGAGACAAAGAAGATAACCCTGCCAAAGCATTTTGTAAAAGGACTGAAGAGTTCCATACTAATGTCTGAAATGATGATGGAAATGGTTCAGTTGTTGAGAGGTTTATATCAGCAACCAAGTGTGGGTAGGCCTAGGTTTGAAAGGAGTACTTTTGATGGAGGTAAAGCTTTTGCTGGGGGTGACAAGGCTTCTTTAAATACCAGATCTTTTAGGGCCAAGCTCAGACATAGATGAAGAACATTCTAATCAAGGCAATGAAATGGACAAGTTACATGATGAATACAATGCTTTGAGTGCTACAGTGATATAACTTTTATATTGTTTTATGAGCTGAAAACCAAGAGTGGGCATAGGAGGAGGAGGTATGATGAAAGAAAGGATATCTAGCATCATTTGGGAAAAATCACAATCTCCAACTTTGATGGGACAGGTAGTACAACAGCAAGGTCACGGTTACTGAATTTAGACACCTTTTTCTCCTTGAATCTAATGTTCAAAGAAGTTATTAAACCACTTTACACGTGGAAGGGATAGCTCATGAATGGTGGTATCATGGCATGATAACTCAAGGACATGATTCCATCACTACTATGGAGGATTTCAGTCAACGATTGACTGAAAGGTTTGATAGGAAGGCTATGGAATTTCAGAGATCTAGCACAACTGAAACAAGAAGGTATAGTTGAGGATTATGTAGAAGAGTTTCAAAAACTTGCTGTGATGGTACCCGATGTGACAGAAAAGAGGGTCATAGTGCTCTTCATTGAAGGATTATTTGAACCCCTTATAGGGTTAAGCAGGGCTTTCAGCCCAAGCACACTAGAAGAGGCTAGTGGCAAGGGCTCTCAATCTAGAAGAGTCAATGCTTTGAGTGCTATAGTGATACAACTTTTATATTGTTTGATGAGCTGAAAACCAAGAGTGGGCATAGGAGGAGGCATGATAAAAGGAAGGATATCTAGCATCATTTGAGAAAGATCACAATCTCCATCTTTGATGGGACAGGTAGTACAACAGCAAGATCATGGTTACCGAATTTAGACACCTCTTTTTCCTTGAATCAAATGTTCAAAGAAGAAGCTATTAGGCCAGTTTACATGTGGAAGGGATAGCTCATGAATGGTGGCGTCATGGCATGATAACTCAAGGACATGATTCCATCAGTACTATGGAGGATTTCAGTCAGTGATTGACTGAAAGGTTTAGTAGGAATGATCGGAGATCTAGCACAACTGAAACAAGAAGGTAAAGTAGAGGATTATGTAGTAGAGTTTCAAAAACTTGCTGTGATGGTACCCGATGCGATAGAAAAGAGGCTCATAGTGCTCTTCGTTGAATTGTTGAAGGATTAGTTGAACCCCTTACAGGGTTATTTAAGGCATTGAACCCAAGCACACTACAAGAGGCCATTGCAAGGGCTCTCAATCTAGAAGAGTTGGTAGCATGGGACAACTTCAATAGCAAGAGAACAACACCTCCTATGTTGTCCAAGAGGCCTTTTTAGAGGAATAAAACATTTCCTAAGACACTATTAGTCGAACCCAAGCCAGTGGATGTTTCTAAGAATGAGCTACAGAGAAGGAAGTTATGTTTTTTATGTTCGGAACCTTGGCAACCAAGTCGTAGTTGTCTGGGTAAATGACAAATACATAGTTTTTGATGACGATATGGAAAGTGAGGATTCTGGACCTTAAAAAGTAGTAGAAAATATTGAGTTTAGACACCAAGGAGAAGGATCTTCAGGCGACACTCTTGCAACACTTTTAGGAGCACCATGTTATAACAGCTTCTATCTTAGAGGAGTCTTGAAAGGGCAGAAAGTAACCATCCCTATTGATAGTGGAACCACTTATAACCATGTTGACAAAGTAGTGAGGAGGCTTGGATTGAACACGGAGGAACTTGAAGGGTTTGAGGTGAAGGTTGCAAGCGGTACAATTCTTCCATGTACTAGGAAGGTGCCTTAAATGGAGTTGACAATGGGGGAGTACAAATTGATGGACAATTTTTTATGAAATCAGCATGGATATGGAAGTTGTTTTGGGAGTTCAATGGCTGTATGCAACTGAAAAATATGAAACACGCAATCAAACCATGGAGTTTTCTGTCCAACACAATGGAAAGAAGATAGTTCTTCATGTGCTATCTAGTAAAGGACCTATGGAAATTCCAGCTCAAAGGATTGAGTGAATTTTTGGCAAGGGTCAAATAGTATGGACAGCCAAATGCTTCAACAGTGTGGAAGTCTAGTCTATCTTGGATAAGCATGGTAAGGTGTTCAAGGACATTCCCCCAAGACTACCCTCTAATAGAGATTTCTAGCATATAATCGAGCTTGAGGAAGGAGCAAAACTAGTAATGATCACGGTCTATAGTCTTCCAAAGCTGTATAAGGGGGAGATTGAGAAGGCAATCAAATAACTCTTGGATATGGGGCATATAAGGCCTAACTCCAGCCCTTTTGCATCATCGGTAGTGCTAGTCAAGAAGAAAGATGGAACTATAAGGATTTGTATCGACTATCGAGCGCTCAACAAAAGGACTATCAAGAAGGGCAAGGTATTAATCCAAGATTGGTTCATGTAAGAGATTTGAATGATAGACATAAAAAATGGATAAGCAAACTTCAAGCCTATGATTTTGATATTGAATATTTGAAGGGGATAATAATATGGTGGCTTATAGGGAACCTCATCTACTTTATATTATTGACATATTTGCTGATTGGAGAGGTCACTGATTACAACTGAGTTATTAGAATATTTCTAATATTAGATAGTTTCTTTAATGCTCTCTGCGATTCTTTTGCAATCTATCTTTAGATAGTTGCTATTTTCTGTAACTTTGGTATTGTATATATGAGCTTCTAGCTCTTTGTAAAAATTCATTCAATACAAAATAATCTGTTCATATTATTTTATGGTATAAGAGTGGGTTAAATTTTTGAATAAAAATTTGCATAATTTCATTCTCGAAATTATTCGTGTAGCAATTTTTTTTTCGAAACTTCCTGTCATTGAAATCTCGCGCCCATCTTCCTTTGTTCGCGAATTTTTTTTGGTTAAAATCGCTATTGTGTTCTTCCGTTTTGATCTCCCCCGCAAGACCTTCTGTTACACGCGATTCTGCGTCTTTTGGCTACGAGATTTGGCGTCGACAACAGGGTTTGGCGAGACCTTTTGTTGCGCACGATTCTGCGTCATTTGGCGTAGGGTTTTGGTGCTAGAGGGATTTGGCGACCGGATTTAGGGACGGGATTTGGCACTTGCGCAGGGATCTGAAAGTCCCTTTGTCGCGCGGGAAGGAAGCAGATCTTTGTTTCTCCTACATCGCCTTCAGCGTAAATAGGGATAAACTTGTGAGGAGAAACATTCTTCACCGTGCAAGCCGTCGCCATTGCTGATCAGAACCTGCAAATGCCTTGTTTTTTCTGCTCCTCCATAGCCGGTTAGGGTTTTCTTCGAAAACCCTACTTTTTGAACTCGGAAATTTTTTCTGATTTTAGATTTGTGGTGGGTTTTTCGAGATCTTATTTGGGTCTTCGTCGTTTTTTCTGGGTACCTCGTTTTCCATGCCTCAATTTTCGAGCCAGCGGATTTGAAATTCAACTTTAGATCTCTAGTGGGTTTTTTGTCTACTCTTTTGGGTACTTGTCAGATTTTTCTAAGTCAGCCTACAAATTGCCTCGAAATTCGTGCAAATGGCATCTTTGACCAACCCGATGCTGGAAAACAATCAGTGATTTAATGCAGCAATTACAACACTTGGAAGCAGCGCATGTTAACCATCTTCGAGTACCGTCATTTGGATGCACTTGTTTAAGGCACAAAGTCACGTCCTACCTTCACTAGCACGCTCGTGGGACCTCAGTTCAAATAGATCAGGATAAGTTTGATGATCGGAATCGAGAAGCTGTTATGCTTCTCAAGCTATTTGTCACAGATGATCAGTTAGCTCAGATTCCCTCTGGCAAGTCGGCTGCAAACATTTGGAAATATTTGAAGGAGCTGCTTGAAACATCCGACAAGAGTTGCGTGTTCTTTCTAAAGAACCAGTTGTTCTTCATCATGATGGATGAATGTATGTCCTTACAGGAGCATCTCACAAAGATTAAAGACATTCGTGATCAGCTTGAAGCCATCGGTCGGAAGATGGAGGAAGAAGATATGGTAGTTATTACCCTGAAAAGTCTACCAACATCTTATGAGCACTTCATAGAGACTCTCAACATTACCTCAACTAATGTTGATCTGAAATTCCTAGAGTTGTGCACCAAACTTCTACAACAGGATCGCTGGAAGTAGCAGTTTGGTAGCCGTGCTTCCTCATCCTCGTCAGAACAAGCCTTTGCAGTCAAAATTTAGCCTTCTCAGTCATCACAACAGGGTAGTTCACATCAATTCCCAAGCAATTCTCAGCAGAAGAGTGTTCAGTGTCATTACTGTCATAGGTATGCCCACATGAAGAAAGATTGCCGTCAGCGACTCGCTTCCGAACAAAAGAAGCTGGGAGGGTCAAACCAACAGGCAAATGTTGCTGAACATTTTGAGAAAAAGGAGTCTGCTTTCTATGCTTTTATGGCTAAAAGCCTAAGTTACCGGTTCGAGTTCGGTTCGAAGTTCAGGTTCGAAGAACTAGTTTGCAAGTTCGACAAAATTTTGAAAAGGGGTTTGGGTTCGGGTTCGAAAAAATATGTAAGATTTAAAAAAAATATATATATATACATATTTATGAAGCCTAGAAGCATGAATTAAAATTAGAATGTCACATAGTATCATAAAAACAACATTTAAACAACAAAAACACCATAAACTTATAATCATGAATCGTGATCATACCATCATATACTTCAAGTTCAACATCAAAGATTCAAATTTCAAAACATTAAAACTAAATCATAACATCAAGTTCAACTGTTCAAGTATCATTGTTTCAAACTTTCAAGTTCAACTAATGAATTAAAAATGTATTAATCTTCATCTTCATCTTCATCTTCAACATTAGTTGACTCAGCAATAGAGCTAAGGCCAATGGGATCAGCAGCAGCAACAATTGTCTCATCAACTGGTCACACTCCGGCACGCAGACACTCCATGCCTGCAGTAGCTCCGGGTCTCATCACTTGGTCACACTCCCCAAAGGCTGATAACTGAATTGATTGGGGGTCTAGGGGGGCAATGCCCCCAACGGGGTCGAGGGGCAGCGCCCTTGCGGGGTCCTGGGGTAGAGCCCCAGGCGTGCTCCCTGTCACGGTACAGAGCGGGGTCGAGGGGCAGCGCCCCTGCCGCCAAGACCAAATTAGCACCTTCAAACCCACACAGAAGTCCATGGAACACACCATTTTTGTGATTTTCTTGCAATCCCATACTCTTTCTGCCAACCGCTTATGTTTTCTTCACTACCTGCTTATGTCCTTTCCTTCGGTACCATACGTTATGCATTTCAAACGGTTTTTATTTGTCGTCGTTTTTTTTAGAGAACAATAGTATTGGTGTCAAAATCTGATCTTTAATGGTCTCTTACAATCAAAAAGAGCAGAGAAAAAATAATTTAGCCTTTCATAACGAACTTGTAGGGTTCCAGACGCCAAAAAAAATTAAAATTTTGCAAATTTTGTCACTTAAGTGACGTTTGAGAGGTGAAGTTCGCCCAAGTTCGTCCTGAGTTCGTGGATTTTTGCCATGGTCCGCCCAGGTTCGAAAGTCCGAACCACCAGTTCGAACTGGGTCCGAAAATCTGGACCCTACCCGGACCCACAGACGAACTGGACCTGAACTTCGGAGCAGTTCAAACTTGGTCCAGTTCGGAGGGGGGGGGCGCGAACCCTTGTAACTTAGCTAAAAGCCCTTCTTTAAGTCTTTGGTTGAAAATGAGTCTGGCTGCAGTATCATTTCTCTTAGAACAGATAATGGAGGTGAATTTTGTTCTATTGCATTCTTCATTTTTTGTGCTGAACATGGCATCAAATGATAGTTCACCACACCCTACACTCAGCAAAACAGTGTTGTTGAGCGTCGCGATCGTATGATTGTTGAGATGGCTTGTTCTATGTTACAACATAGGAGTGTTCCTAATAAGTATTGGGCAGAAGTAGTGTTTATTGCTGTTTACCTTCTTAATCGCTCCCCTACCCAGGCTGTCAAGCACAAAACTCCAGAAGAGTTGTGGTCTGGTCGTAAGCCCAATATCAACCACCTAAAGATTTTTGGCTCTCTTGCATATGTTTGGATTCCTGATGCTAAACGCTCAAAATTAGACTCCAAGAGTCAAAGACTCATGATGATAGGGTACATGACAACCTTAAGCCCTACAGATTGATTGATATCAATACTGATCATCTTATCTTTAGTTGTGATGTTTTTGATGAAACTCGAGGACCTTTTCTGTCTTCTTCTGAGCAGTGTTCTGAGGAACAGTCTCACAGTGTTCCTCTTCCTTTAGCACCCCTTGATGGGAGGGATGATACAGATAATGCTCACCTTGGGGCACCTGATGCTGATCCTGTTGAGGCCCCCGAACATGATCCTCTTCCTGTTGCTGCTCCTAAACCTCCTCCAGCTCCTCCAGAGATCCGGCCCAAATGGTGGGTTAAAACTATTAGTGATCTCAGGGATGATGAGCTCATCGAAGGTAGAGTTTCTAGAAATAAGAGCAAACAACAACCTACAATTAATTTTGCTCTTATGGCTAACATTCATAGTGTCTATGAGCCTTAGACCTATTCTGAGGCTAACGGTATCCTTGAGTGGGAACAGGCTATGGAAGCAGAGTTCCAAAGTCTTCAAAAAAATCACACTTGGGTCCTTTCTGATCTTCCTTTAGGGAAGAAGCCCATTAGTTGTAAATGGCTGTACAAGGTGAAATACAAAGTTGATGGAACCTTAGACAAGTATAAAGCTCGTCTTGTTGCTCGTGGATTCTCACAGAAAGAAGGCATTGACTATGAGGAGACCTTTGCTCCTACAGCCAAAATGAGTACCGTATGGCTTGTTCTTGCCTTAGCAACTCAGTTTGGTTGGAAAGTCCATTAGATGGACGTTAAGAGTGCCTTTCTGAATGGTGATTTGCAGGAAGAGGTATACATGACACAACCCCCTGGATTTAAGGTTGCTGGTCAGGAACACAAAGTCTGTAAACTTGTCAAAGCCCTCTATGGTCTGAAACAAGCCCCTCGGGCCTAGTACATGAAGATTGATAGATATTTAATCGATCAGGGTTTTCAGCGGAGTCCATCAGATTCAAATTTGTATATCAAACATGTAGGTGACGCTATATTGTTTATAGTTGTCTATGTGGATGATTTGATCATTACTGGCAGTTCAGAACATTTGATCACTGAAATAAAATAGGATTTATGTCACACTTTTGATATGACAGATTTGGGACTCTTGCACTATTGCCTCAGAATTGAGGTTTGGCAGATTGAGCACAGTATCTTTCTTTCTCAGTCCAAGTATGCCAGAAATCTTGTGGACAAGTTCAGAATGCAGGATTGTAAACCTGTCTCCACTCCTATGGAACCCGGGCTCAAATTGTCAGCTCAGTCCGCTTCACCTGCTGTGGATGAATCTTTGTTTAGACAACTAGTCGGTGGTCTCATTTATCTTACTATCACCAGACCTGACATCAGTTTTGCAGTAAGCTACATATCCCGGTTTATGATAGCTCCCAAGGCTGATCATTGGACAGCTGCAAAGCGTGTCCTGCGCTATGTAAGTGGTACTTCTGATTATGTCCTCCTATACACTCGGAGTCTTGATCCTACACTATGTGGCTACACAGATTCAGATTGGGCCGGCTCTGTTGATGATTGTAAGTCTACCGCTAGATATGTATTTAACTTGGGATCTGGTGCTGTCACATGGACTAGTAAGAAGCAACAGGCGGCAGCCCTGTCTTCGACTGAAGTAGAGTATCGGGGAGTAGTTAAGGCAGCTTGTGAGGCAGTTTGGCTTCGGTGGATGCTTGCAGATATGCATGTTCCCCAGTCAGGACTGACTCCTATATTCTGTGATAATCAGGGAGTGCTCAAACTCGCAAAGAATTTGGTCTTCCATGAACGAGCCAAGCATGTCGAAACACATTGTCATTACATTCGTTAGCTTGTTGAAGACAAATCTATTCAATTGCTGTATGTTCCTACCTTAGAGCAGTCTGCTGATATCTTTACCAAGTCTCTAGGTTCTGATAAATTTGTAAAATTCAGGGAGGCTATTAGTGTTATTGATAGATTGAGCATTATGGGAAGGTATTAGAATATTTCTAACATTAGATAGTTTATTTAATGCTCTCTGCGATTCTTTTGCAACCTATCTTTAGATAATTGCTATTTTCTGTAACTTCGGTATTGTATATATGAGCTTCTAGCTCTTTGTAAAAATTCATTCAATACAAAATAATTTGTTCATATTATTTTATGAGTATGTGAAGAATCCATTGGTTAATGATGTTTTGGAAGGAAAAGTGCAAGTCCACTGGTTCAAGGCAGAAAATGAGCTGATTCTTTACAAAGGATGTGTGGTACATGACACCTGAATCCAAAAGGAAGGGGGAGAGTTTAAAAGCTTGTCATGATGCCCCACTTGCCATTCATCTGGGTTTCTACAAAACATACAAACAAGTAAGGGAGCACTTTTCTTGGAAAGATTTGATAAGGGATGTAATGCAACATGTGAGAGAATCTAAGGAGTGTCAACAAAACAAAGTAGAACATGTTTTTCCAGAACAGTTGTTGCAGCCTTCACCCATTCTAAATCAGAAATGAGAAAGCATATCAATGAATTTCATCATGAGATTGCCAAAGGTTCAAGGTAAATATTGTTTATATGTGGTGGTTATAGGCTTACAAAGTATCCCCACTTTCATCCTATATCATCAAAATTTAAGGTACCTCAAGTGGCAGATGTGTTTTTTAGAAAGATTTTCAAGCTTCATGACTTGCCAAAAACAATTGTAAGTGATAGGGACAGCAGGTTTCTTAGTATGTTTTGGTAAGAACTCTTTCATTTGACGAGTACAGAGTTGACACCTAGCAGTAGCTATCTCCACAAACAAATGGGCGAACCAAAACAGTGAATAAGTGGATTGAGAAAAGGCTATTTGAGGAATTATGTTACCGGTTAGCAAATAGTTAGATTAAATGTTTGCATTTGGGTGAGTATTGCTACAACACAACTCGTCATTTGCTGATTGGAATGTCTCCCTTGAAGATATTTTATGGTAATATCACTACTTCATTCATGGAGCTGATTTTGATTGATTGTAGAATAATTGGTGCAAAAGATGTGGTTCAATAAAGCAAGGATATTATGGAGCCTCTTAAGGACGACTTGCCACAGGCTCAAAATCAACAGAAATTGTATATTGATAGGCATTGCACTAAGAGGTCATTTGAAGTGAGAGACATGGTGTGTTTGATGTTACAGTCTTATAGATAGTCCTCCACCAAAGGGATGAGAGCTGAGAAGCTCAAACCTTGTTTTTGGGCCATATAAGGTGATGAAGAAAATTGGTGGGGCAGCCTACTAGTTGGAGCTTCCACCCAACAATAGAATCCACACACATTCCATGTTTTGTGCCTCAAAGGGGCTCTTGGGTAGCACGTCACATCATCTTCAAATTTATCACTATTACACTATGAAGGGAATATGATCTTGGAACCCAAAATGACGCTGAATGTCAGGGAGAAAAGATTGAGGAACAATGCAATTTTGGAGTGTTTGACTAACTAGAAGAATCTTACTATGGAGGATGCAACTTGGGAAGAAGAAGAAGTTTTCGAGCATCCAAATCTGAGGTTGTTTGAAGAAAGTCAACACTTTGGCAAGGGAGATTGTCATGTTCCCAATTGAGCCGATTCTTGGGAGTCATTTGCCTTTGAATTAATAAGTATTTTTAAACATAGAGGCTAGTAAATATTTATTATTTTTAATTTTAATTTTTGACTTTTTGTGAGCTGACCCTATGTCATTTTTTTTTGGTTGGGTCGATTTATATAGCATTCCCCTATATAAGGAAGCTCAAGGTTGCTTGTTGGGTGTGCTTGAATGATTGAATTGAAGCCTTGTGCACAAATGGCTTGGGGACACCAATTCCAAGACCAAGTAGGTTAGAATGCAACCCCTAAACCTTGCAAAAATTTGACCTAAGCAATTCTAGACATTTTCCAAACAAGCTAATAAGCTGCACTTATCTGTGTGTGGACTTACATGGCTATGAAGGGGCATGAATAGTTCTAGAAGTGACTCCCATAAATCATTACCAGCAGCATATTGCGCCACTTAAAGGTGCCTGAATCGTTGGAAGACCCATAGCAACCACCAGTTCCAACAAACGCGAGATTAAACAGCCTGATATCCATCTTCAAGCAGGGAGGGAGAAACCTAGCGACGCTTATTTCATAGTGTACCTTTGACACCTGTAAGATAAGGTAAATCAATTTACAATGCAACATAAGCTATATTGTGATCAACTGGGTGAAATTCTCTGTTGGGATGGTTAACATTCTTCATGTGAATCAAGGGCGTTGCCTCCTAGACTTTTGAATGATATTTGTAATTAAACATATTGATGGAAGTTGGGATATTGTATTTGTGACAATCAGAGTAAATCTGATTACTTAAATAACATTTTGACTTTCTTACAACTTTTTTTAATTTATGTGCTTGGAGTGCATTATGCTATTTGGTATCTTTCATGGCCATAAACAAAGTGGTGGCTAGATTGAAGAAAAATGACACATGGGACTTAATACCTTTGCTTTAAGGACAAAAACCTTGTTAGATGCAAATGGCTGTTCAAAGAAAGACTAGTTGACATGGCAATGTTGTGAAGTACACGACGAAATTGGTTGTGAAGTGATACTTGTAGGGTGCGGGAATTGATTATGGTGAGATTTTTACTAATTGATAAGTTGATATCCATTCAATTTTATTATACATTTGAACAAATTTTGACCTTGAGGTTGAGCAAATGGATGAAGACAACTTTCCTTCGTGGTGATTTAAAGGGAGAAAATTACATGATAAAAATAGAGCACTACATTGAAAGAGGTAAAAAAAATTGGTTTGTAAGTTGAAAAAACCTTTATATGGTCATATGTTGATAATATTTGTTTCTTAGTGTACAATAAGGAAAAGGAAGAGTGTGAGAAAGAGAGGTAGTCCACTTTTTCCTATTGCACAATTGGAAGGAAGATGTCCCAAGAGGCTCAAGTAGAACTTCAGCGCTAAGTAAGTGCAATTATCCTTAGTGATAATGATTAGGATGAATTGGATTTGAAGAGATGTCTAGATGATGCAAAATAGAAGGCTAAATAAGCAATTATGTCAAGTTTTAGCCAACACAAATTGACAAAAAATAGACAAGAACTTGTGTTGACTTAAAATAGTAACCAAAAGATGGTACCAACTTGTGGTATCAATTTGGAGCTGAATTGTAGGGTATAGATCGCCTTGGGCGTTCTATACTCGAGTATAGATTGCTTGAGTCGTTGTATACCCTGTATTTTTGCCTAAAACTTTCACGGACAATCTGTTGGGGTCCGTACTTTCCAGATTAAGTCCTGATAGATTTGCCACTTGTTCCCGCACACAAAAAAATTGGGAAAATGTTGGTTTGCCTTGGTCAAATCCCGATTGAGGAATCAACCTTGAAATTGAAATGGAATTACATGAAAGGAAAATATGTAAATGTAAATGTTAAATCTACCTTGTAAACTGATATACCTTAATAGACCGATATTAAGATCACATATATTTATGAAGATGCTTATATGTTGTAGTGTAGAAAGGAATCAAGGATGCCTTCACAAATGCATAGATCTGTGATTACTCCTCATGGATCTTCGGTGTTGTTATGCTTGATGAACACTTTTTTGGAAGGAAGAATGCATGTGGATGGTCAAGGGATCCTCTTTCTTGATTGAGAACTCCTCCACTTGGCCATCATGGGAGAGAAACTTGCTTCAATGGAGAAGATTGCCTTCAAAAATGCCTTGTATGCTTGAAAGTTGATCTTGAATGTTTGGATGTGAAATTGTAGGAGAGCACTTCTTGATAATGGTTGCCAAAATGAGGAGAGATAGGCCACTTATATACCTCTCACAACATTTTGGGATTAAAAAATCAGAGGCCAACACGGGATCTAATTTCTCACTAAAACATTGCAATGAGCCACCCATTTGAATTTGGGCCCAAATCTTTGGGTACAGATCGCAAAACGCCTTCTGTACCTAGGTATACATCACCAAGGCGTTCTATGCTTGAGAAAACATGCTAAAATTTGAATGGGGGTCGTGAAAGAGGAAAAGATGTCAGAAATTGAGGAGATGGGTTGTTGGATCAAGCATAATGGACACAATCTTGAGAATGCCAAAATGGGTCCTAATTGAGCAAGTAATTATAGGTGCTAAATTTTTAGGACGGTACATTTAGCCACTAGTTTAGTGGGAGCATGAGACAACCTCATGGTCATGGTAAAGTAGATCAATGCATTGGAAAAATCTTATCAAGGTCAAGGAGACAAAGAGACACTAAGCCCTCAAGTGACTTAGGTCCTCATCAGATCCAAAACCAAGATAAAAGAGGCAACACTCAATAGAGAGAGATGACCAACTAGCGTAGTAAGGTTTTGCCTTACTATGAGTTATGCAAATAGAAGGCATTGCTGCAAAAGATGGAATTGATAGTCTAGCAAGCTATAGATCCTAGTCAACCCATCGAAAAAAGATAACCAAGTGAAGCATAGTCCACTAGGAAATTTGCCAAAAGAGGATCGGTCCTTAAGGAAAGCATGGTCTCTGTTAAGGGATTTAGAAAAAGAGATCAGTCCTAAGGAAGGCATAGTCTTCAAAGGGATCTAAAAAAGGAGGATTAGTCCAAGGATCCAATGAATAATGCAAAGGGCATGATAATGTAATGAGAGGATAATCCTAATGAAAACATTATATCCAAGGAAATCCACCAAAATAGGATAGTCCAAGAAAAGTATTGTATCCAAAGACAACCCCCAAAAATGTACAAAGGAGAGTAATTTGGCCCTAGCAAATTCTATTATGCTAGTGTACTCTACTTGAAATGTTTGAAGTAATCGGAATATTTGCAATAAGGAGGCCATATATGGCCTCCCTTAAAATGGAAAAATAGGATTATTATGAAATCTTAAGGAAAAGAAGAACAAGGGTAAAACACTTTTAACACCAAGGACGTATCTCATATGTAACACCCAGTTCAAGCCAAAGAGGTCACAACTCCTATGAGGTAAAGGAAGGGACAAATGCAAATAGATATCATGCAACAAGTGTAAAGGGATCCTTGATGAAGGATGACACACTTTTAGCCCCAAAGTAAGGGATTTGTTTATTTGGAGATATAATTGCAAGCAAGGAAGAGGTTGTGATCAAGGATACACACCTCTTGCATAAGAGAGAATCCTTAATCAAAACAAACAATTCCATGTAAGAAAAGACATCACATGATAAACAAATACCACTTGAACCAAGGGAAAATGGATCCTAAGAAAGGACGAGAGATTGAAATACTACCCTTGCCCCCCAAGTGTAGAGACAAGAATAAGAATGGGGAGGACTATTATGTTACTCGCAAAGTATGATTGCACTTCAAATTGTACCACCATGAATGATAATGAGCCCCCAATGGAGAGGCTAACAATGTCACGTAGTGTGGAGCAACATAATAAGAACTTAATTGTTATTTGTAGTAATCATAATTGAAAATCAACTTATTGCAACCTGTTATGTGAATGATTTCATAATCAATGATTTTCTGAATTTTGTAATGCAAAGCTTCACATTCATTAGTAGAGTGGTCATGATATCGATGATACATACAAAAAGGAAGATTCACAAGGTTTTGACTATGTTTCTTTCGTTTGGGTCGAGTTATCAACTTAGCATGAAGAAGGTCAGACAAAATGCTCTCTTGATTAAAGTTAGGCATAGAAACATCGAAAAAGTGTTAGATGATAAGGGAAGGGGTGTAGACAAAGGAGGAGGTTGGAAACCAAACCCTTGTAGAGGCAAGTGCGAGGTAGGTTTCTCACGAGTCTCGACACTTTGTTTCATGCATCCTAAACCATGTTGAAGATTACGAGTTGAATTGTTTGGAGAATCAGGTTGGACAAATGACACATTAGGCTCTTTAAAGGGTCCCATGTTAAACTTAGGAACTTTGTATTCTCCTACAAAAGATGGCATAAAACCTAATGATCCCCAATCATCTCCTAAAAGGGCACTTTTAGGAGAAGACATGTCTTGTTGAAATGGTGTAGGAATGAATGGAGAACCCGATTCAGTTCGTAAACAATTTTGGAACTTATCATCGACAACAAGGGTATACATGATATATTTGAACTTAACTTTGCAATGAAGCATTGAAGGAACAACTTCCATGATATGTAGCCATGGTTCCTAAGAGAAGATTATAAGTGAGAGTATCGGGCATGACATGAATAGGTGTGGATAAAATAACAGGACCTACCTTAACGGATAAGGTTATAATACCTAAGATTTTTTTAGCAACATTGTCAAAGCCACAAATAGGAATATAATCGGGTTGAATCAATGAAGTATCCACCTAATTTCTATGTAAGAAGTCAATGCTACAAACATTAAGACTGCATCCATTATCAATTAAAGTTCTTTGAATAAGATTACCATTGATAAGGACAACAACTATAAGAGAATCATTTTGCTCTTGAATCTCTTTAGAAGGCAACTCATCTTGAGAAAAACCCAATTTGAGCTTTTTTGTTATTGGTTGCATTTATGGGTTCCAATATAGAAGTTATATTAGTTTGCAAAGGAGGTGGAACAAACATATTATCAATGCTTGTTGTAACATTTAATGGTAAGTGGATGAAGTTTGGAGAAGCTCCCAAAGAGATACCTTAGCAGGAGTAGCACGAAGTTGTTCTACTAAATCATATTCCTTTCCAAGATTTTGAGGGAGATGGGGTACAGGAGGAAGCACTGGTTGACAAGCAGGAAGAGGAGGAACAACTGAATTGGTAGGTTGTATATTATTTCTTGTGTTATATGTGTGAGCAACGGTTTATTTTGAGGTTGAGGGTTATTGTGACGAAGATGAACAACAACCTTAGGCTTTTCACTGCCCAAACCATTGACAACATTGACTTAATTAGGCTCTTGGTTATTCAAAGTTTTATCTCGAGAAGGGAGAGCATCAAGGAAAGTAGTAATGATATTATCCTCTTCTTCTAGGGTATCCTTTTTGAGTAGGACAATCTTTAGAATAGGGATTAGGGATCTCAATCAATGCTTCATCTCTAAAAGGGATGCCATTTAATGAAGGAAAGGTGATATTAAGAAATGTATTTATAATATCCTCCTTTTCCTCCAAAATATCCCATAAAGGGGGTACATCTTAGGAGAAGATCAACATCACGCATGAATGCGTCATCTCTAGATGGAAGATCACTAAGGCCCCGTTTGTTTGCTGGAAGATGGGCGGAGGAATTGGAATTTGGGGGCCATCTTCCGGTTATGTCTTGATATCCCTAGTTTGGGTGATGCATTGATATTTGAACCAGAATAGGAAGATGGTTTTCATCTTCCCATTTTGGGGAAAAAATGGGAAGATCATCTTCCACCAAAATAGGTGGAATTCATTTTCATAACCTGATTATGAGATGGGCGGGAAAGTAAAATTTGAAAATCTTCCTCCTCTGTCCGCAATTCTTCCATGCCTTGCACAATACGGTGAGTGTTCTCCCTGTGCATTTGATAATCCTCATTATTATCATGTTGAGAAGGCTATTGTGCACACTGGTATTGACGCCTATTACCATTTGTTTGGCCAACTAGATCATATTGTTTGCGTTCCTGCGCTCATCACCGTTAGTCTACTTCATATTGTATACGTTCCATCTGTTTCAACCATTTTTCTGCTTAGCAGTGATGGAACGTCCTGCGTTCATCACATTTTGTTTACGTTCCTGCGCTCATGACCGTTGAAACAGAAAATTCCTCCGACTGTTGAGACCGTTGAAAGATTCATGTCTCTACAATTTCGAGCCCATTATTAAATTCGAACCTGGACCTCTTCTCAGACATCTTCTGGGTCAACCAAACAGTCCAAAATTAGAAGTTCATCTTCCAGAAGTTCATCTTCCGGAAGCTCAAAACCCTATTATGAGATATTAAGGTTATGCCTCGTATTCCTATTCCGCAAACAAACGGGGCCTAAAGGAAGTAGAATAATTGTCAACAACAATATCATCTTCTTTTATCAAGGTTGTATCATGTGCTAGAGAATAATCAACATCATTGTCTAGTGGTTCGTCCCAATTAGTGAGATCAATGAGAGTAGAAATAGAACAAACACTAGGAGGGGGATAACCATAATTCACTAAAGCTTCATTCCTAAAGGGAAAGTCATTGAAATGAATGGAAGGTAAGGTATCATGAGGGGAATTAACAAATTTCACCAAGGTATTTTCATGGGGGAGGCACATATCAAGAGAAGAGGTAAACCGTAATATCAATCTTTAACAGTTCTCCCAAAGAGAGATCATTGAGAGAAGAGTTAAAAACATCTTCTTGCACCAATATGTCCTCATGGATGGGAGGGTCCTTCAAAGAGGGATAAAGTGATAGAATGGAGGCTAAGAGAGTTCATTGAGAGAAGGGTTAAAAACATCTTCTTGCACCAATATGTCCTCATGGATAGGAGGGTCCTTCAAAGAGGGATAAAGTGATAGAATGAAAGCTAAGCCACTATCACCTTGAGAAAATATATGCATTATAAAACTAATGTAAAAGTAAAACATGAGAAAAATGCATGAAACAATATTGATTTTTTTTGTCTTTTTTTTCATCAATGCAAATGCATAAACAATAAACAAAAAGAAATGATTACTAATTAGATGTAAATAGATCGAGACATCCAAATCAGAACGGAAATGTTATGATTCAGGGTCACCAAAATGTACAATAAGGAAAATGAAGAGTGTGAGATAGAGGGGTAGTCCACCTTTTCCTATTGCACAATCAGAAGTAAGATGACCCAATAGGCTCAAATAGGCCTTACACGCTAAGTGAGTGCAATGATCCTTTGTGATAATGATTAGGATGAGTTGGATTTGAAGGGATATGGCTAGATGATGGAAAATAGAAGGCTGAATAAGCAATTATGACAAGCTTCAACAAACACAGACTGGCAGAAAATAGACAGAACCTGTAGTGAATTAAAACAGTAACCAAAGAACAGTACCAACCTATGGTTTCAATTTGGAGCTGAATTGTAGGGCATATATCACCTTGGGCATTTTGTACCCAGGTATAGATCACTTGAGTTGCTGTACACCTTGTACTTTTGCCTAAAACTTTCATGGACAGTTCATCGGATCACATACTTTCTAGATTAAGTCCCAAAAGATTCGCCACCTGTTCTTACACAGAGAAAAATTGGGAAAATATTGTGGAAAGGGGTTTGCCTTGGTCAAACCCCAGTTGAGGAATCAACCTTGAAATTGAAATGAAATTGCATGAATGGAAAATATGTATATGTAAAGATAAATGTTAGATCTAACTTGTAAATGAATATACCTTCATAAACGGATATTGAGATTGCACATGTTTATGAAGATTCTTGTATGTTGTAGTTGTTGAACCTTGGAATGTATAAAGGAATCAAGGATGCCTTCACAAATGCATAGATTTGTGAATACTCCCCATAGATCTTCAATGCTTTTATGCTCGATGAACACTTTTTTGGAAGAAAGAATGCATGTGGATGGTCAAAGGATCTTCTTGCTTGATTGAGAACTCCTCTACTTGGCTATCATGGGAGAGAAGCTTGCTACAATGGAGAAGATTGCCTTATAAAATGCCTTGGATGCTTGAAACTTGATCTTGAATGCTTGGATGCGAAATTGTAGGAGAGCACTTGAAATCTTGATCATGGTTACCAAAATGAGGAGAGATAGGCCACTTATATACCTCTCAACATTTTGGGATTCAAAAATCGGAGGAGGCCAATATGGGATCTAATTTTCCACTAAAACACCGCAATGGGCCACCTATTTGAATTTGGGCCAAAATCTCAAGGTACAGATTGCCAGGGCATTCTATGCCCGGGTATACATCGCCCAAGACATTCTATACTTGAGAAAACATGCTAAAATTTGAATGGGGAGTCGGAAAAGAGGAAAAGATGTCTGAAATGAAGGAGATGGGTTGCTGGATCAAGCGTAATGGACATGGAATCTCGAGAATGCCCCAAATCTCGAGAATGCCAAAATGGGGCTTAACTGAGCATCTAATTGTAGGTGCTAACTTTTTAGGACGGTACACTTAGTAATGGTAAGGGCACGGATTATGTATTGAAGTCTCAAATTCTAGCAAAGTTTGAGATGAAAGACTTAGGGGATGTCGAGTTCAACTTTGAAGTAGAGTGTAGAAGAGATAGAACTAATAGAAAACTTTCGTTAGGCTAGAGCAAGCATATGAACTGAGTGTTGGAGATTTAACATGACACCTTGCAGATAATTGTGTGTTCCCATTTTTGTGGAGACAAAACTATCTTTACAATTGTTTTCAATTTCTCCTAGTTAAAAGAAGCATGTGGCTAGAGTACCTTATGCTAGTGTTGTTGGGAGCTTAATGTATGCTACGGTTTGTACAAGACCATACATTGTCCAAGCAGCAATATTCCTTAGCCATTTCATGGTTCATCTTGGATGAATACATTGGGATGTGGTGAAGAGTCTTAAGATATTAGTACTTTAGATGATTTTATTTTGTAACACATTTAGAATATTTGCATATGTATGGATTTATTTTGGGCTGGGGATATCAAAGTAGAAGATCTACTAGTGGATATGTTTTCACTATGTTTGATGGTGCAATTAGTTGGATGAGTAAGGACACGCTATGATCACCTTGGCCACAATAGAAGTAGAGTACATGGCAACTATTTATACTTGTGAGGAAGCCGATTTGGCTTAAACGTTTGTGTTCAGATGTGGGCTTGACTTTATAATTTATTATAGTTCCTTTTGGCATTCAAAGTGCCATATGTTTGGAAAAGAACCCAACCTTTCATGCAAGGACAAAGCATATCAATGTCCAGTAATAGTAATTTGATGACATGGTAGAGGATGGGAGGGTGATGCTGGAGAATGTAACACTTTGCAAAATGTTGTAGATGCATTTTCAAAATTAACGATCGCAAAAGTTTAATGTGGTATTACGAGTCTATGGGCCCGCTGAACCCTAGGAAAAGTATCTCAACTGTGCTTCTAATGTTTTGGCTTCCAGAAATTCGCCCTCTCACATTTGAAATGTTAAAACATTTAGGACACCTAAAAGAGTTGTAAGGGAGATTTACACTTATGACCAAGCTATGCCATGTATTGTGATACATCATAAGAAATTTTCAAATGGAGAGGATGGAGCCAAAATGGAATGGCCAAGTTGGTGAGTGGATAATGACAAGCTTATGGTAGGTGGAAGGAATTTGCTAGTTTTAGCCTATGGTCTCAGCTTGGAATTGGGGTGTGGGATTTCTAACTAGGGATTCTCTTTCCACATTTTAGGTGGTTTTAGCTCACTGTTTTGTAGTTACCATTTGATGGGTTTGTGTATGGTTTCTCTGTTTTATTGAGTGCTTGTGATGGAGGGTTTGATAGTGAGTTTTGTAGGTAGATCTCTAGTTGATGATAGTTATGTAAATACTTTGACTCTGCAAGTGTATTATAACTTTTTGGTTACTGAATAATACATTGACTTGCTTTGGAGGGTGGGTGTTTTCTTTTGAAAAGTTTTTCGCCACTTAGTCACCGTGTTATGGTATATTGCTTTTATGATTATTTCCTTCTGTCTTTGTGGTCAATTTCATTTTTGCACATGTATGTTTCCTTTCATAGATTAGTGTAGGAAACATATTCTGCACCTTTTCCTTCGAACTTTGAGCCAATAGATTGTCATGGGAACAGTAGCATTCTATTTGCATGGCCTTGCAACTGCAAAGTGAAATTGTAAATAGAATTTGGTTACTTGGTTTTAAAACATGAAAAACATGTGAAAAACTTGGCAAATTAAAAACGTTAAAATACTCATAAAAATATGGAACAAAAAAATGCTATAGCTACTTGATAGCAAATATAGTGCATAGAAATAGAAACTAACTTCAAAGTTCAAACATAAACATATATAAAAAATTGATGTTGTTGGTTACTCTCAAATTCTCAATCAAGTATGGTATACCGGTACCTATTACAACTAAAGTCTTAGAGTTCAAAACAGAAGTTGAAGACATGGTTGGCTTTTGAGATTCCTAGATTGCACTCATGATCATCAAAAGTCTCATTGAAGATGGCCAAATCATCTTCATCAAATCAGGGCTTCTCATCAGCCATAATTCATTATGATTCAAGATCAATCTAATCAGGTTAATTGGTTTGATCATCTTCAGTTCAGATTAGCACTAGATAAGTTCTTAACCTATAATGTATGCTAGAAATTCAAATTATGAACTTGTACATCTTAAATGACAAGTTATCATTAAACTTCATCAAAGTTTAGCAGGATGTGAATTTTTTAAGATTCTAACCTCAAATTTTCTAAAGGTGAAGATGAAGGGTGTGGTGGACACAATCAAATCATACATCTGCTGTTGGCTCAAGTGGTTGTATTTCCCAGATTGCATGTGTTCAAACATATTCCAAGAAGGGTCACAAGCAGAAGAATTGCTGGCTGCCTTAGAATACTTAGTGTCAGCAACCAAAAGTGATTTGGTTTCTTTTCCAAAGTAGACCCATTATCAAATTCCATACACTACACTAAATTATCTTTTAGATTATGGTAATTCCTGCCATAAGTTTCAGTGACTGCCTTCCTTTGGGGATGTTCTTTTTGTGAAAAGGTTCTCTAGCAGTGAGTAACTTTTCTAACTTTTGAATTGCTGATTCCTATGTTATCGTAAACAGCCATTCTTATGCAAAATCTGTAAAAATGCTGTGTTGGTTGTGGGTACAAGCTTCCAAATATAATGGCATGCTAAATCATGTGAATATAATTGAAATTCTATGCATTTAGTGTTCTTGTATTTCATCATTGTGTGAAAGCTAAGTGAATTGTTTTTCACTGTAAACTTTTTCCTGCAGATATGTGACTTTTTGTGCACTAGAAAATGATACAAGGCTAGTTCATGATTCTTATGTACTTTTGTTTAATTTGCAAGCATTATATTTTAGAAATTCGTTTTTGCATTTTATAGAGGACTTTGCTCCATTGGTGGTGCTAGTAGCATTATTCATTTCAAATTTTAAAGTTTTCATCTAATGTGACAGTTCTTGTTGATAGTTCTCATCATGCCAACATTCAGTACTAAATTATGATTTTTTCGTATTGAATGTGAAGCCGGGTTGTGCGAATGAGTTGTCCGGAAGCAACATTATTGATTCTCAGTTAGTGCAAATTAAGGTAATTACTGGAGTTTTATAATTATTTTTTGGTTTCTTCTGGTAGACCTTTATTTTTTTTGAAAGTTGTAATTCATATGTTATATTGGCATTTTCTTTTTTTCTTTTTTAAGTAATTCATTTGTTTTAGTGGCATTATGGTCAAGTTGATTGCTTGTAGTTTCCTATGTTGAATAAAACAAATTAGTCACACCATTAAGAATATCAATAATTTAGTTGCCATAGTTGCCTAAGGCCTTTGTTTTGTTAATAATAAATCCTGATTTTGAAGTATTTTATGTGTAATTATGTGTTGAAAGTGAGATATGTAATTGAATAGCGGTAAATGTGATCACAATAATCACCTTGTGGATGTAGATTGTAGTTGTGTTGATAAGTCACATCAGAATCAAGATTGCCAATGGAGGTATGCTCTTATTGGAAACGACTTACATTAGGTGTCATTTGCTAGTATCAAAGGCAGTTTGGAAATTAATATTTAGCCATTTATGTGCTCCAAGGAATAATAATAATGGCACTATCTATAATGAGGAGGAAAAGAAAATGGGAATATTCTGGTCATGGAAAAGCAATATTAACTCATGTTGCAATAAAGATATTTTGAACCCCAGAGCTTCCATATAGTATGTTTATATGTTGAAAAATGATTTCTGTTATGTCATCAACCCAAAATATAATATTACTCTCAAATCTGGAAAATAGATTCACAAATATTATACAAAACTTCACCAAAAACACCCAAGCTAGTTAGCTACTCTTGCATAGAGAGGGTTAAATTAAAATGTAACTTTATAGAATATTGCTGAACATGATTTTTTCTGATATGTGCATCCTATAATCAGGTCTGAAACTGATCTATTACAGCAGCAACATTAATACACTCAAACACCTGTTCATAAGAAAAACCCACAAAAACTATTTCAGCCAAATACCACCAATGTCACTGTAACACCACAAACTGATATTGTTTGATTTCCAGATGGAAAATACATAGAGTTTGATTTGATACAAGATTGATAACAGCAGAAAACTCCTCAAAACACATCTATAATTACTGCAATGATATTAATGAAGCCTTGAATACACACAATAGAAAATTGTTGAAACTGCTAAAGTCTTGAAGCTCAAATGCAGCCTCTGGATGAAATCACTCTGTGAACAATGGGGTTTTAATCCACTATCGACCTGAAACTCATGGGTTGCTGTCCACAAGCCTTCAATCTCCAATGGGTTTTTGTTTACTGAAGAATTTTGCAGAACATGAAGTTCATACAAAGAGAAATTGAGAAGTACAAATGGCATGAATATCCCATTTTCCCAAACATTCTTTTATTTAGTTTGTCCTTGGCCAATTTGGTAGGAAAATCATTAATTAGAAATATTACAAATTGTTGCTCCACTCTTAATTTCCAAATCTGCACTTGGTGGGAAAATCATTATTAGAAGTATTTTAATTTCTCAATCCACTCTTGCTTTCCAATTTTTTGCCCTGTGGGAAAATCATAAATTAGAAATACTTCAATTTCCCACTCTACTTTTGGCGGGGAAGTCGTAATTATAAATATTTCAAATTTCACCTTATGGCGCATAATCCAACTCCCCACTAAGTGTTTCCAAATATTTAATTTGATATTTGAATGTCCTTTTGATATTGATAATATTTTGACATTCATAAATGTTAAATTAATCCCTTAATCTTTTATGATTAACCCATAGAAGAATCAAATGGGTTACTATTGACCAAAAAACAATTTTTAACAAAAGGGGACATGACAATTTCTTTTTCTTATTTGCAAAACTTATCTAGGTATTTTTTTAGGCAAATGTGCCATCTTATGGCCTATATTAAGTTTAATCTAATCTGCTGCCACTGTGGTTGGGAGTTGTAACTTCTATTCTTATGAAATGTAATGTGTGTATGCATTGTGAGTGCCGAGGTAAGTTCTTTGGAAGTTAAAACTTAAAACCAATAGCATTTTAAAAATTTTTTTAGATCATTGGCATGAGGCTGAAAAGTATGAAGTTTAGAAGCTTGAGCATGAAAGTGAGACTTTTGCTCTTGTCATATATTCTTTAACTATTGAAATGACAATCAATCGATATTCAATATTAAACAAAGTAGAGGAATATTACTTAAATAAGCAATTACAAGGTCTTTCTATAATAGAAATGATCAAGAACTAAAGACAAAATAGAAAGTTACTAACTAACTAGACAACTTAAAGATCAAAAAGTTACTAAAAACTAACTGACTTAGAAAGAAAGTTATTTACATGACCATTATACTAAATATTACAATATTACTTTAATAACCTCTCTTAATGGCCATTCTACTAACCTACAAAAGACTTGACATAATTTGCAGGTCATTTGGCCACAAATGCATAGAAGGTTGACTCCTCTTCAAAATGCTCTGTGACATGAGTCTGCTGCTAAGATCCTCCCTAGTTGGACTTCTAACCAGCCAATTGCTTTCTACAGAACTTTCTCATACAACCAAGAACAAAAACAAGCTGTGTGCCTTCCAACTTGATGTTGGGTAGCGAAGCCATCCCTCCCTCTATCCAAAGACACGAAAACCAAGATTAGCTTCTCAAAAAACTTCAATTTTTGTTGATTAAAAATTGGCAAAAGACTCTGAAACCATGAATTTGCCAAAAATTGTCGAAAGAATTTGCAACAAAACATCACAATTTTGTGGTAAAATCGTCAAACCCTAGATGCAATGCTAAAGTCACACATGATTTTGTGAAAGAATTGTCAAAAACCCTTGTTTTTGTAGAAAAATTGGTACGCCAAAAAGCAGCAAAAGAAAACCATGGATTTTGGGACAAAACATGAAAACTCCATATTTTTGGAAAAAAAAAATGCAAAAATCGTCCATGAATTTTGGGAAAAAATCATTTCAAACCCTCCACAATTTTTGGGGAAAAATCATTTAAAACACACTATGCCAAACCCTTAGATCAGAAAAATCATGATTTTTGGGGAAAGAAATGCAAAGCCCTACGAGATTAGAAAAACCAACAACCCTTGGTCCCAAGAATAGAGAACCCTTCCAGATGTAAAAATACTTCATTTTCTAGTGAAAAATGGTAAAAAAAAACTCCAGAAACCATTTTTGTTTAAGAAATTCATGAAAAACTGGGGTTCACTCCATAGCCTAACGACAAGTTAGAGCCTTGTTGAAAGGGCAGTCATGAGGTGGAACCTCACCAATTTAACTGTGTTGCCTGTAGAGCTCCCGAGGTGATACATTGTCTCCCATGCGGTTTGGATGAAAGGCTGAATATATATGATCGAACAAGGTTCTGACGCGGATATTGTTCATGGGTCTTGTCAGTAAAGGTGCTGTTCAGCCAATAGAAGTGTATTTGCGTACATGGAGAATGGGGTCCGGCAGAGTGGGGGATAGTTCGTAGTTGCCCACACAGTCTGAGGAGTGTGGTGATCTGTTGCTGGGAGGATGCAAAGAGCCTTGCAGATGGAGATATAAGGGGAGTAGTAAGGAGCAGACTTGAGCAGATAGGAACAGATTGCTGACCTGAAGGTGATTTGTTCAAACATGAAAAGGGGAATCAGATCTAAATTGAAGCAAACCCTAGCAAGAAGGGCGATTTATGGCAGATGTAAAACAAAATTAATCTGATTTAGAGCGAATTTACCAGCAGAAGAACAAAGTCCAGAAGACAAGCGAATTCACCAGCAGAAGAACAAAATCCAGAAGACAAGCGAATTCAAGGAAGAAAGGCAGCGAACTCATAGGAGTAATTATGAATTACAGAAGCAAATTCCAAAATTAAAGAGCAAACGTCAGATTTATAGAGGCGAATTCCAGAACATAAGCAATTGCAAATGCGATTCATAAGTAGATATTAGGTGCTACCAAGCAAATGGAAGGTAATTTTGACTTGAATTTAAGGCGATTTTCGTCAGCAAATTAATAATTTTTCAGATTTGCTAACTAATTTCCAGCTTTCTGAAAGTAAAAACATCAGAGTTTTGTTAAGATTCAATTCTGAGAAAGAAAGGTGAAATGCATGAGTTATATTTGTGAGGGATAAAGGCTAAATTTCAAATCTCTAATTCCAGATCACATTCAAAGCAATCTCCGAAAAATCAGAATTTATATCCAAATCAGAACTTGTTTGATGGAAATGCACAGAGTTCAAAGAGCAAGTTTGTGAATGATGAAATCATAGCTGAAAATCCTATTCTATGGAAAAGATGTTTTATCATGAAAATGTCTTCAGTCGTTTCAACTTTGTTTCATAAACTTAACTAGTATTTTCTCTTTGTTTGCAAGGATCAATACATGGAGATGATGTTTGAGGAATTGTGCTCAAGGAAGATACAATAATATCAAGTTCGAGGTCGAGGTTCAAGTTTTTTGCAAGGAATGATAAATGATGAAGATCAACACATCAAGAAGGTCATCATGAAAAAGATGATTCATCAAGTTATGCAAGGAAGAAGGAAATGGTTCACATCAATAGGAGTTCAAAGAGCAAGGAAAATGAACAAGTTCCGCATATGAAGAAGATTATCATTATCTTGAATTTCCTTTGAAAATCCAAGATCAATTAGAGGGCTCTAAGAACATGAAGATTGACAAGTTCAAGACATGAAGAAGGATCAATGCAAGGTATTAAGATGAGCAATGTCAATAAGAATTCAAGGAGATGGTTTCCAAAATGAAGACAACAAAGAAAATTCACGAAGATGAAGCAATTTGGGAATATGAGCCATCACAATCAATCGAAGGCCAAATAATGTTGAGATATTGCTAGAGATGCAAAAACTTCTTTATGATGATGAAGTGGAATTGAAATAAAGATGAAGCAAGAAGAATACTTCAAGGATTGTGCAAGTTGAGGTGGCACCCATTCATCTTCAACCAATCAAGTAATTCCAAGTTGACATGTCCAAGTTCATCCAATCAAATTCATTCACAAGTGGACATGTGAAATGCATTTAATGTATTATCACAATGAATTTTCTCTTTGGTTCATTATTGAAAGAATATGTATTTCAAAGCAATGCAATCATCTCATTGGATGACATTTAATGATTGTAAGCATTGGTTATATCTAACCCTAATTAGGGTTTCATAGAATATCTTGGTAGTTGATTTCAAATCAATTTGGCCCCTTCATTGTAATTGGAAGGTCTACAAAAGGTTTGGCCTTCTCATTTGTAAAGGAGTTAGTTACTTTGTCACTAGAAGATTGATTAGAGTAGAGTAGGAGACAAGAAATTGTTACCAAGACTATGTTGAAGTTTATATACAATTTTCATAGAAAATATGGTGGATTCTTGTGTGTTGCTTCTACATTTTGCATGGTTTCTACTTCTCATAGTTTAGTTTAAGTTTATTGATTGAAATGGAGTAATGTGAAGATGAATGATGAATTCCATGTCCATAGCTTTTGTTGCTTGTTGATTGCAAGTCGCAGAGTAAGGTTAGTCTAGACTTGATTAAATACTAAGTTCGATTGTGGATTTTCATTTGGATTTGCACTAGAATTGGGTATTTATATGAATGTTTACAATATGAAAATCCTTTGTTCCTTTTGGAGATTGCATCATCCTTGTGTAGTTGTTTCATTTGGCAAAGCAAAGCTTGGTTATATGAATTTACTCATCTAAGCATCATTTATTGATATCATTGTCCTTATGATTTGATTAGATTGCTCTAAACCCTTATTCTTTTTATCATTTATTTGTAGTTCAAGTCAAGTTAGTGTTCCAAGTTCCAGCCACCTTGAGGAGAAGAGTTGATAAAGTCTATAAAGAATAGTGTAAGTCCCCGTGTGATTACCAACATATCACATCATTAAACTGAGTTATATCCAACACAGAGTTGCATGTATGCATTGTAAATCTTGGGGTGGCTTCATTTGATCACACATTTGTTACATTGTTTAGCATTTGGAGTTTCCTTGTTTAAGAGAGGATATGATACTTGGTATTTTATTTTTCATGTTGGAGTGGTCACAAAACTCACACCAACAGTCTAAATCATGTATGTACAGTCGTTGTCTAACATTGTCATCTCCCTATAGTGAATTTACAACTAAATGAGATCACTTTTTGAAGAAAGAGAGAAGAAAAGTATGTAGGATAAGACAACCTTGGATAGACTAATAGGTGATATTGCGTAGAATTAGAAATCTGGGAAAACTCCTGATTATACCCGATTAATCAGGAATCACAGTTGGTGTTGATTTTCCCCCCCAAAAAATAAAAAAAATGGTCAAAGTCGCACAATGATATTTTGCAAAAAAATGGGATTAAATTGAGAATAAATCTGGATTAATCTGCAAAAAAAAACAAGTGCCGAAAAATGTTGTCCCAAAAACCTAAAACTTGCCAAGAAAACTGTTTCTATTTCTGTTGAACATCCTTATTTAAATCTGCTTGCTGAAGGGGAAAAACTATGGGTTTTGGAGCTTCCCCCAGTGCTGTGTGCAATTGGTGGGTGCGATATATTGAGAGATAAAGAGTTGTAGTATTGTGAGGCTCTCAAGAAATGAGGGAAACAAATTCAAGTGCATAATTTCACCGAGGAAGATCATGGCTTCACTGTCATGAAAATGGAGGATCGAAGCTCACTCCAAGTCCTTGGCCTCATTGCTGATTTTGTCAAATGAAGCGGTTGCATGACCCGAGCAAAGTAATATAACATTTTCTCCCGAGCATAATCGTTTGGGAATAAATCGGCAAACCAAAGGAGCATGACCCGACCAAAGAAATATAACATTTTTTAAAGTAGTTTTTGACTGTTTTTTCAAATTTTTACATTTTTTGTAAATCTGAGTTTTTTGCCAATTTTTAAAAAAGTCATACTTCTTTGGTTTGCCGATTTATTCCCCAAACGATTTATGCTCCTTTGGGTGATAGCTAAGACGCCGTTGATGGCTGAGCTCCTTGGACTACCCTACTGGACAACTGGCCAGAGGCTATACGTAACATGAGTGTCTGGCCCGATGGGAACTACTATGGGGACCTTCCACTTTTTCCTGCTTCAGGTCATGAGCCTTCAGAGTTTACCAATTATTCTACCCCGCTATTGTTTGTTATTCTCCTGTTATTACTAGACTAGACTATTACCATGACCCCGGCTATAGCCCCTTTCAGGCAGCAGGGGAAAAGTATCAGGAGTCTCCTTGTCATTCCTACCTCAAGAATCCTCAAATATATGTTTGGGACATCACTTTCTTGGGTATGAGAGGGTAATCTTGCCGATTACTGTTTTTGGTGCACTATAAAGAGGATTAAGGAACTTTTTTTTAATTTAGTGTATCAAACACCCTATTAACATTAGTTCTTTGCAATAAAATAAAGTCAAGCATGTACAAGTTAAAAAGGCTTTCAATTACACGACATTCTGAGAAGAATGTAAATTTGTCAGGGAGATTAAAATTAATTTCTGTTTTCTCAACAGATTTATGATTCCTCTTGAGTTTGCAGACTGACTGAAATACATAGTTTTAGGATATGCTCTAAAGATCCCAGGGTTCCCAATCATCATTCCAATCAGATTTGGCAAGGTGAATTAAGAAGTAAGACTGAAAAGATGAAATTAGAATATAAATCTTTACACCAATCTGACTGAATTATAGTAAATGTTTGATCGTTACTTAAACTTCACACAAAATACAATGGAATATTTGCTAAAAAATCCCACAATTCTATTTGAAAGTATGATGCAGATAACTGTTTATAAACCAAACATATTTGCATGAATGTACATAATTAATTGTTGCTGTCAGAATTTGTAATGAAGAATAATTAATTGTTGCTGGCAGAATTTGTAATGAAGAATTGTCTATTCCTTGACCTGATCAGGCTTGATTCTCGTAGAATATGATCTGTATTAGCTTGAGGGAGAAGTCTGAGTATGCAGCAGCACAGTCGCTGGATGAAATAGAGATCACTCCCACACTCGCTTTATGGTGAAAGATTGACATGTGAATCTCTCAATCAATCGCCTCTAGGTAGTTGATCTCCTTGTGCTCAGATCCGAGTTTCTCATGCCATGTCTGATCGGATGTAGTCTAGCAGTTGTATCAAGGATTTGGCTGAACTCTCCCTTAGTTTGGCTCTTTGCCTGGAAAATTAGGTTGAGATGGTTGCACCCAGGGTTTCTAGGCTCTCATGCAGGTCTCTCACAACAATTCTTCAACCACAGCACCCTGAATCTGCCCTTGACTGTCAAATTGCCCAGTCCTGCACAGGGGTGTAAGAAAATAAGGAAATTACAGAATTGAGGCAGAAATGAAAATGAAGGCAGGTTAGAGTTTTGTCTAACCTCACACAAATCAGGGTTTTTGTCCTGAAAGTGTAAGGTGTAAACAGCTAATGAATTGCCCAGATCTTTTGTCATCCCTCAACTAACCATCAAACCAAATAAAAATAGGCACCATCTAGATAGGGCACCTGATCCAGCTTTAGTGCCCAGCTTGATTTTTAATTTTGAGCACCACCTTTATTTTCTTTTCAAATTAAAAATTTTAAAATATATTTTTATATTTTCTTCTTTATTAAATAATTTAAACATGAATAGTGTGTAAAATCACTTTTGCTTGAATTTTCTGCTTGTTAGCCTTAGGGGTTAAGGAGCGTGACATATACTAAATCAGTTATCTTACTTGATTCCACAAGCGAATCTTCAATTGACTGTGCATATAGTTTTCGTTTAACAAATCAACATCAAATTACTTGAAGTATTATTGACTGATTAATATATGTTGCTCAGTGAGAAATCAAAAGAAATCTTCTGCTGTTTATCCCTTTTATTCAATTGGAGTCAACCTATTTCTCTAAATGAGGGTGTCTTCCTATGCATTTATTTTGTTGCAACTCATATTCCTTTTTAATATCTTGATGATTTATCGTAAATATTCTCTGGAAACACTTCCCACATAGAATTTCAATATGTTCATAGGGTTTTACTAATTGCTCAAGCGTAGACTTCATCTTAAAGAGTATCATTTTTATGTTAAGCATAGAAAAATGAATATCAATTTATTGTTGATTGACCGTGTCACCTTTAACCTGGCAAAATGTACAAGGCTTCAAATTAATCATATTGAGTTTGTTCAAAAGTTCAATGCCTTTAGATTTAAATAAAACTTTACCTTAGTCCTTCCAGAACTTTGAAAATCCATTCCACGTAGAAGGCATTCCAAGCTTTAATTTAATAGATTGAGAATTGAGCTGGTACCTAGAAGTTTAGATGGTCTATGTTGCGTAGTTCTTTTGTGTTGATTAAGGAGCAACATGTTAATAGAGGGAAAAAGGGTGTTCCAAAAATGGCTAGCAGCTAGCAGGTATTAGGGAAGCTGCAAGGAGAACTAAAAGAAAACTATCCTCTGATAATTATTGAGATAGCTAATATTACAGAATAGGAGACACTTAGACTAGGAGCTAATATAACATGCAAACTGCAGTAAAGAAGTAACACTCTCTCATTTAACAAATTGAGCTTTTTAAAACCAGAGATGGTAATATGTACGAGGAGTAGATTATTAGGCTTATTAAGTCTGGTCAGTGGTCAGTGGTCAGTGCCAAGTCTTGGGCCTGTTCTGCAGCAAGATCGTGTTTTCCTTTGTCACTCAACCCTTCGTCTGATGTAGCTAGAAGTAGTGTAATGTTATAGATTTATTTGAATGTCTCAACCTATTTCACAATTTTTGATAACAACAGTCAAAATTGTAAATGCGAATGTGAAAGGTTGCTGAAAGAGGCCTGTGACTTCCTTATCCTTTCTGATAAGTAGCAGTGAATATGTCAATGTAGATATATGCAAATCATAGTTTCGAAACTCAGACTTGGCTCGGATTCGATGAGGGTGAGTCAACTCAAGACTCGGCAAAGGGAAAACCTAAGAAATTTAGAGATTAAGAGGATTTAAAACTTGTTTCATGCACCTTTTATTAAATAAACATTAAAGACACAATAACATCATCAAATAGATGCTAATTTGATCACATACACAAGTATACATCAATCTCATAAATATAAACACAAATTTTACCTTTAGGAAATAGCACACTTAGATATATAAATATTGTCTAATGTATACAAAAATGATGGAATATGAACCCCACAACATCAAATGTTACAAACAAATATCAAAACAAAAACTGGAAGTGTATGGCTCAGCAGCTTAGAGTAGCATACATCCTACAAAGGTGTGTAAGGTAGGTCTTGGATGATGTAGCAGCCATAATATTTTTAAAACTATGATTGTGTAGAGATTTGCAACAAGGAATATGTATTATGTAGATTTTTATGATTGTGATTCATCATTGGCCTTTTACTTGCTTAGGCTTGTAGTTTGGTAAGGGTTTTGGGGGAAACATCAAAACGAGGTTGAGGGTAGCACTTTGTTGGAATCAGAGAGCGCACGGGCACGGGCGCGCGAGAGAGAGAGAGAGAGAGAGACTGAAATTTGACCACGTTTGAAAATTTATGAGATCTTATAAAACTTGGAATTCACATTGTAACTCCTTGAGATTTGAAACCACTCTCAAACATCCGGACAATATATCCATGTAAATATACTAAAGAGAATGGGACTGACTTGAAGGCGAAGATGGGGAGTTAAATGTTACATTTCATGTATATTTTGGGGTCATAAACCAAAAAAGCATTAAAATTAAGAGACTTAAACAAAAAAGAAATTCTATTTGGCCAAGTTTGAGCATTGGGACTCATTTGTACTCGGCAAGTCTCCAAGACTAGATGAGTCTTGCCTAGACTTGGCCAAGTCCGAGTCCCGGTCTGGGTCCCCTTGTCTCGTCTAGGGTCACTCTCTCGGCAAGTCTCAAAACTATGATACAAATGCATCATTTGTTGCCATCTCTTGCCATAGTTGAAACTTGAAGTCATAGTGAAAGCAACTAGAAAGTAAAGTGCCCTAGCTTTGTCGTCCAAAATTTGCCTTGGACACACAAGTAAACGTAACGAAGATCCTTCAAATACTTTAATATAATGCTTGGAAAACCCTAATGAAAAAATCATGAGTAGGTGAAAGAAGCATTGGAAGTTAGTCAATATTTTTTAACTTGTGTTGAATGGTTTTCGCACAATTAATTGCGAAAAATTGATCTGAATTGTGGTCAAGGATTTCTATAAAACAAGTGAGTTTTAAAGGTAAAACTTGTGACCAACAACAATTCTTGATTGATTGTGATGTTTTCTCAACTATTGTTTCTATGTTGTGTACAGTAGAACTGCTCTTCAGTTTGAAAGGGGATCTAAAAGATATTTGTTTGCCATATTACAATTTGTAGTGTGTTTTTTGGGTGGTTCATGCTCACGCTAAACAAGACTAAGGGTGTTTTTTTTTGGACTTGCTTAGGCCAAAAGGTTGATATACATTTCAACTCAAAAGTCTGAAAGGTTTTTATGACTAAAGGTAAACCTTACAAGTATCATGCTCACACTGTTCAGCTGATGGCAGAAATTGAGTAGTGCAAGTATTTATAAAGATTGAATAGGTTTAAACAGAAGGGTATGAAATCTTGGGTAAGATTAAAAGTAAGGAATTCGTACGAAGCTACAATCTCCAACTTTGATTCAACATACAATAAAAAGCTTACAAACCTGCTAACAACAATTTAATTAATTTCAACACACAACAAATAATATAAAACATTTAATAACAATTTAAAAGCAAGATAAGCATTCCCGATGAAGAGGAACTTGGTAAACTCTTCCACATCGAAATCCTAGTAAAAGGCAAGAAGTATATGCACTTTTTGATACCCTCTTAGAAGCAAATCTGATTTCTCTAAAGGTGGTTGGTGAGGTTGGTTTGAAAGACCAAAGATTGTTCACATCCGTATTCCTTAGGGTAGTTGAAGCAATGAGTGGATATAAAAACGTGAGAGTTAAACTTGTAAAAACTTGCCTACCAAAAAAATTAGAGAGTGCTTGGCAACTTGGAGAGTACTTGGCAACTTGTAGAGTACTCATAGAGTTTACAAACTATGGTGTGGATTATAAAGCTTTTAACAAGGCAATTGTCAAGAATGGGTATCTGTTGCCATATATGGATGATCTCTTGGATTAGCTGCAACATGTATATTATTTTTCCAAGTTGGATCTAAAGAAGAGGACATTTGGGAAACAATGTTGAAGATTAAGCAAGGACTTTATTTCCGGATTATTTACCATTTGGGCCATGCAACTCTCAAACTAAGTTCATGAGATTGATGAACAAGGTGCTTTGATATCCTTTGTTTTCAAGAGGACTTATGAAGGGCATATCTCTCATCTTAAGCAAGTTCTTCAAGCGATGAGGGAAAAGAAGTTACTTTTGAATTAAAATAAATGTGAGTTTTCATGTGCATAACTTGTCTACCTCAGACTTGTGGTTTGTAATGTAGATATTAAGATTTATCTTTTCCAAGCTAGAGATCATTGTGAATTGGCCAAAGCCCACTTTAGCTACCAAGACGAGGGATTTTGTCAACACTGTCTAGTATATGAGAAAATTTATCAATTTTTGTCCTACATCACTAGTCCATTGCATGCAATAACAACAGTTGGAAAATGTATTCATTATTATACTAAACATTAAAGAACATTTAAGGAACTCAAGTATTAAATCTATAATGCATAGGTTTATGCTTTGCCTAATATTCAACAACTTTTTGGAGTAGTAAAGAATGCCAATTGTTAGCCAATTGGAGCTTTTTTGTTACTAGGGGAATGCTAATATTTTATCACTTGAACCTCTCTAGAAGGGTAGTTCTAATTATAGTGCATATGACAATGATTTGTATACTCTAGTATTTTTAGTGAAAAAGTGGAAACACTATTTGTTCCGAAAAAGAAATAGTTTGCATTTAATAGGAAGTTGGATATTGCCAACTACCACCTATCCCCTTGGGCTTTCTACATAATTTATCCATATTGAGGTTGTGGCATGATTATTATGTTTGTGGTATTTGATAGATTTAATATGTGTGTACTCATACTGTGTAAGAAGAATCTTGAGGGTAGTGATGCAGCTGATTTTCTTTTAAATCATGTGTGGGTGCAATTCGAGTCTTCTAAGGGGCCCTATTTTAGATAGGGATGCTTGGTATGTGCGAAAGTTTTGGTGTATTCTAGGGGAAAAGATGGATATTGTTTGAAGTGTTTCACTACTTTACATCTCTAATAGATGGTCGAATAGAAGTGTTGAATCATAATGTTGCAACTTTTGAGGTATTATAATCAGAAATGCCTTGAGGCCTGGGATGAAAATTTAGCATTCATACAACATGTATGCAACATAATGGGCTAGGCATCCACTAATTTTTCAACCTTTGAGGCACATTTTGTTATTTGCTTCCTTGTCCTTTTGATATCATGATGGGATAGTCACGAGAAAGGCTAGAAAATATAGTCCACAGGCTGAATGTTTCATTGATAAAGTTCAGAAAACTCACACTCCTAGTGTTGGAGGTGCTGGAGAGTCTCAAGCTGTGTGCAAGAGGCAACATAATTAGCATAGAGTTGGGCACCAATTTTAGCTTAGTGATCGATGTGGGTGTACTTAGGAAAAGAGAGCAAGAAGTTGAAGGCAATCAAGTACGGTAAATTTCAATTTTGTAACAAGTGGGAGAAAAAGCTTTTTGTCAAGACTTGCCTCCCTACATGAAGATGTATTTAGTTATTAATGTTCATAAGCTTCGATTATTTGAGCCTTTGATGTTGGATGCAATGTACATGTTACATTCTATTGTTAACCTAGCTCTAACCATTGAAGAGGAGTTGGAGTGATGTAGTTTTCAACATGAAGGTGAGGAGAGCATAAGATGTGGTTAATGGGGTGGAAGGGAAAATTGTAGAACAAAGCCGAGTGGTATGGCAAAGAAGATGTGGGAAATAAGTTTACTCATTTGTTGACTTCTTGAGCTTTTGGGAACAAAAGGTCTCCTTTGTGGGGAGGGTTTAAAAATTGGATCATAATTGTTTGATATAGAGGTCAAAAATGCCATTGTCAATCATGAAGTTGTTTTGGATTGTGTAAGAAGGATTTCATCAATGTTTGGTGTGTTTCACTGCCAAGAAATTTCATCTCATGCTAGATGCATCTTAGGGAAACCTCAAAGCCAAGGTTTACATGATCAAAGTGAGTAGGAATACAATGGTGACTAAATCTTTGATTTCTATAGGGAGTGGGTGCACAATTTTTATTTGCTTTGTAGTTTCAATTTTGGGACTTGTTGCAAATGGCCACATCATTGCAATGGATACAAAGCTTGGAATATGAAGTGTTTTGATTCCTCATTTCATCTTCCTACCACTTGAGCTTTCTTTTGATATTTGGAAAGGATGTGCAAAAGGTAAAAAAGCATTGAAAACTATTGTAGAGCGGTTGACTCGTCTTCTATCCTATTCAATTTTTGAGTATTATAAGCAAAGAAGTAGACTTTTCGTGATGCATATGCCATTTTAAAAAGTGTTAGAGATTGTTGTTCATATGTTAAAGCTATTTTTTTTCTTCAGATGCTCTGTAAATACTTGTAAATGATTGGAAGATAGGAGCATGAGGAGCTAGAGCTCACTCTTCCAAAATTTTCTTCCCTTTGAGGGTTTCTTTGAGTGTAATCACGTGTTGTAGTCATGTGTGCTTCCTATTCTTCTAGGAAGCTTTTTTTCATTATGTTGCAACTATTTTGAACATGTTAGACTAATAAATTAACCATTATAGCTAGGAGGTTAGTTGTTTGAAGGTATGTTTTAGGATTCTCAAGACAATGTTTGTAAGTGGTGATTTCTAGGAGAAAATGCCTAGCATTTACAAATAAATAATGTGCTATGTATTATCTATATTGATTACACTCATTGTAAGTGTGCCCATCAAACAACTCACATTGCGAGATATCTAATTTGAACTAGATGCAAAGAAGGATCTTTTATTCTTTGGATTAATAGTAAGCATAGGCTGTCACATACACTGATTGTATCTATTACCAAGCCATTGTATCATTTTAATTGCTTCTCCTCCAATATAGCAACTCTTGCTCTTTTTATCTTGGTTTCCTATAATAGATTCACATTTGGTATTCTGCTAAGATACCGATGCGCCTAGGAAAGCAGTGGAGGCGGAAGCGGATGCAGGGGGAGGCAGAAGTGGGCACGGAAGCCCTGTGGATTCCTCCCAGATGCGTCCGACTTTATTAACATGGATTACTCTGGCAGCTATAGCCACTTCTCTCTTTGGGACTGATTTATTATATTTTAATTTTAATCTTGTTAGCTAGTATGGACATGCCATGTAAAATAGTAGGTTGAATACTGATGAGAGTTAATTGGCTCCTATGTAGTTTAATTACATATTGATATAACTAATGTTCATATAGTGGCAAATTCAATTGCTGGACTTACTACACCAGAATTTCGTGTCATGATCTCCTATGAAAAGAAAAAGAAAGGTTTTGTACAGGCCTACAGCCATGCTTGTAACATGGGTTCTTGGCCAGTGATCATCACAAGTTTTAAAATGTTGCAGGGAATCTCTCTCAAGTCATAGATGGAGAGCATGCTCTTCTAATTTATATCATTTAACCTGCTCCTTTATTTAATTTACTGATTTGTTACGTATTCTAATTTGACTGTCCTACTATCAAATGATTTAATTTTGTATATTTCTTACATTTCTAAGTTTCTTTGCGCATATATATAACAAATTTTTCACTCATCCGTGCACCTGTTTCTCGCATCTGCATCCGTATCCGCAACTGAATCGGCAACTTAGGTATTCTGTATAGAAGTTAGCTTATTACCAACCTTTGCTTGTTAGGGATAGTTAAGTCTTTAAATCTAGGGAGACACATTTCATTTGACAATGGAGGATGCTGCCACCACATAATAGAAAGTAATGGTTGGCTATTGGTTTGATTGCTCATGTTTCATAAATCTAATTGTTCCTTTAATCTCTCCAATTCTAATTTTGTACTTCTTCCTATTTTTGATGTTTGAGAGGATTTTATTGCTTCCTACAAGGTATATGTCCTCCAAAATTTCTTTACCCTCCAGCTGAAAGAAGCAAGTGAAGATTTCTCATGCTTGACCTGTAAATTACTTGATTGATTGCTAGGCCAAAATGATGGTTCATTCCAGATCTTTGGAATGTCCCTCTATCTACAGTGTTTGTTATGTAGTTTCTAGGGAGTTGAGAGCATTACGATGGTTTTTTTTCTATTGATGTTCCACCTTCTTCCACCAGAATGATTGCTTGCACCTTCCTCCTAGAGTAATCAACTTCCAATTTTTAGGTTTCTTTACTTGTTTATTTAGTGTCAAGTGAAACTTAGGAAGTTTGGTGTGCTGGTGTGTGTGAACCGGTGCAAATTGGATGTTAGGGTAAATTTGAACAGTAGTTGCTCCTTGCTTTTGTGTAAAATCAACTCATTAATAAAGTTACGTCCTGTTTGTCTTTCTGGCTCAAGTATGAGCACAAGACTGGTAGCAGCTCATCTCAGAAGGGATATTTTATAGATTTTATGAATGAAATCATTGAACTCTAAATACACAAGCACCCTCTTTCCTATTGGCTAAAGTGGAGATCAACAATCTAATTCAAACAAGGTTTGAAAAGGAATAACTACACATTGAGAAATAACGACACGTGATTCTAGGAATTGTAAAGCTATTTTGCATGCAAAAATACAACCTAGATATATGGATATCATTAATACAAAGCTTGATGCTACAATATACATATGATTCAATTAATGAAATACCATAATAAAGAAGACACAAGGATAACAAATTGAACAATGTTTAAGTGTAGCATCAAATATCATTAAAAATTCATTCCCTCAAAGCACTCAACTATAAGGTTAGAATACTCAGTTTTTGGGAGTTGGGACAGTAATTAATTAATCCCATAATTTGTTGTTTTAAATCAAAACACTTAAATGTTTTGGGAAGTACAAAAGAAAAAAGTTTTAAGAAGAAACTATTTTAAACAAAGAATAAACAAGACTATCTAAAGCAGCCTTAAAAATAGTCCCTCGGCTTTCTGTCCAATAATAAAACCTCCAAAAAAGCAACTGTCAAAAGCAGCCTTGGCTGAAAATATTATTTTAATTCATGAGGTCTTCCTCTATGATTTTGAAGTAGCTCTTTGCTTTGAAACTTGATGGATCCTTTGAAGAATCAGAAATGCTAACCACCAATCCATTGACAACTTCACCAATCCAGTCTTGGTGACTTGAATATGAACCGCTTTGCAGAAATGAGACAAAGTTAGTGCTCTGAACATTATGCTTTTTTTTGTGAATGATTTCAATAGCCTTAACTATTGCGACCCAATCAATGAAATGGATTGCCTAGGGTTTTGACAAGAATATGGCAAAATGAACCCTATCACATGAATTTTGCAAAATTGGCAATAGACACATGGAATCTGTCACCACAAATCTGCACTGCATAGGGCTGTAAAATGGCTGGGCAGTACTCCCTAAATTGTGGACAATTGCCACGTGTGAAGTATGAAGAAACCCTTAAATTTCTACCACAAATCTGTCATACAACACAAACCTTACGTGGCTGGAAACTGTGGAACAGGGTTTGGGAAATCATCAAAATCCTACTCCAAATATGCTGCTGCTATCTACATCATAAAGTTAAACACCTGTTGAACTCATAATACTGATTTGTAGGATTGCAGCATTCTTCTATTTCTACTACCCTAGGCACTCTTAACCCTGTTTTGATGGTTATTGAGGCTTCTAACTTCTCCTTGTTGGGAGCTTGTTCCACACTTCAACCAATGCTTTTGTTGTCTATTATCATATCAAAGCTGAATAAGGCTGGTGGGGAGCGTTGTACACATCTAGGACCTATTGTTCCAACAGTTGGCTGCTGTCTATATTTGTTAGGAATTTTTGGTTACCAAACAAATCTTTTGATAACTTCACTTGTTTTTTCACAAAGCATGCAATTCACAAGTGGTTTGTACTAAACATATTTTGCTATGATAAAATTTGCTTACACGATAATTATAAAAACTTGAGGAATTCATTGAGACATACTGTTCTCCTATATTTCAGATGAAAATCGTGGAACGTAAGCTTTTCTAAGTTTGAGAATAACAGTACAAGATCATTTGCTTAAATGCTAAACCCACACTACTTGAACTAAAGCTATATTTATGCTTTTTATCTGAGTTCGATTGACATAAATCTCGGTTGATTTTTTTCAATTTTGTCATTTGTTTCTTGTTTATTTCCACTAAACTACAATGTTTTTCTTGTTCTGTTGGCTATGTTGGTTGGTGTTCTCTCCCTTGCTGCCAGTTTTTTTCTGTTGTGAATCTTATCCATTTTGGACATATTTTGCTAAAAATTCTTGGTAGCACTGTGGATGGATTGTATCAACTTGTAAATCTCGGTACTTCCATCATGCAAGAGTTGTTGCCAACTGTTGCCAACTTGGGATGAGTTGTGTATTTCTTTGATGTGACCTTTTTCTGTCAAAGGATTTGATACTCTGGTCTTGATTGAATCTTGATCCTTCCACCTTAGGGGGCTTTGGTGAGTTATGGTGCCAATATCCCTTCTACCTTAAGATTGTTAATTGCTTACATTCACCAAATGCTTTGAATTATCTCCAGTGGCACATGTAACATTTTTCTGTCCCTTGATTCTAGAGTGTTAAAAATCATTAATCTTTTCACACCATTACCTTTTAACTTTGCAGCTATTGCCAGTCATTGAATTCATTTGTCTTGTGTAGGTAGTCTATATCCCTTCCCATTCGTAACGAGTTCATGTAAATTTTCTTCTCTTCAAAGTTCTGTATTTTGGTCCCAAAGAAGTTTCTCAGTAAATTTGCTTATGCTCCTTCATGGAGAATATTGTTAAAGCCAAGCATTGAGCTGAGGCTGGGCTTTTGACAAGTTACTTGCCTCATTCATCTTAGTTATATATTATTAATTTTTACTAAGTTGCTGGTTCGGGTTTGGGTTCGGATGCGGATTTGAAATTCATTCAATTTTTTTTGGGGTGGGTTCAAATTCGCTTTGGGGTCAGCTGTACAAACACACACACACACACACACACACACATATATACAGCAGCAAATAAGTTCATACACCACTATTCTAATAGTAAAACAACATAGCAAAATACACCACCATATATATTAATGTTTTAGTCCATATGACATATGCTTTACCTTTTTGGCCTTTTTAGTGGGTCTATTTTAGGGTTGGAGAGTTGGATACTAAAATAGACCAAAAAAAAACTTTGAAAATGTCAAAAAAATCTATTTTTTGGCCAAATTTAGCCTGGGTCCTATTAGAATAATATTTATGTTTCTTATTAATGCTCACTATTGTATCTTTGTAAATATTAGAATGTTTGTTATATTTAGGTGTAGTCTAGAATAGAATGTTTCTATTCTATTCGACTCTCCTCTTTGTATATATATAGATCATTTGATCTCTGATTAATCAGTCAAGTATTCTGCCATTTACGTTTGTAACATGGTATCAGAGCCATTATAAGGAATTTTTCGAAAACTCTTATAATTTCGTGACTGAAATTTTCGAAATTCTTTGGGTCTGTTTTCTTTCGAAATTTTTTGAAAATCTGGGCATAGTCTTTTCTGAGTGCAGTTTATGGTGTCTTTCCTGCACAAACAGTGCCGTTTTTGACTTAACAATCCAAAAATGATTTCATTGGTGGAAGCCAACAGCATTTTGTTTCACAAATCTGCCATTATTATCAAGAAATCTGAGTTTTTTTCAAGCTTTTTTTCAGCTAGTGCCGTTTTTTTTCGAAACCCTAATTTTTGGGCTCGGAAATTTTTTTTGATTACAGATTCTTGGTGGATTTTTCGAGATCTCAAATGGGTTGTCGTTAGATTTTTCTGGGTGCCTCGATTTTTGTACCTCGATTTTTGAGCCAGCGGATCTAGATTTTGACATCATATTATTTTTGGGTTTTTCAAGCTCTCTTCTGGGTACTCCATTTTTTCTAGGTCTTTCATTTTCTCACCTCGAAGTTTGTGCCATTTGAGATATTCACATATTATGAGCATTTGTATCAGCAGCATCAAAAGTCAGACTCAATCAAAAAGCAAGCCAATGCTGCCCAGCACTCAGAGCAGAAAGAATCTATCTACCATGCCTTTATGGCTAGCATACCTGCAGATCATGTGAAATCTTCTGCCTAGTACATAGATTCTGGTGCGTCCCGACATTTCACTCACAGGCATGATTGGTTTGTTGAATTCACTCCCTATTCTGACTCAGTAATCTTTGGAGGCGGCGAAGAATACAATATTGTCGGCAAGGGCCATGTTCAGATTCAGTCCGGAGGAAGAAGACTTGTGTTCCTCAATGTATGTTATGTTCCTGGCATGAAACATAATCTTCTGTCTGTTAGTCAGATTATGAAGCACTCCCCTCAGTTGGATGTCGTTTTCAGTGGAAATAAGTGTTCGATTATTGATCGTGCTTCTCGCACTACACTTGCTGTCGGTCTTGAGGATCATGGTATTTATAGGCTTGTAGATTCAGGCGATTCCCTTGAGTGTGCCTTTATCGCCAAATCATCTGCTCTCAGCAGCCTTTGGCATCAGCGATACGGTCATCTGAACATTCAGTATCTAGCACAACTTGCTCGGGATGATTTAGTCCATGGCCTACCTGATATCCAGACCCAAAACCATCGAGTTTGCGGAGCTTGCCAAGCAGAGAAGCAACATAGGACACCATTTAAGGATGGTGAATCATGGCGGGCATCTAAAGTACTCCAACTGGTCCATGCTGATGTATGTGGTCCTATGAATACTCCTTCTGTTACTGGGAACAAGTACTTCTTACTCTTTGTGGATGATTTTAGTCGCAAAATGTGGGTATATTTTCTTAAGCAAAAATCAGATGCTTTTCCTATATTTTAGCAGCTTTATATTTCAACAGTTTAAAGCCCTAGTGGAAAAAGAGTCTGGTTCCCCCATCCGTACTCTTAGGACCGATAATGGGGGGGAGTTTTGTTCTTCTGCTTTCTCTGCCTTCTGTACTACTCATGGCATTAGACGTCAGTTCACCACACCTCACACCCCTCAGCAAAACGGTGTTGTAGAGCGTTGAAACCGTACCATCACGGAAATGGCTAGGGCTATGCTAGAACATAGAAATGTTCCCAGAAAATATTGGGTAGAAGCAGTATCCACAACTGTCTACCTTCTTAACCGGTCACCCACCCTTGCAGTTAAACATAAGACTCCTGAGGAAGCATGGTCTAGTCGCAAACCTAGGATCAACCATTTGAAAGTTTTTGGCTCTCTAGCATATGTATGGATTCCTGATGCCAAACACGTTAAGTTGGATTCCAAAAGCCAGAAACTCATGTTTACAGGATACAGTCACACACATAAGGCCTATAGACTAATTGATGTAAACAATGATCGTTTAATCTTCAGTCGTGATGTTGTGTTTGATGAGGAACTCGGACCATTTTAGCTCTCTGCCTCCCCGCCACATTCCAAGATTCAGTCTTTAGCAATCTTTGACTTGGGTCCTTCTATTTTATATGAGTCATCTGATGCTACTGATACACCACCTCAGCCACCTCCAGATAACACAGCTCCTGCTCCTCATCCAGCTATTTCGACAACATCTGATATTGGCTTCTCTACTCTTCGGTCAAAATGGTGGGCTCAAACGATTCGTGATCTTCGTCCTGATGAACTCATTGAGGGTAGAACCTCCAAAAATAAGAGCATTCAGCACAACACAGTTAATGTTGCTCTTATGGCCAACATCCACAGTATCCCTGAGCCCCAGACATATGCAGAGGCCAAAGGAATTCCAGAATGGGAACAGGCAATGGATGTTGAGCTTTAGAGTCTTCAAAAGAACCACACCTGGGTTCTTTCAGATCTCCCTCCTGGGAAGAAACCCATTAGCTGTAAATGGGTCTATAAGGTCAAGTACCATGCAGATGGTACCTTGGACAAATGCAAAGCCAGACTTGTTGCTCGAGGATTCACCTAGCGCGAAGGCATTGACTATGAGGAGACCTTTGCCCCGACAACCAAGATGAGCACTATTGGCCTTCTTGCCATTGCAGCTCAGTATGGTTGGAAAGTTCATTAGATGGATGTGAAGAGTGCTTTTCTCAATGGTGAATTACAGGAAGAAGTCTACATGACGCAGCCCCCAGGTTTCAAGGTTGCCGGTTCAGAACCAAAAGTATGTAGACTCCAGAAGGCCCTCTATGGTCTTAAACAGGCCCCTCGGGCTTGGTACATAAAGATTGATTAGTACTTGGTTGCTCAAGGATTTCAGCGTAGCCCGTCAGACAGTAATATGTATATTAAACACTCTGGTAATGATATTCTTTTCCTTGTCTATGTGGATGATTTGATCATTACTGGGAGTTCAGAACATTTGATTTCAGAAATCAAACAGGATCTGTGTAGAACTTTTGATATGACAGATCTCGGATTGCTTCATTATTGTTTAGGTATTGAGGTTTGGCAGACTGACAACAGTATTTTTTTTTGTCTCAGTCCAAGTATGCCAGAAATTTGCTTGACAGGTTTCGAATGCAGGATTGCAAACCTGCCTCCACTCCTATGGAGACTGGTTTGAAATTGTCCGCACAATCTGATTCTCCTCCTATAGATGAAACACTCTTTAGGCAACTAGTAGGTAGTCTCATCTACCTTACTGCTACTAGACCTGATCTCAGTTTTGCAGTCAGCTACATCTCACGGTTCATGACGAACCCCAAGACTGATCATTGGATTGCAGCGAAACGTGTGCTGCGCTATGTACATGGTACTTCAGATTATGGTCTTCTTTACACAAGGAGTGCTACTCCTCAGCTCAGTGGATTCACCGATTCCGATTGGGCCGGCTCAGTTGATGACAGGAAATCTACTTCTGGCTATGTGTTCAGTATCAAATCTGCAGCAGTTACCTGGACCAGTAAGAAGCAACAGGCACGGGCACTCTCCTCTACAGAAGCAGAATATAGAGGAGCTGTCAAGGCAGCTTGTGAAGCAGTTTGGCTCCATCAGATGCTTGCAGATATGCATATTCCTGAAGCAGGTCCGACTTCTTTGTTTTCAGACAATCAGGGAGTATTCAAACTTGCCAAGAACCCAGTGTTTCATGAATGAACCAAGCACATAGAGCTTCATTGCCATTACATCCGACAGTTAGTAGAAGATGGATCTATTCAGTTACTCTATGTCCCTACCTCAGAGCAGCCAACCGATATTTTCACAAAACCCCTTGGTCCTGACAAGTTTGTTAAATTCAGGGGATCTATTGGTGTAGTAAATAGATTGAGCATTAAGGGGGGGTATTAGAATAATATTTATGTTTCTTATTAATGCTCACTATTGTATCTTATTGTATCTCTGTAAATATTAGAATGTTTCTAATATTTAGGTGTAGTCTAGAATAGAATGTTTCTATTCTATTCGACTCTCCTTTTTGTATATATATAGATCATTTGATCTCTGATTAATCAGTCAAGTATTTTGCCATTTACGTTTGTAACAGGTCCTGCTGCGGATTTGCCAATTTGCCATAAAAACAAAAAATTCGTGCTGGGTTCGTTTGACAGAATTTGGGCAGACTTTTGCAAGAACCGGACTAGACTTTGGGGTTGCTAGGGAAGAATTTGGTAACATAGATTTTTTAATGCTTTTACATGCTCTGTCCTTTGTGAACTGTTTTGTTTTGTTGTTGATATTCTTTGTGGCATTTTTGAAATAGAAATCATAAATTAACATCACTACCTGTATAATATGGCTTATACGTCTATAATATATTTGCCTGGATAGGCTTTCTGCATATTGTCAGTGTTATGCTAACATTCCTGAATACTTTTAAAAACCTGATTAAATCGCCATTTTCTCCTAAAGGAGGGGCAATCCATTTTCTGCATTTGGGGTGACTGCTCCAGCTCCCCATGCATAGTTAAACTTCATTGCAATAAATCCCCTTATCCCAACTTTCTTTTTGCCATTATTTTTCAAATTTGGTTGCTTATTTGCATAATGAGAGAGATATAAATGGATCACAATGTATAGAAACATGGTGAGAAGCTGTATGGGAATCGAATGTGTTTTGAAGAGAGTTTGTTGTTATGTGCTGAACTAATATTGTTTTTTTCTTATTTTCAATAATTTTCACAATGATAAAAAATATAAACCTTCACACTTTTTGATCTACAAGTTCCGGATGTGGGCAAGGTGGTAGCATACAGTTGCCGGTTCACTACTATGGTGCAAGCAAGTTGGAAATGAATTTATGATGCAAGTGTCGTGGTGGCATAGCCTTCCAGTGTTACACAACCTTACTAATTTGGTAAAGAAAGCGTACAGATTTATACGACGAATAATGCAACATCAGAGCTGGAATTAGACACTATTTTGCATTTGTATTAGTTGAAACCCTTATACACCTCAACATATAGAACTAAAAATAGATTAAATGGTACCAGTAGAAGGCTGCAGTGGTAACCCAAGTAAATGTTGATATTTTGGCCTTTACGACAAAGATCAACCAATTGGATAATTGGAAATATATATATAATAAATATATGGAGATTTATTTATTATAAACGATTTAAATAATGATAATAAATAAGGGATATTTATTATCTATTGTTTATCTATAATGATTTAATTAATCTATACTTGGGAGGGCCCAAGTTGTCATTATAATAGTAATATATAATAATAAATAAAGGAGTTATTTATTATTTATTTGAAGATCGATTTAATACTTGGAGGGCCCAAGTTGTAATTAAGATAATAATAAATATAAGATTATTATTTATAATGGGCCTAAGTCGGCCAACTTGGAGGCCAAGGGTTTTATCTTAATTGCTCATATATAAGAGCGACTTGGAGAATGATAGAAGCAAGAAATAAGAATCAGAACTACGTTTGACTGAGTTGCATTGAATGCAACAACGTAGGTGGTTTTCATAAGGATGAAGACCTCAAGTCTATCTATGTGCTTCTCTCCAAGTCTGCAATTTATATCTGATTGGAAGGCGAATTAGAAGACAAATTTATAGCAGATCTAGGGCGAATTAATGCAGCCATGAAGGGTGAATTATGTCAGCCCTAGGAACAGCGAATTTGCAGCAGAGATGGGTGAATTTGTAGCAGCCCTAGGAGCAGCAAATTTGAAGCAGAGATGGGCGAATTTGTAGCAGCCCTAGGAGCCGCGATTTAAGGTAGAACTGGAGTGAATTAAAGGCAGATCTGAAACAACCCTAGATGGACAAATTAGGGCAGATCTAGAAGAATATGAAGGATCAGATTTTAAAGACTCCAAGGACGGATCTCTGAGTTACAATCCGGGTATTATCTTCCTTTTCCTTGTTTATTTATTCATACCCTATGCTTGGTTTTGTTAGATCTCTAGATTGAATATATTCCTTGGTGAAAATCTGAAAATACCAACAGTAAATACAACAGGTTGTTGGAACAAGTACCAGAAGATCAATGATTTTATTGACTTGATCCAGAAATTGTACAGTCCCTAGCAGATTCATAAATTAATGCCCAAACTGTATGGCTCACTTCTAAATTGATATGACAGAGATGAAGTGTGATTCAACCTTTTTAATATATGGCGATCAGCTTTACAGCAGACTGAAGTGTATTTTTGACAATTTCTTTTTAAATGGGATGCACTTTTCTAAAGCATTGATTCACATAGCAGGGCAAGTCTGTATATCATACGGCTCTTTAAACATATGTCAGACCTTGTCCCCTAAGAGGCTATGATTCAACTTACACAATCCTTTAATTTCTGTGATGGGTTGGTATGACAGTTCTCAAAACTAAATTTTCTTGGTCAGACCTTGTCCGCTTGAATACTTGCAGGAATTCCAAATTGGATGCTAACTGGAATTTTGGAGTCCAATGTAATTTCTGATTTATAATCACTCACTGAGAATTCAAGAGTTTTCTTTCCCAATTTACAATAAGACCTAATGGGGTTTCATCTGTGGATCTTGTAACCCCAAGGGGTTTCGTTCTTGGATTAGTTTTTGAATACAAGTGCTTTTGAAATGAGGGATATTGACAACATCTGATTGTGGATATTTTCTTTGAGAGTTTTCCTTACTTTTATAGATTTGTTGAGGGAATAATGGAATATTATTTTTCTCCTTTATTTTCTCCCCTCCACCACTTTATTTTAATATCTTTTCTTTCTTTGGATATTCCAAGATAAATTTAGTTTGTTGCCTTCCTCATGAGATTCCCTCCTAATTTTAGCTTATAATTCCCTTTCCTAAAGATAGTAGGAAAATATTCCTTGGAGTTACATGAAGCTTTATTTTGCACCATTTAGGCTGCCTGTACAAAATAAAATATTAACTTTATCATTTATAGTAACTTGCAAATAATATTAGGATTAGCTTAAAGACTATGAATACCCCATGGACCATTTCCCTAACAAAAAAATATTGGCGCGCTTTTAAAACACTCCTTGGCCCATTTCCCCACCAACATAACATAGGCCCTCTTTTGAAAACAACATATAAGTTGTCCTTTCTAAAATGTTCTACCATAAAGTGGCCTGGGACAAAGTTAAACTATTATTTAAAAAATATTTCCATTATCTTATTTTAAAAATAGCTCCACTATCTTATTCTGTAACTTCCCCTCCTTTTTCATTCATTGAGATGCACCTTTCCGGGTTGCTTTTAGGATCAGGCTCTGATCATGGGGATGTGGGGAGGGGGGAGAAAAGGAGGCAATGTATTCTGGTTCCATTTAGTCTGTAAAGGGGACATGCCATTTTTCATTGTTTGTAACTTCATTGGAAAGCCCATGTTGATGTAGCCAATATTTCTCCATATGCTGGTATATATAATGCTTTTGATGAAAATCAATCTTGATATAACATATTCATTTTGTACAACTAATCTACAAACACAATCCTTTGATAAGTTGCGAATGGTGGTTTCATTTTGTTTTAGATATCTTATTTTTGTAGTTAACTGTTGCATTGTCATTTGTTTGCATTACTTGCTATGTGCTTCAAACTTTCAAGTCTTTGCCTTTTTGCAATGTTCATTTTGTTGAATGTGTGTAAAAATCCTTAATAAAACAGAGAACTTTACTCAAATGGAACTGTCTAAAACTGGTCCAAGACTTTGTGTTTACATCTTTTGCCCAAGGCATTTTGTTTCTGATGATATTTTGAAGTGAAACATATGTAATTGATCTGATTTTCTGCTGCAGATTACTAGCAGTGGATTATGGTTTCAGAAGATTTCAGAACAATCACAGGCTAGTCAAGGCGAACAGGCTCTTTCTATAGAAGGTTTCCAAGAGCAAGAAGTAGATGGGGAGGGGTTAACTTTTATGGCCACAAAATTTTGGCTCAGCTGGCTGGGGCCTGGGGCTAGAAGGAATAAAGTGATAGACAAGTCATCTAAAAATGATAAGAATAGTCTTGATTCTCCATTTGAAAATTCTCCTGCGGGTGCTGTTCATAGTCCCAGTGGAAAGAAAACAGAAATACCACATAGTGCTGAAGTGGAGCGCAGTTTCTTGATATATGGTAGAGATGCTATTAGAGGAGCTGTTTCTCAGATTTTGAGCAAGTGGTATAAAAAACTTTCTGCATTTTATAAGAGGGTGAAACATCTTGTCTCAAGTGCTGCTCGAGTACGGGTATGTAGTTATCTTAAAACCACTCTTAAGGACAAAAATATAGCTGCGGCTACTGCATTCTGCTAGGCATTTCTTTGACTGTTTGTTGAAACATGTAGTACTATCATTCTGTGCATATCTCTAAATACATCCAAATAGTTATGTGTGTTGGCACCACACAAGTTCATACCTTTCAGATCCCTGTATTTATCTGAGTTCTCTTTTCCATAAATAAAGTTGGGTACAGTGTTTATTAACTCATAGAAGATGGGATTGTCAGAAGAATAACCAGAAGCATGCTACCAGATTTCTGTTAGCTACATTGTTCAGGTGTTGTAGATTCTAGGAGCTAGCTGTCTATCAACCAATTGATTCAAGATTTGTTGTTTGTAGATTGTAGGAACTAGCTGTCTATAAACCAATTGGCTCAAGATGTTTTATTTTGTAATACCAAAATCTTCTGAGCCTTTTTATAAATATAACAAACAGAGGTGTGTTTACCTGTATATCATAGCCTTTCAAGCTAAAGTTTTTGGCTGTCTTTCAGAGTCTTTCAAAAAATAAAGCATCGATTTTTAGTTGTTTTCTTGCTCATTTTCCTCTAAATCCCTTTAATCATTTTCTCCGAACCTTCCTGAGTGGCAAAAATTTCTAGTGTCAGAAACTGTTGGGAAAAGTGAAGTTTTATGCATCTTGTGAAAAATAAGTTTCATGTCACTTCTTCCACCTTTTTAATGTTCTCTTTCATTCCTGAGATGAAGTATGAATGCTTGGCAGAGATTGAAGAACTCCATGCATCACTTGCACTGCACAAAGGTGTATTCCAACCCTTTGATTTCCACAAGAAAATGTCAAAATTTCCATTTTTTGGAGATTGTGAAACATTGTGGGCCATGCACTCCCAACCCAATATCAAAATCAGCTAAGGCATTGTCGTCAGTGGAATGTGTGGAGTGGGCAACATGCATATGCTTCATATCTCCATTTTGCTACCAAAAACCGTTCATATATCAACTAAGACCAATAATCAAGTGGAGATTGCAGAAATCTATGCAATTCATGCTCTCTGCAATGTTGCACTCACTCCCACTAAAGAATCAGTTGGGTATGTGAATTTCCATGCATTAATTGAACTGACATGTGTTGCATCTACTCTCCCTTTCTCCTCTAATGGAGGTCCAATTTTTTGAAGTCATGAAACTTACTGCAACTTGCAGACATTTATGTGCCACTTGCATTGTTCAATGGTACATTCAAACTCCACTTCTCCAATTTCAAAATTTTATGGAAATGGCCAAGGCGGGAAATTGAGCAAGATTTTTGGAATATTGCTGTGCAAGAGTATCACATCAGTGCTTTTTTACTAAACTATATCAATGCTAAAAAAATTATATAAATAAGCAGAGTGTGGCATGCTCCATGATTTCACCAAAGCCACATTAAATACAGTACTAGCCTTTTCTCACTTCCGTTGTATGAAACCATAACCTAGCTGTTTTCTCTCCATTTCTCTTTCATCACCTTTGTATAAAACCCTTAGACGAAATTCCATTATCAACATTAAAGTACTTTCATCTCCTTAATAACCTTCAATTTTTTCCCTTCCATTGCTTGTTGTTTGTAAATATTTTATATTGTCCATTATGTACAAATGGCAAGTGGGTTGGATTCTAATTTGTGGGGTTTTGGGCTACTATCAATTGTGCCTTTGTCCTTCATTCAAAGTCTAGAGCTTGTCCTTATATTCATGGAAAACTACAGTTAGAGGTCTTGACATGTAATTTACTATGACCAATATTGATCTTTCTCATTTGAGCACTGAACATTTAGCAAGATGGATCAAAATTCCTATGCATTAGGAAGCCACAAAGATGAATAATATTGATGGCTAAGGATATTGGGATATGGATTGTGCAAAGTGTTTGACATATTTGGGCAAGAACTATATTTGCTCAATTTGAAAAAACATAGTACTCCACCATTGTGATCTGGTTGATTTATGGGTTACATGGTCACAACTGAACAAGATTGCAAGGATTAAAGTGTGCAAGGACTTTCATTCTTGGATTAAAAAGTTCACTTATGTGACATTTTCTAGATCAGTTATTTTGTGTGATGCCATTACAAATTGAAAAATTAACTTGATTCCTTATCAATTGATCGAGCTTAAAAACAAGGGGCATGTGCAGTCGGCAGACAATGTCTATTGTAATGTTCGATAATATTTGTTATCCGACAATATAGTAATTGTTCGTATTAAGTTGTCTGTCACTCTTGGGTAGTTATAAGCATTGGTTTGTAGATACCCTCTTGACAGCCGTCAGGCACTTTAAATATGTTGTGTATTGTCAAGGAAAGTAGTACGGTGTAGTTGGATGAATTATAATTCTTGGCTGACCATCACTGGTCTTCTTCTCTGTAATAATTTCACAAGTGAATAAAGGCATACTTTACTCTTGTATTTGGTATGCACTGTCATCTTCATTATCATTTGATGTATTTAATTTATCAGATACAACGGTAAACATTTGGTGTCGTTGCCTTCAAAGAAACTGAGTCAGATTTGAGTGATTCATACCCTTAGATCCCAATATAGGTGAGAAGAGGCTACAAGGTGGTCAAGACCAAGAGATCTTATAATCTCTACAGATTGTAGAACAACGAGAACAGAGAAGAAGATTGTGAGAAATATTCGAGGAAAATTTAGTCGGACGATTCCCAAGTCGGAGCCCTTTCCAATAACAAAGTAAAAGTAAAGTGTTAGCACGATTCGTGGTTGGGAGGAAAGGAAACAAAACATCCAACAATGAAGGCACAAATCGTGCATGGAGTTAGTGGGAAGAGATTGCCAAACGTTTAACACTCCTGGACAAAACATGTTCCTACCTTGCTTAGGAAATAGAGAACCCGTCCATATAGTCACCATTGGACAATGAGTACAAATAATGTAATCTTGAACTGACAGATATATTCCATCGCATTGAGAATCTATCCATCTTAGGGGAACCTAGAATTGGAGGATTAGTAGAAGACCTTGGACAAAGGAATTATAGGAACAAGTGAGGGCCTTTAAGTATTCAGAGTGTTATGGAAGTTGGAGGTAGATGTGTAGAGGACATGCATGTGGCTGAGAGTGCAGGGAAAGTGGTCGAAATAGTCCACCCAAGTTTGGCACGTAAGGGAGTAAGCAAGCAAAAAAGATGGTGACTCCTCTGGTAAGTCCCAGACGCATGTGTGGCCAATAGTGCAGGGAAAGCACTAAATGTAGTGGTCAAAACAGTCCACCTAGGTTCAACACACAAGGGAGTAAGCAAGCAAGAAAGATGGTGACTCCTTTGGCAAGTCCAAATGCGGATCAATAGGAACTGTTGAAGCTCATGTGGAATGGGTTTGAGGATCCTATGAGGCATTGCGAGACGTGCAAGGCCATCTGGATAGCAAGTGATCATGAGGACGAAGGGTATTGGTTGAGAGCGTTTCTAGCAACACTAAAGGGTATAGTCATGGACTAGTTCTTAGAACTTGATGCTTCATCCACAGTCTCTTGGGACATGCTAAAGAAGATGTGTGTAAATTGCTACGAGATGACAATGAGATCAAACAAAAAAGATGGTGACTCCTTTGGTAAGTCCCAGACGCATGTGTGGCCAATAGTGCAGGGAAAGCACTAAATGTAGTGGTCAAAACAGTCCACCTAGGTTCAACACACAAGGGAGTAAGCAAGCAAGAAAGATGGTGACTCCTTTGGCAAGTCCAAATGTGGATCAATAGGAACTGTTGAAGCTCATGTGGAATGGGTTTGAGGATCCTATGAGGCATTGCGAGACGTGCAAGGCCATCTGGATAGCAAGTGATCATGAGGACAAAGGGTATTGGTTGAGAGCGTTTCTAGCAACACTAAAGGGTATAATCATGGACTAGTTCATAGAATTTGATGCTTCATCCATAGTCTCTTGGGACACGCTAAAGAAGACGTGTGTAAATTGCTACGAGACGACAATGAGATCATCGCCAAAATTTGCAACACCAAATAAGGGATCCATGAGGATGTACAAGCTTATAATCATAAGCTCAAGGTGTTGTTGGAAATGTTGGATAACTAGCTAGATGATGGACTGAAGAACCAGTGGCTCATTGAGGGGCTAATCCCCTTGTTGCACAAGAAGATGAAATTAGTGCTTCTGTACTCGTTTGAGGATGCAACAATTGGGCAATGGACATTGAGAGTGAAAACAAAACATCATCCTGAGGGAAGAGGAAGATGAATGATGATGAGAGCATCAAAGGTAGTAGCGACAAAGAACCCAAAACGGTTCTAGCCTTATGATGAAATATGACGAGAATCATGAAAGAATTAAAGGCAAAGAAAGGAACCAATAAAGAAACTAATGAACTATGGTGTACTAAGTGCAAAATTGAGGGGCACACAAAGGGTAATTGTCCTAGAAAGATGTTTTGTGAGATTTTCCAAGTGAAGGGTCATTCAATAAAGGAATGCCTATACAATTTTTAGACTAGAAGTTCAAAAGTACTCTTCACATAGGGAGAGTCCACTTCATCAAAACCCACAAAATGCATCACCAGGCAATTATTAAAACCAATGAGGAGGGTGAAATCAAATAGAGTACTACTCCAAAGGATGTCCTATCATATAATAGTGACAATGTAGCGAATGAGGACACTTTGCAAGAGACTACCAAATTAAATAAGAGAACGTACAATTGTTGTGGAAATGGTGTGGACTAGGCGATCATGAAGACACTGACTGCCTGGAGAAAAAGGGTATTAATATGCTTGATGTGGAGGAACAAGATGAGGCAATTCTAACAATCATGAGAGCATAGAGGAAGAAGGCAGTGTAGTCAGATCCTTGTACAAAGAAAAGATGACTATGAGAAGCCAAAGCAGTAGTAGAGCAAGTGATGGTGAAGGAATGAATATTCTCCAATTAGAGCTTCAAGTCACCATTGGTGTTGAAGTCAGAGAAAAACAAAGTTTGTTAGGTGCTACAAGCAATCGTACCCATCAAGGTGGCAAAACTTCTTCAAACCATGTTGTGTCTAAGAGTGAAAATTACCAACATGGTCGGTGCCAACCAAAGTTGGTGACAAGAAGACATAAGTAAAGACATGATAATAGAGTCGCCACTTGAGGTCGAACAAGTCATTGACCTAATTCTATTGATGGTGAACATCTAGAAGCAACCAACTGTCGTTTAGATGAAAATCATGGGGAATAACATCACAAATACTATTGTTGATGGAGGATCGAAAGTAAAGGTATTGCCAAACAATAGCTGGAAGTGCCTCGAGAAACCAACCCTCCAGCCACCAATATTTCACTTGGTAGGTGCCAACCAATACAGTTTCAAACCGTAGTTCACCTTGATGGCATAGAAAGTGATGATCGGGACTCAAAAAATCCTCTTGGTCTGTGTAAATCTTTCTATTGTAGAAGAAAGTGTACCATTCACTGCTAGAGAGGGTATGGCTGATTGCTGCAAAGGTAAAACACAATTGGAAAAGGAATACACACTTGATCGAGAGCACTGGGAGGAAATACATCATTGACCTAAGGAACCTTGCTGTGAGCAAAGAGTAGGCATCATTCCATTCTAAGTCAGAAAATGGAGAACTTGAGATGAACGAAGAAAGAAAATGTATGGAATCAAATGATGATGGCGTGTATGATTTGGAGAATTTCTTTGAAGATGAGATGAGCTCCTTGAATGGATTATTTCACTGGCAAATGGAGTTTTATGAGGTATTTTTGTCAATATATAATTTTCTTGAAGCTACAAGTCTTGTTGAAGAGCAACCGATGAAAGCATGTAAAATTATGGACGATACATATGATTGTTTGAAGAGCGGAATATGTAATATGGAGTGTATAAAGGATTGTGAAGGGGAATCTACTTCACTGGAAATTCAGAGGAAACAAAAAAGAGATCAGGAGGGATGGAAAATGGAAAGCAAAAATAATGAAGACTATGTGGAGGACATTTTGTAATTCACACTCTCAGTGACAACAAAATTTGTTCTCAGTATACACTCCTAATGGCAAAAGGGCACTTTGAGCGATCCAACTCTACTTTTAGCATATGGCACTCAATGAAATTCATTGTATGACACCCTCGACTTACCAACTATGTATGGACCTTAGTATAGACGACATAAATTTTTCAAGGGTCTCTTGTTTCATCTTGTATTGTTCGACCTGTTTTATCTTGCATCGCAGGTTCTATTTCATCTTGCATCATATGACCTATTTTATCTTGCACTTTACATATGACTCGCATGCTGGCACTACGGTGGAAGCTAGTAAAGTTGGCATGATACTTCGCATGACATAAGCTCACATAGACATTAAAACTAGCATGGACACAACAACATAGGGTATGTGGCTACAGTTCATAATAAAAAACTGACATAGGCATTAAAACTAGTAGCTCACTTAGACATTAAAACTTCATCGTGATTTTGACTTGAATTGTCTATTTTTGGCTTAATCAGAATTACTTTTGGCATCTTAAAAAAACACAAAAATGATGCACGCCATGGAGTTCTATGTAATTTTGAAGGTATTAATTTGGGCTTGGTGGCCCTACCCCTTGATATTACGTGGTGTTTACTTGTCGTTTGGAAGACGACTTTTGATTTTGGGGGGGGGATAATGTAGTCAACAGACAATGTCTATTGTTATGTTCGGTAATTCTCATTGTTCGACAATGTATTAATTGTTCTTAACTTCTTATTAAGTTGTTTGTCACTCTTAGGGAGTTATAACCGTCGGTTGGTTGACAGTTGTGTTCGTCTTGGCAATTTTTACACACTCTAAATATGTTGTGCATCATCAAGGAAAAGTAGTATGGTGTAGTCAGATGAACTGTAATCCTTGTCTGACCATCTCTGGTCTTCTTCTTAGGAAAAAATTAATGAGTGAATAAAGACATACCTTACTCCTGAATATGGTATGCATTGTCATCTTCACTATCATTTCATGTATGCATTAGTCCCAAAGCCGCAATTGGTTGAAGTAAACAAGGTTGGAAACTTGTAGATGGCATCACAAATCACAATATCTATACAAATACAACAAAAGGCGAGAAACATCTCTGATGCATGAAGGATGCATTTTTCTTCTACATGTTTGGTGAGTTGGCTAGCATTTGTGGCAAGCACATCTTAGAAGATGGAATGGTTGTAATAAATGAATGGGCAGATTGGTGCATTGAATTCCCTAGATATTATTATATTGAGATGGTTTTTCTGACCACCAATACTTTCTGCCTCTATTTGTAAGTGACTTGGTGTTGCTAGTGGAATACCTAAAACAATTTGTTGAAGATGAACAATATTGGCTATGTGAAAATGTTTAGTGGTGGCAAAAAGTATTATGTGTATTTGCTTCATTTATTTTAAACCATATGAGTGCTAAATTTATTATGATGAACACAAAAAAGCATTGGATATATTTAGTGGTGGAAGAAAGTCTTGTATGTGCAATTGCTTCATTAAATTGAAAATTTGAAAACCACAGGAAGCCCATATTTATTATGATGAAAATAGAAAATTGATAGAGATATTGTGGAAATCTTATGTTTGTTTGTGTTACCTCTTGCAGACATGGGCAAATTGTGAAGACGAAAAAGTGGTCAGAGGTAGTGACTCTTGTAGGATATATTTGATGAAATTCACCAATTCAACGCACAAACATTCCCCTACACATCACTAAAGAAATTGTCTATTAGAACCTCTTAGGAACTAACACAAAATATTTTTATTTTATCAGTGGATGGTGTGTTCTATTCTCTCTGTTGAAGAACTAAGGAACAACTTGCTCACATGCTGTAAGGAACATCCAGAAAATATAATGCACATAGCACTACATATTCATGATGACAACCTGTATGTGAATAATATTCTTCCATTTGATTTGGTCAAAGATAATGTATATTTGTACAAAGAACTAGAAGGGGAAAAGTGAGAAGTTTACATTGCAATGATCATAGAAGAGGGAAAGTTGTCCTCACTGATTTTTCTAACTAGAATGATGTATATGCAATGGTGAAGGCATTTTGATTATCGATTATATATTTCTAATCAGAGGATGGTTACTATCACAAGAAAGAAATTTACATTGCAGAATAATTACAAAAAGATTGGGTTTTTGTAATTGTATTCAATTTGCTTTCTTTTGTGTGTGACGGTTTCTTAAATAGATGATGCACAAACCAGTATGCTAATATGGAATGAACTTTGGAAGTTTAGCATGGAATGGCATGACTTGGTATGGAGGTTGTGAAATGGTACACAAGCCACACATAATCTTGATGTGTGTGATCTATGTGTGGGATGCAACACTAAGATATATGGTGTTGATCGGTTGACAAGATGAGTTTGAAGTTTGATGTCAATGCAGTGCACTACTCTCAAGTCCGTGGGTTGTGGCCTTGCACTCTATGGGGACATTGTCCTTTGACCTTACGAGTGGAACCCCTTGAGTACTATGGTGGATCTGCCCCTTCAAGGGTGAAGGCAACAAAATTGATGACATAGAAGTATTGTGCATTATGATTGGAGCTTAGTGGTTTGTTCCATAATTTGCAAAATCTGCAGGTACACTTTCTTTTAATGCTGTGCAAGTTTTCACAAGTTTAACTTTTGCATTTTTACCAATGCAAAAAAACATGGTTAAAAATGTTGAGGCAGGTAAAATGCTGGTTAAAATATGTTTTTCACATGTTGATTTTGGCTTTGTTATAAAACCTTGTATTTTCTCTTTCGAGATGTCAATCTTTAATTCAATACATTTTGTAATTTTTTTAAAAAAATATGGTTCTTTTAGAGATTTTAATTTTTAGTGCTTCCTAAGTTGCCAATTTTTGCCAAGTTTTTACTGAGTTGAAAAATTTGCCAAGTTTGTGAACTATGGTTTCTTCTATTGGTGCTTGGTGCTTGTCAAAGTTGATGATGAAGAACCATGTGTAGTTTTGCCAAACTGAGAAGGCACAATGTGGTGTTGTGGCTGGCATAGATTTTTTCCTATACAAAATCCTTTGATGTGGTGCACCAACTTGGGTTGTGCCATTTGAGTCGAGTGCTATTTGAGATGTTGAGTGATCATGCTATTTTAATCCTTTGTGCCATGTGCTATCATGGTGAATGCCAATCAATTCAGGCATTGAATTTAAGACAGCCATTTGAGGTAACAATGGTAGGGGAGCCAATTAGATGGTGCTAGCATGAGGGGATGCTCTTGAGTCACCCCCTTGTACACAGATAATCCAATTAAGCCATGCCATCATTTATATGGATGAGCTGAGTCAAGCCCATTGCTGATAATTTAGGCTATTTTTTGTTGAGTTGATCAAAGTCAACTAGTTGGATTTTACCATATTTAGGGATGTGTGCTTGACTTGGATGCCATATCTTCTATCAAATAAAAGAAGACACCTAAGAAAGCTAAGACATAAGTAATCACTTTATGGACGAGTTGGGTCAAGTCTATGATAGAATTGCCACACCTTTGATAGATAAAAGCAAATATGGAAGCATCCTTGTATTTGATCAGAGATTTTGTTTTATGCCTTTGATAGAGAAGAACATCGAAATATTGAAGCCATTGTATTATTACTCAAAAGTTTTGTTTTTCCAAAACCTAATTGAAAGGTGTAGGCAGTTATCTATTGACGACTTACTAGCCCTCTTCAAAGAAAACGTTGAAAGACATGCAGTCCAAAGCAAACCTTAAGTATCAAGTAAATTAACTTGGTGGCTACATTGAGTACTTTCTTAGTGTTGTGAGTTGAGAAATGTAACATGTTGCTTATGCTTTGCCAAATTCTCAATGAGATAACACATTTTATAGATACTTTTTTCTAGTTTTTCCCCCAAAATTACAAAACAAAGGGTTATTTAGTGTGCAATTGTGGTAGTTGATTTAGGGCACAACGAAGGAATACTCTCACACAAAAGAATTAAAGAAATTTAGTAAGTCAAATGGTTCATAGCATGGTCTAACTCAGGTGATCAAAGTCAATCGATTCAGACCCAAGTCCTCTCAACCTATCACATCAAGTCATCACACCCTCTCATAAATACTTAATTTGATTAATTCTTGTTTTTAGTCTTCTCGTAGGATTTTTAGTTTTTCTCTTATAATGAATTATTTTTAATACCATTTTTAAAGGTAATTACGTAAGAACACATTTTTATGCTCTTTAATTTTATGTTAAATAATAAATTTTATCATCCTTTTATTTCAAAGGGTCATTTACATGGATAAATGTATTCTTTATCTTTTTGGGGAAAAAATCCTATCATAAAAGAGAGCACGAAATGCGAGTATTAAATGATTTTTGTTTTAAAAATCATTTAATACATAGGGCGGGTACAATACAGAGGGATAAACTCGTTTGTAAGGCCAAACTACCCTATTTTTGATAATATTTTTGTTAACACCTTAATAATATTGTTTTAGACACGGCGAGGAATCACATATAAAACCTAGATATCCACTCTAGATCGAATAAGGGGAGGTGGGACTAGCTTGTTAGAGTTTTTTTGGAAGATGCCCATTGTTAAAATTCCTTAAAAAAATGAATATGATTGGATGTTGTGGACTAGAAGTACATGTGTGAAAAGAGAAATGTTGTAATCCCTTGTTAATTTGACAGAACTTGAATTATGCATGTCAAAACATTAGAATAGCATTGAATTGTTCTATCATATAATATTACAAAAGGTGATTCAAGATGAACCAATGGAGAAAGGTGGAGTGAGAATCTCTATTGAAAAGTGTAGGTAATTAAGAGAAGTGGATGCACCTACAAGTTTCAAAGACAAGTTTTGTGGATACAAGACTTAGTGTAAATGGGTCAAAAGACATACAAAACCCAAACAAATACCATATCTTCAAAAAATACCAAAGGCAATATCTCCTTTATGTAAATTCAGAGTGAATTAACATAAAAAGAGATGGATTCCCGATGCAAAGGATAGGGATGCAATAGGGGCTGATTGATAGGACATCCGAGTCTAGAGAAATCGATTAGCGATTGACGTTTGCAAGTTGTGGATTGATGCTTGCGTGGATTAGTGCCTGAGCCTGCCTTTGGCGTCTCCGCCTAGTTAGTGTTGTGAGCTAGTCTGCGGGGTCAAAGATGTTTGGGCATGCTCTCCAGGCAGTACCTAGATGTCTTCATATTCCATTTAAGACACTAAGCATGCCTATTTGCTGTGGAATATCTAGGTTAGGCCTTGTTATGGATTTTAAGTTTCGAGCCATTGGACTCTTGGATGCATTTGTTATGTGTTCTTTTGGTGCGGGTGATTAAAAGCTTGATTTTGCATTGGGTTGTCTTGAGTAACGAGAAGTGATGTATATCGATGTATTTATAAGCAAAAAAATTATTGCCTTTGAATTGGTGCATGTTTGGCTCGTTGTTCAAGGGATCTTTGGCGGGGCGTTACATATTTCCCCATAGTTTAAATACCATCCTAGATGATGTAGATATGTTGACACCTTGGAGATGTACATTAGTAGAAAAACTGCAAATGTCTTGATTCCATGATGACATATATGCAAGCAAATTATTGGAAGATTGAATTGCGGAGTTAGATCAATTAACCTTTATCATTTGAGTGGTCTACACTTATATTTACAAATTGGTTTCGTCATTGCCCTATTAGGGAAAACTAGGTGTTAGGATTACACAAATGGATCATTAAGTTGGGAACAGAATAATATTTAACACCAACTCTTCTATATAACATAAACTTATACTGCATTGAAATGATAACACTAACTCAAAAAACACCCTTGGCCGCAAGCATAGACAAATCTGAGGTCTCATGGGCTTAAACAATGGAAGCGGGCCAGAGAAAAATCCCTAACACAACAAAAATACGCGGGTAGAACATGCAAAAAAATGTGGCCATGGCAGGTTGTGATTTCTACTAAAAACGACCTTTGCGGCGATTGGCTATGAAAAATCTGCATTTTTCCAAGCCTTCAGAATTGCAGATGGGATTTTCAAAATCTGCGATTTTCCGAGCCTCCAAAAAGACTCCAATTTTTTTTGGAAAAAAAAAACTTCTGAAAAGAACTTTGAAACCAGAAATAGAAACTAACCAAATGAACTAAAATACATTAAGAGACTATTAAATAAGAAATATAACAATATTATTGGGGTCAACAGGGCTGCTCTATATCCCCTATTCTATTCGGGATGTACATTGACAGATTAGAGGAATGGCTAGACCTGTTTGGTGGTGGTGGGGTTCGTATGTCCAGCTATGTAATAAAGCTGCTTCTTTACACGGATGATCTCATTCTAATGGCAAAAACAACACAAGGTTTGAAGAAACACTTGAAACCCCTAGAGCTATTTTGTCGCGAGGTTGGGATGTAGTGAACACCAGAAAAACCAAGATCATGATCTTTACCTTGATGAGAAAGAAGGTTCATAGTGAATACATCTTTGAAGGCAGCCCTTTGCAAGTGGTCAATGAATATAAATACTTGGGTCTTGATTTCCACAATAAACTTAGTTGGGAAACTTGTAGAGCAAAAAGGTTACGAAGGGGATGGAAAACACTACTCTCACTGCAAAATAGATGTAGAAGTGCCGAGTTATGGGATTGGAAAACTAGGAAAACTCTCTTTGGGCTTTTAGAAGTGTTGGTTGTGCTATATGTCTGCAAGGTATGGGGCAGTAACACTTAAGCAAGTAAATGGAGACATATAGAAAGACTGCAATAACATTTAATCACGAGTAGCCTTAAAATTAAATCATCTATTCCATATGAGATTGTCTTGGTGGAGGCAGGGGCTTTTCCTATTGAAGCAACAGCTATGTGCAGATTGTTAAGCTACTTAAGGAGATTAGAAGACATGGAGAAACACCGCTGGCCAAAAATAGCAGTAGAAGAGAAATTAGATAGACGAAAGAGCACACGGATGAAACAAAACAACAAATGGATGGATAAGTGGGTTATTAAAATAAGTGAGTGCCCAAGCATCAACGAGGAAATAAAAAAGTACATTCAAGGCAAATTCAACGAAAGTATGTGGACGGGGCATCTTGGGAGGAAGGAGTACTGCATCAAACATTTTAATCCCACACATGACTATACTCAAAAGAATTACATAGGAATGGGAATAAAATGGAAAGCAAAAATGTTAATTGCCCAAATAAGAACTAGTCCACGCCAACTTAGGTGTGAAACCGGAAGATGGGCGATACCTAAAGAAGAGTGGGCAGATAGAAGATGTTGTTATTGCACTCAAGGGGTGGTGGGGACTGAATGGCATTACATCATAGAGTGCTCAGCCTACAAAGATATTTGGGAGAATTACACTGATACCTTAAGAGTGAACACCTTGAGAAACTAGTTTGAAAATAAAAGATAAAAAAGGTAGCAGATTTCCTAACCAAATTACACAACAGAAGATCCAAGCCACAGAAAGAAAAAGAGATCTACTTGGTGGGGCTCACAGCGTTTGGTTCCGCTTGTTCATTTTCTTGCTAGCTACCTGTGGGTCCCATAGGCTGTTTGGCCTCGTGGACGTTATTAAAAACTTTGATTCATTCATTCATTATTTTTCTAGTAAGATATCTGGTTCTTGTAAGGAAGGAAACTGGTGAAATTAAGCTGTATTGATTTTTGGAATCTGAACAAAGCATTAGAGAAGGATAGTTACCCTTACCATTTATTGCAAATAGTTAATTGATCGCAGATGATATCATTCCTTGATGGGTATTCTAGATATAACCAAGTGATGGTGGAACAAGAAGACAGATTAAAGAAAACCAAATATGAAAGAAAGGACTCACCTTCAATGCTCCTACTCCTCCAAATGCTCCTTGAAGCCCTGCTGTTGCCTCCTTTTTTCCTCTTCATCAAACCCTGCTGCTTCTAAGTTCTTTCTCCTTTTGTACTCTCTTCAAAATGAGAATGAAATGAGAGGATGAGTCAAAATAGTGTTTTTTTAGTCATTTTAGGGGTGCATAGAAGTGTGGGGGCCACTTTTGAAAAACAAATGCCAGAAAAAAACAATGTTGGGCGTTCACTTTTTGTTTACCGTTTGCCATGAATGGCCAAGCATCCTTGGGTGTCCCAGGGATGACAAGCTGTCTCTGATCCTTTGCTCGACCATTTTCACACCTCGGAAACGTTTCCTCCAAATTTGGTCTGCTCAAGGACGGCTAGGAAATGTTTCCCGCCATCCTGTCCCTTGAGCTGTACCTGTTTTCGAAGCACCATGAGTTCCAGTAGAAACACTTCCCTGGGTAACTCTGGTAAAAAGCTTATTTCCAATACATTCGTAACAGGTAGATTTTCACTTCAGCAACAAAGGATGCCTATTAGGACCTTAGTGAAGTTTTAGATGGACACTCTTACTTGCTCAATGATACAGTTTAACTGATTCTCAAAGCACATTCTCTCATATATGGTAAGATCTGTTGCCATAACATCAAATTTTTTAAAACAAATCTCTATTTTATCCAGGTCCTTTGCACGTAGATTACATTCCTATGTTTAATTTAAAAAGCATTCAATTTCTTTTTTGTTGGTTAAATAATTGAGAAATATCTGTCATGCAAAAAACATGTATCTCAACTGTATAGTTGTACAGCATTGTAGGTATCTCGTTCTCTTTAGAAACTAAGTAAGGGAACCTCTCAAAAGAGAGGAATATTTGTCCCACATGTGCTTCCCTCGAGATACGTCCCATGCAAATTATATTAAGTTTATGGTTACAAAATTTTGTGAGTATTTAATTATGTTGTAATTGAGTGGGAAATTAAATGGCTATAAACAGTATATGGGTGCACATAATTTTGCTTATTTATTAAATGAGTTTATGGACTTTGTAGCTACTGAAATTTTGAAGGACAGAAGATTGCAGGTGGGGAGAAGTTTCTGCATCCACCTAGGAGTTCAAGTTTACTCGCTTGGAAGAGCCTTGATTCTGTCATAGGTAAATCTCTCAATCCACTTTATTTTTTTAATCAAATCCTGAATTATCGACAATGTCATGACAATCTGATAATTGTGTCGAAAATGGTGGATTGGTTGTTTATGATATTCTATTTCAAGTATTGAGCTAAATCAATACATCCCATGTCTGTTCTGACTTTGTTCCATTGATGCGATCAAAACCTGTTGCTATTCACTATAACCCTAATATTTTCTATTTGTTGAAAAATAGTTATTATGATACCTATAGCTTGATAAGTTTGTTTGCATTTTCTTTCTCCATATGATCACTGTCACACAGTGTTATTGGATGCTATGGAAGGATTTATTATTAGTTTGGGTTAGGTCAGCTCATGTTCTATAGGACATCCACCAGCTTGGTGTGATAATTGGATAACTTCCACAGAGATTATTGTAATTAATATGGTTTATGTTGTCAATACAGTAGAATGGATTGACCGTAGAAGCAAAGCATCTGAGCCAACCTATCTGTACACTGTTGAAAAGGTATTTCAGTTGTTTTCTGTCATTCCAATCCTCAACTTCATTAAGTTTCTTTTTGCTTCCTTTTTCTATTTAATGTCATTAATGAAAAACCTATTATGGTGGCAGCAAAATAGAAAGTTATTCATTTATAAATTTTCTGAGTGATATTGAAACAATAACCAGAAGAATATGATCTACAAATAGAAATGTTGACTGCATATAATTAGATCAATACAGATAAGAAACAACCATTAGAAAGATATCTAAATTTGAGGCTTAAGATCATCCTTTATAAGAACAACTTTATTATGCAATGAATACTTCAATTTGATGTTGTAGATGTTCCGACTATATATTATGATGTCACACTTTACAGCAGTAAGGTTCATTCTTATAACGTGTGTCAGCTAGTGAAATTGCTACCATGACACATGGCTCAAACTTGAAATTCTTAAAATACTTTATTAGATTTTCTTGGGTTACAAAAGGTGTCATCCACAGAGAAGACGGCAGAGGCCTTCAAAATTTCATTTACTGAGAATAAATCTGATTCCTGAACTGGTGTAACTGCTAAAGCCACTTGAAGAAGATAATTTGAAACTAACAGAAGAAACTTAGATAATTGATTTCAATTTTATTTCTGATGATAGTGAATTTCTGAACAATCTAGAATCACAACAGCCAAAGAGATATCTATAGAAACACACAACACAATGCAAGTTTTATTCACTGGTCCTATGACATTTTTAGACAGTACTAGAAGTAAGAAGACACTTTCCCGTGAAGGTGAAACTAATGTAGGCAACATAGAACCTGCATGCATAATTTGGCTGCTGCACTTAACCAAGAGCTTAGCCCGTAACATATCACTACAACCAGAATGCAATTGAATTTCTTCTTTTGGGCAGCTTGTGAAATGATAATTGATTGATATTCAATAAACAAAGGACACAAATAATCTTCAAATAAGCAATTACAAGAAGATCATTCCATAACGCAAATGATCTAGAACTAAAGGCAAAATAGAAAGTTACTAAACTAACCAAAATACTTAAAAGAACAAAAAGTCACTAAAAACTGACTGACTGACTTAAAAGAAAGTTACATTGACCATTATACTAAATGTTACAATATTCCTCTGATACCCTCCCTTAATGGTCATTCTACTAGCTACACCAAGTTTGTTCTGAAATTTTACAAACTTGTGCCTAAAAGTAATAATGGAAGAACTCTTTGCAGACAATACAAGATCCTGAGACTCGAAAAAGGTGAGCATTCTCTGGTTGCCTTCCATTATGATGTTGGGTAGCAAAGCCTTCTCTCTTGCTATCTAAGGAAAACGAGATCACCTTCTCAAATATCTTGTTGATTAAAAATTGAAACCACGATTTTGCAAAAATCATCAAAAGAAACTGCTGCAAAACAACACCATGATTTTGTGGAAAAAACGGCAAATCCTTGATGTGACATAATTTTGTGAAAAAATTGGCAAAAACCTTTGTTTTGTGGAGAAATGTAAAAACCTACAAGTACTCACGATTTTTAGTAAAAAAATTTCAAAACCCTAGATTATTAAAAAACCCACGTTTTTTGCTCTAAAAAATTGCCAAACACAGGAAATCATGATTTTTTAGGAAAAAATATGCAAAAACCCTTGATTCTTTTGGGAAAAACACACAAAAGTTCAAAACCTAGGAAAAACCACCATGTTCTGGAAATTGTGCAATGCTGAGAAAAAATCATGATTTTCAAGAAAATCTTGCAAAACCCTAAATAGAGAACAATCTTTGTGGATAGAAAACCCCTAGCCAGATTAACCTTCACGGGCTGAAAACCGTAGATGCTGTTCAGAAAGAGCCAGCAAACCCCAAAATCGCAAGGAGAAAATCATGAACAGAGGTGCACAGGCGTAAAAAATTGTCATCCGTGCAGAAAATGTCGTCTTTGTTGTGGTTCTCAGACATAAAACACGGGTTTAAAAAATCCCTAGTTGCCAAAAACCTTTGTCACAGGTGCTCAAAAACCCAGAAATTCTGTGGGTGCCACAAAAAGAAGTTGCACAGTACTTGCAGAGGCTTCAGGGGTTGTGTGAAAAATACCAGTTGCAGCACTTGGAGAGGCGATTAGGGCAAAAAGAAAGCCAAGAAAACGTTTGCACGGAAAGCAGAAATAAACAGCACCAAAACCCTCTACTCAAATGCGCAAAATTTTGATTTTTCAAAAACCCTTTGTTCTGCAAAATTTCTGTTCTCAAAACTTTGATTTTATGAAAAATTGGTAGAAAAATCTTCTAAAAATTTCTGAGAAATAAATTCCATGTATTGCAACTACAAATTTAAAAGTTTGCCAAAAGCTAACCTATGGGCTCTAATACCATGGAATGATAATCAACTAATATTCAATATTAAACAAAGTAGAGGAATACTCGTTAAATAAGCAATTTCAAGAAGATTTTTCCGTAATGGAAATGATTGAGAGCTAAAGACAAAATAGAAAGCTACTAAACTAACTAAACAACTTAAAGAATAGAAAGTTAATAAAAACTGAGTGACTTAAAAGAAAGTTACATGACCATTATTCTAAATATTACAATACTGCTTTAATAGCTTGTTGAAAGGGTTGGAACCTTAGTCACAAGGTTCGTCGAATTTTCGGCTTCAGGTTCGAAATTCGGTGAACTTTTAAAAACTTTAAAAAATTCGTATAAATTCGCCTACAGTTCGTGCGGCAAAAATACTGGTCTCTACAGCGCAATGTATGTCATGGTAGCGAACCATAAACAGGTCAGCATCAGTGGTATCTTCACGTTTTGCAACTGACCATCGTTTTGCATTGCCTGAGCATGCATAAATCCGTGGACGAGAAGTTGTTCAAGGTGCTGAAGCAACGGCTGAGGAGTTTGTAACTTTTTATTCGTCTACTAGTTTTTCCATTGCGCATATTTTTGAAGGCTTATGGTGCGTACTCTTGAGGAATTTGTGTGAAACTCTCGGATCCTTTAACTCCTAGTGAATACATCCATGGCTTTATGTTTGTAACGCTCGCATTGTTTCCAGATCTGAACTCCTGTCGGTGCACGAAGAACTGAGGCATGCCGTCGATTTAAATTTAGTTTTGTTTTATAGGTTTTGTGTTTTGTTTTTAATGTTTTAAGATTTCTACATTTTTATTTAGTTATCAATATTAAAAAGGTTTGCATTAATTTATTATTTATAAAGTTTATTTATTTTTATAAATTTTATGCATGTAAATAATTAATTTTTATTAAAATATTAATATTTAGTATATTTTATTTAATTTTAGTTTATAATTTATATATTTAGTAGATATTATAAATGTTTTTTATGGTTTATATTTTATAAATGTGATATCTTTTATGATGATTTCAAGTCTATTTTGTAATGTTAAACTATTTAGATAATTTATTGGATATATATATATTTAAAAAAAATTATATAAGGCGAATTTCATATCGAATTTTTTTTCGAATTTTTTGTCCTTGCCGAACTTTATCCGAATTTCATAGTTGTCAAACTTGAACTCAAACTCGAACCTTGTGACTTAGGTTGGAACATAGGCACTTTCAATCTAAAATTAATATATGTTGGATAAGTAATTTGATATGGACACTTTAATTTATTAGGTTTTTAACCCTCATATTCTTAGTTACTTCAACCCCTTCATTGAAGATATTTTCTAACACCCTATGTCATTATGACCCACTTTTTGAATTGCTTTTCCCTAAAGCAGATTGAGTGCTGGATGTTGGAATATCTCTGGGTGTCTCATGCAGCATTGTTGATGTACAAATCCTTCCATTTGAAAATTGAGATAATTTGGCAACAAATATCTGATTCCTTGTAAACAAATTCTACTAATATACCCTAATGAGAGTAATGCTAACAGAATCTTAAATGCAGGAGAAAGACATAATGCCACACTTGCAATATAATAAGAGATTTTACCTGGGGAAACTCTTTTGGGAAACAGCCATGCAAAATAGAATCTGTACTATCAATTTAAGCATTCATGATACAAGAAAATACTTTTCCCCTAAGTTACACCATTTGGTGCATTTCATCCATGACATTCGAATTTCACCAAACTTCAATCTTTAATATAAAACTCATTCAAATTTGGCATAATGTTCGTATTGAAAAATAGCGGAATGTTTTCATGCAAAAGGATACTTTCCAAAGCTGGTTTAAGCTTTTCTGAAAAGAATGTAGAAGATTCTCGGTATTTTTTATTATAAAATGCTGTTCACGACTGATAAGAACGCACAGCGGCGGTCAATAGTAACAAATCCTCTGGAAACTCTCTGCTGTGACTTTGCAAATCTGTGCATGAAGCAAATCCTCTGGAAGCCCTCTGCTGCAACTTTGCAAATCTGCGCATGAAGAAAAGAATCTTCAATGGTGTTAACTCCTTTGCTGTGATTCCTTTGCTACTCTTCTTCAAATCTGCACACGAAGGAAGCCTTCTTGCCGTCACTGTTTCCTCTGTGATTTCTTTTTCCTCCGCCTTGTTTCATATGTTCATTTTCCTTTTTTTTTTTTCCTAAAGTTTAGTTTAGGTTTAAAAAGTTAAAATCACGTTGAAATGCTATAGCAATTTTAAATGTTATATTATTAAATATTAAATATATATTTAACAAACAATATAATAGATAAGATTGTGTTGAATTGTTATAGCAATTTATAATAAAGATATAATATAATGGTTGAATTTATTAATATTGTTATATTTTTGTAACAACCAACCTTAGTTGCTACTATTCTGTTTTTAAACGTCAATCATCAGCTTATCCAATCATTCATCTTCCATTTAATTTAGAAGTGGTGAATTTTAATCTCCACCGTTCACTATGGTGGCAACAACTTGATTTTGCATTTTATGCCTTCTCATGATGGTGTTTAACTTCCATATCTAGAGTCATCCTAGACCCATACCTAAGCCTTGAGGGATCACTCCTGATGACCCTGCCTATGTATTCTCTCATGGGAAGTCAGAGGCTTTGTAGTTCGCACTTAGAGGGAGCTCACTCTTTCCTCTTGACAAGATCCTTGATCTCTTTAATCATGTCTATTAATTAAGGGATTTTATGAACTTGGTCCAATCCCATAAAAGATATCGATTTCCATTAGGTGATAGTTCAATACCCATCATTATCAATAATCAGTTTACCAACTTCATGCATACGCATGAGGGTCATATCAAAAATCATAGTGATTATCTCGAACATACGTCTCATATACAATGAACTATCTCATACACATCATAATTACACAAGCTGACTAGCTTGCCATACATCACCTACATAGAAAGTAGCTCTGACATACATCGCAATAACAATAGTGATTGACTCATAAATGAATCACAAGACAATAGTTATGGGCTTATATAAGCATCATAGCATAGTGGCTGGCTCTTGTAGGCATCACAAAGAATATGATAGCTGTCTCAAAATCAATGGCTAATAGTCCCTTATCCATAGTGCATCCTAGAGAAAAGGTATATTGGTGAATTGCTCTCTACACTGTGGGTCCCATTCCTTTCCTTGGTCTTTTGCACTAGCGGATACTTGGGAAGAGGATTTGGTGCATCCCATACTACACCAAGGGTCTGTCCTCAACTCAACTGGGTGAAGTATACCATTCACATCAAACTAAGCCCAAAGTCATATCATGAGACTGGTCCAATTATTACCTACCTATTCCTCATTAGAATTTCTCTTCCCTACAATTCATTGGACAACTAAGCAATTGAGGACATCCATCGCCAACATGAAATTGGCCCCCAAACCCACATGCTCTTGGCGGAATCAGTCCAATTCCCTAGATCAACGCGGGTATCCATCATGTGCATGTGATTGGCAATAACCATCCGCTAGCTAGGGGTACGAACGACAATCTACCGACATAGTACGCTCCTTGACTACTATCAATCTTGAGTGGATAAGCTTATCTTAAGCGGGTCATAGATTTATCATTCGGTGATCACCTCGAATGGAGCGGACTAGTCTACGTGCTAGAGGAATACTTACCTCTACCTATGCCCTCGTAGGGTCCTAACTCCATCCGTAGCCGTAAAAGTCAATGCCTGTACTTGGCTTAGCATTATAACTGGAAGAGAGGATCCTAATTCAGAACAAGTAGATCACAATTGAATGATCTATAAGGTCATACACAAACTCTTATAAGTCTAGGCTTAAATATCTCAAACACATAACTATTATATAGAATCAATGCATTATGGCCTCAACTCAACATGCAACATTACATAGATATTGACTATAAGGTAGACATCCTAGATCATTTGTTTTATATTTCTATTCAAGCATAGTAGTAATACATATACTTATTAGGTTTCTTAACTCTTTCATAACACTTATTACCCGTTTCGGCCTCAACTAAAGCCTACTACAGTGGAAAGGTTAAACAAGGAATAACCTCAATCCTTAGAGTTATTTCCCCACTAAACCCTCCCCTACGAACTTGAGGTTACAAGGGTATCCTTCAACCAAGTGCCACCTACGTTCCCGTGTCCAAACGGGTCAAAGTTACATGTAGTTCTCCTCACAAGTTTCTTAACGACACCTACACAAAGGTTCTCATAACCAAGTAAACTTTAATTAGTGTTGCATGCACTGACAAAGCTCTTTTAAAAGATTCCCAACCAATAATGACCCTTATCGACAAGGTGAGATTCTCAACACAATTCCCAATATAGCAATCCTAGACTATAACTTTTCCATATAAGGTCATCATGATCTTAAATCATACCTCGCCACAATTGCTTCTTTAAATCATTGTGAGCATCCCATAACTCTTACTATTACTCATCAAGGATATTGTACAACATTCAGTGCCCTGATATTAATACTCCATATTTTAAAATAAGTTACATTTAGGCTTAGAACGCAATAACATGCATATAACGAGATTTCGTAGACTTAATATCAAGGTGCATTCGTTCACTTTAACTTATTAGTATAACCAAAGAGTTGTACTAGTTCCTTGCACCCTAATCATATTTCTCAAGGGTAACATATTATTAATGCCAATGTAAGAGATTATTAACTTATCACACTTTAATGCCATTAATAAGTCTTGCATTTTATTAATGAATACATATTAAACTCGAGATGCACCTTATTACCCAATTAGGACATTATAGAATTCCAATTGAATCACATATAACTTACCTTTTATAATTTCTAACACTATAGCAATCAATGTTATAATAGACTTATGGAATAGGAAGCCAATTTGCCATTTTTAGTTGCCCAATAATACTATGTCTACTAATTTCCAATTCAAAAGGTTGCTCAACCCCATATACCCCAATGTAAGATCACAAAATCATTTGGAGTTCCCCTCAAGGTATGTGATGCTACATTTATTAGTGTCAACACTTATGATAATCATTGTATTATCTTATAATGAGGTCAATAGGATAGATAGTCACCTATACATTTAACTCTACTTCAATACTCGTTTTATATCCAATATTTTCAAATAAAAGTCAAGTTTCCTCATTACCCAATAGTATTCATTTTGCTAATTTTCAATTGTTAATAGTGTCTAACACTATGCGAGGGTAGCCAATTCTATTCCCAAATGTTCACATCATAATGTGAATCTACATTTCTACATTTAGTATTCCAAAATGGCTAGTTTTGAAATCCTCATAATGTTACTAAATTAAGGACTCATTGATATTGACCTTAAGAAAGACAAATATTATCTTTTCTGATTGATAATATTTATAAGGGTATTAAATAAACCTAAATACCATTTTACTTAATGCCAAGCCCTCTAGAATTTGCTCACATCACATTGATTTAATTTCATGGTAGACATTAAGGTCCAAGGCACTTCTCATCTACAAACTAATTAAATAATGAATTTACACCAACATCTTAAGCCACTATTGGCTATTATATTTTGAGTTGGTTATGGCCTGGACAATACTAAGTACGTTGTATAACAAAGGATGGTTATCAACAAATAATTTATTAATGTAATGTCATGCATGAGTATGGTTATGGATGCATATTCATCAAGATCAAGTTCCTTAATTGACATACTTCCTTTACAATCTATAAGTATTTAACAAGAAGGAGAACATATAAGAAATTAGTTTTGAAGGATTAATATCCTATTTCGTGGTTTCCTTTCATCTAAAATAGAATTAAGTAATATTAGCTTATACTCATTAGTTCACAATTTATTTTCTCCTTTGTGCAAGTGATCATATTTCATTATTGCTTAAATGCAAGACAATCACAAATTGCCCTTCTTTGGGTGCTAATTAAGAGTTCTAAAGTATCTCCTACAAGCTGGTTTCTCATTGTCAAAGAAGTAGCATTAATTAATAAATAATTCTCATAAGGAAGAGAATCGTGAACACTTAGCATTTTACATATCTTACAACTAGGAGGGGACCTTAGAAATAGTTTTATCATTCAGAATATAACTTCGTATTACCACTATTAAAATCAAATACTAAATAAACCACGACAATTGACAAGTCTCAGAAAACGTGACCAGAGGACTTAAAATTACTTTAGTTACCATTTGTTTTTTTTGGACTGTATTCTTCTCTATAAATTCTTACAAGATAATGAAAAAGAAGATATCCCAAATGGAATAATAATTGAGAGATGGTTATACTTTTTAGGGTCAAAGTTGGAGTTTTGTCTGACTCGATTGTTGAAATCTTTGGCCCTTTCTTTGTGTTCCTCTATCGCTATGTTTCTTCCTCCAATCCCTCTTCATACTTCAGGGATTTCCTCTTTCATGATGTTCTTGTAAGTTTTGCTCGATGTCTACTCTCTTGTATCATCCAACATCCATCTACCTTCTACTTTGATGAATACCTTTACCTTTCTCTCCACAAGGCATCTGCTCATACTTTTTAAGACAGCTTTCGCTGCTCCATTCCCATCGATCTGTACAGCTTGACAGTCTTTTGTCGACCTTATATCACCTCCATTTGTCCTTCACCATCAACAATCTGCCCCTACTTCATTATCACGAATATCCTCTCTTCTCAAGAAAGCTTGTCTCTTGCAGATCTGGAGAGAGCAATGATGTTTGCAGTTTTTTCTTGACGTTTCTCAAGCCTCTTCAACACATCCATTTACGGTATCCCATTAAATCCACTCCAGGTTTGAATCCACTCCATATAATTGTGAAGTGAAGTGAGCATTTGCTAAACATTTCCAAGGCTTGTATTAGAGGAGGGAAAGCACAACATAGCTTGTTGTTTGAGTGCAAATTCAGAATCGCTTGTGTTGGGGTTGAGGAATTTCTTCTATGGATGGATGTGTTGGGGAAGCAGTGGTGTCATCTGCACTGGCCTTCATGACTTCTTATCCTGCTGCGATCCCTCATTTACTAGTTTTTAATGCTATTGATTATATCCCCCACAAAAGAAAAGGGTCTCCATACTGTAATAATGCCCCATACACTTCATTTCAATTATGCCCATTCTCTCTTAATGGAAGAGAAGATTTGCCCATACTTACACAATGAGTTTGTCTCCCCGTACCTTCCTAGTTCAATACTCCCTTAATTATGATCAGTTGTTAGTCATCCTCTGAGCACGTTATTTTCCACCACTGGCAGTCCTTTTGTTACCATAAATGCCCATAGAGAAAGCCCATACGTAGCCCATGCCTCATTAATTAAAAAACATTGACTGTGATAAGTAGGACTCTATTAGCAATATCACAACATTGACTGTAAATTAGATTAGTTAATTCTAATTTTTTCAATACATAAACGTGGGATGTGACAGTTTTATTTTTACAATTAATTTTGTAAACTATACTAATTTTATAAAGTGTAGTACTTACAAACTATATATGATGTATTTAAAATTAATACATTTAAATATTTACATGTTTTAAATTTTTTAATATTGACATTTTTTTTACAATTAAAAATAATAGTTTAACATAATTTGTTTAAATGTTTTTTAAATAAAATTTAGTTAATGGTTTACATGTTAAATATTATTTTTCCTTTGAAATATACAGATTGTATTTAATGGCTCCAACAAAATCAATTTCAACTTCCGAGGCATGGAAATATTTGACTTGCAATGGTGTTGAAATTACCCATATTATGTGCTGAAAAGTTTTTATCGGAAGCTTGACAAGGCTGATGGATCACTTACTTGGTATTACAAGTGGTGTGGGTGGAGGTGTTAATGTCTAGGTGTGACGTGAGAGATTAGAATTGTTTTAGAGAAAGAAGAATGAAGAAGGCATAAAACAAATAGAGGACAAAAGAAAAGAGAATTGAAAAGGATGTGTCTAGATTCACATCTATTTGTTTTTCTTTTGATAAATAAACATCTTTGTGATCCAGATTTCACATGTTTCTTAGGGTATATATTTTATAAATGTATCATCTTTTTATAATGATTTCAAACCTATTTAGCAATGTTAAACCATTTTGATAATTTATTGGATATATTAATTATATTTAAAATAAATAAATAAATATGCAAGGCGAATTTAATTTCAAATTTTTTTCCCGAATTTTTACCCTTGCCGAACTTCATCCAATTTTTTCAGTTGCTGAATTCGACTTCAAATTCGAACCTTGTGACTTAGCTTTTCCATTATGATTTATTCTAATCCATGTGTGAGTATTTATAGGCACATCATTATAGGAGAATACTAAGTAGTATTATAACACAATAGATATAAAATCATTATCTGAAAAAACCACCCATAACACCACTTGAAGCTTTTTTTGGAGGCACATGTTCCCAATCCCTGCATATGGGCCACTAAGTCCTTATACTCCTGTAGCCAGGGTCTTGTCAAATGCCCCACTTTTATGGTGTGGTGTGCGAGTCTATAATGGGTGTGGGACGTGCAAAATATACAACACATACAATGTTCCACAATTTTGTCTCTTTGGAAGCTTGTCTGTGCTCCAAAATCATAGTAAAACAACATTCCCAGTCTATTGTTAGTATTTGTGGCCTTTTCGGTAAGATCAAAATACTAAGGAAAACAATAAGTAAATTCATCTCATAATTATTGTGTTAAACTCTATAGGATCATCCCTATATTATCCTAGAAGGGAAGACTTACATTAGATATTATTCTTATTATGATATGGGACGACTTGCATATTAAATGTTTATTTTGGCAAGTGGGACAACTTGCAAAATATATTTAATATTATCCAAGGAGGGGCGACTTGTTTTGGTAAATATTATGTTAACAAGGAAGGACCGACCTGCTGTGGATAAATAAACATTAATTGTTAAATGCCGACTTGCATGTGCAAGTCGGCTACCATGC